>OY744532.1:9325680-9340680 GCA_963556195.1 Sepiola atlantica | reverse complement strand
ACAAGTCTCCCCAGATTTTCAGTACTTTCAACCTCTTTCGACAACTATTGCAAATGACTATGCGTTATCGCAACAGTCGCTTACCATTGATTTATCGCAACGACACATAGTATTCTCTGGGATTTGGGTGGCAATAAGCCTCCCCAAGCCTTCATATCCAATTAGAATTCGTGGAATGTTACGTGTCCCGGCTGTGACGTCACGGGCACAGGAAGCGTGTAATGTGATGTGGCAAATTGAGTAGAGCATGCCTCTTTCGTTTGAACCACCAGAGAGGGCAGTTGGGCTTTTGGATAGCTGCTGCCTCCCTCCATTGGAGGAGGGGGTTGAGGGTTATTTGTTGTATGTACATGCATACTATGAAAAACGGATGACACCCAAAAGAGATTATAAAAGTCCAATTTCAATTGTTGATTTTTTGTATAATTAAACTCGCTATACAGGAGATGCATTTTACTACTAAACCACACGCAACACTACATTAATTTATCTGACCACGAACTAACAGAACCCCAAAAGGAATGACCAAATCTTAAACTAAACTGCCACCTTTTTAATCGATTCAACCATCAAAACAAAAAAAGCAGAAATAGAATTACTATATGAAAACATAACTAAACTAGAAACAGAAAATAAAATAGCAAAACATCTCGACTTACGTTATCTTCTAAAAGCGGAAGCTATAAACAATCAACAGGATAAAAACAATCCAATTCATTATTAAATCCCAATCTAAAAAAAGCCGCTAATGAACTTCACAATCATTCGAATATCATTATAAAAAAAAGCCGCTAATGAACTTCACAATCATCCGAATATCATTATAAAAAAAGCCGCTAATGAACTTCACAATCATCCGAATATCATTATAAAAAAAGCCGCTAATGAACTTCACAATCATCCGAATAGCATTATAAAAAAAGCCGCTAATGAACTTCACAATCATCCGAATATCATTATAAAAAAAGCCGCTAATGAACTTCACAATCATCCGAATATCATTATAAAAAAAGCCGCTAATGAACTTCACAATCATCCGAATATCATTATAAAAAAAGCCGACAAAACAAACTTATTTGTAGTAGTTAATAAATCAGACTATTACACTAAACTTCAAACAATTATTGATGGCCGCACTAAATTAAAAAGAATTAACAACAATCTTACCAACATATTAAAGACACAAGTTAACAGACTTATCACGGCCAACAATGCACACATTGATAATTATAAACGACCCAAAATAATTGGCGATTACAAACCTGAATATTTATACGGAACAGTATAGATACATAAACCTAATCCCCTCTCCGACCTATCATATCCCAAATTATTACTTCTATATATTCATTAACAAAAACCTTAAATGAACTTATCAGCCCGTATCTACCTAGCAAATAGTGTTAAGTCCAAATAAGAACTATTACAAATTTTACAAAGCAAAGAACTGGATAAGAACATCATTACTTCCCTAGACGTAGAAATCGTATTCACTGTAAAGGAAGCAATAGACATAATTATCAATAATATATACAATAACCCGTCTCTTAATAAAAAATACTAAAAAAGCTACTATTAATCTGCACCACCAAAGTACCTTCTTATGACCGAAGGGAAACATTTACACTCAAATTGACGGAGTAACGATGGGTTCTATTCTCGGTCCGATTCTTAGCGAATTCTATATGTCAAAGCAAGAATACAAACTCTTGAATAATATTAAAAAACTCTATCTGCCCACACTATGTCGACTATATTCTTATTCTAACAGATAACCTATACAATTAATGATTTGAAACTTAAAAACACCAGTACCAATGGTAATAATATTCAACATCACAACTCAAAATATATTAACATATACTATTGTAATCAAATGCAACCAAACATATTCCCAATTGACAATAATAATAAAATTAGACTCATTATTTACTATAAGAAATTTGAAACCAAAAATCTTGTAGCAACAAACTTCTCCCTTACTTTGCGAAAATGTAACTCCCATAATAATAATAAAGTTAATAGCTACATTGGTTTTACAACCACTACCCTATCGCGCCGCCTAACCATGCATCTTGTAAACTCTAGTCAATTTACCAACATCTACAAAAACATAACTGCCCCCCCCCCCCTGATGTAACACAAATTCTAGTTAATAACACTGAAATAATACATTCCAAATGTACCTGTGACGGAAACAATAGACATAATCATAAATAATATATACAATAACCCGTCTCTCCCTCCACTTAAAATTAATAAAAATACTAAAACAGCTACTATTAATCTTATGACTGAAGGGAAACATTTACACTCAAATTGATGGAGTTTCAATGTGTTCGGTTCTCGGGCCGATTCTTAGCGAATTCTATATGTCAAACCTAAAAAACAAAATATTTAACAACATTGAAAAAAACTATTTACTATACGTAAATAGAGTTTTTTTTTTAATGTTATTAACTCCCATAATAATAATAAAGCTAATAGCTACATTGGTTTTACAAGCACTACCCTATCCCGCCGCCTCACCATGCATCTTGTAAACTCTAGCTCAATTTACCAACATTTACAAAAACATAACTGCCCTCCCTCTGATTTAAGACAAATTCTAGTTAATAACACTAAAATTATACATTCTGAAACCAATTAAAAAAATTAAAAATACTAGAAGCTATTTACAAAAAAATAAAACAACCTAAAATTAATAACATCACATATGAAACCAGTGTTAACGTTTTAAAATGCTTAACGTAATGCGATTTTGTTCTGTAATGCCATCCAGCGTTGCTGAATTTAAATCGTCAACGACTTCCTCGAACAATGCGAAAACGTTATCTGCGCGTTTCTCCGCTGTCTTTTTAAAAAATTCTTTTCTTTCTCCAGCTTTTTTGTTCATTTGCTTTTTACACCTGAGGATGATTCGACGAAGAATCGAAAACGTTCGTGAATCCTGTGAAAACCTATGGAACATTTATCAATTTTTTAAATTTTTTATTTTAATGCAAAAATGTCCATGAGAAAAATTGAAAAAAAAAAGGTATAATTAAACAGACGAATTCTGTTATTTTTAACAATGTTCGCAAAAATGAGAAAATGCTGCCTAAATACACACAATATATATATATATATATATATATATATATATATATATATATAATTATAAAAAGAAAAACTATACACACATTAAGGTTGTACACATAATAACTTATTTCGACCCCTTTAATTAGGTCTCCTCAGATGTATAGACAACCACGTGGTTGTCTATACATCTGAGGAGACCTAATTAAAGGGGTCGAAATAAGTTATTATGTGTACAACCTTAATGTGTGTATAGTTTTTCTTTTTATAATTCTGTTTTGCTCTGTTTAAATTACCTTGAGCTCTGTTATTCAGATTCTCTACACAAAATTGAAATCTACACACACTAT
The DNA here is from genome assembly GCA_963556195.1 of Sepiola atlantica. Taxonomy (NCBI): domain Eukaryota; kingdom Metazoa; phylum Mollusca; class Cephalopoda; order Sepiida; family Sepiolidae; genus Sepiola; species Sepiola atlantica. The sequence continues at coordinate 9,337,252 of OY744532.1, read as the reverse complement.
ATATATATATATATATATATATATATATATATATATATATAGTTATCCACAGACACGCGTTTCGTCGTCTCCACGACTCGTCAGTTCAGTTAGACCTAGCGTGATTCGAAAATCGGGAACTCAATGACTGACATCCGACACTCTACAACTGAGCCAGGAACCTTGCTAGTAGCAGAGAGAGAGAGAGGGAGAGAGAGAGAGAGAGAGAGAGAGATATCGCATTATAAATGTTGCCATTTTTATTTAGACTGTAAAAAAAATATTTGCGATACGGATAATTGGACGTTTTCAATTATTTTTTACGGAAATGTATGTCAATATATAATATAGTAATTCATGCACAGCTGTTTCGTCGTTTAACGACTTACCAGTGCAGCTTGATATAGCGAACTTATCAACCCCGATATTCTAAACCCAGACTTCAGGCCACTACGAACTGTGACCAATTGGTGTTGCATGTTAACGAACACACGGTAGCACCAATAAAATCTTTCTTACTGATAGTGTCGAGTATGGAACGCCAACGCAACTGGACATTGAATTTTAAAACAAAAGAAATCATTGAAATCAATTATTTGATAAATTAATATGTGCTTCAATTGGTAAATCGCAGAATAGTTACGTTTAACACTTACTCGTTTCCTGGTTCCGTGACGTCACAGCCGGGACACGTATCCTTCCTCGAATTCTAATTTGAAAATTTAACGCCCGCCTCTTATCTTGCTGCACATTTATTACGACAGAATCGTAAATTAAATCGTTTAAAGCAGCGAATTTTGTTTTTACGTATCGACTCTTGATTGGACAAACGCTCAAATAAGCAGTTTATTTTAACCAATCACAGCGCGAGAAATATCGCTCGTACTATAAAAATCCAAACACAGTGTTTTCTTCCTGTTTTCCTAACGCATATATACATTTTATACATACACTCTCTCACTAATGCTAACATACACACATATCTTCATGCCTATCCTATTTACAGACAGGTAAACTCACGTGCAGCCAGCTGACCAAAACATGTCTACCCAATATAATGTTTCAGAATTTTTTAGATGAGAATTCATAATTTTATTATTTGGATTATACTGTTCTCACCTTGGATGTTATTCTCATAACTTTTCCGTGAATGTAACCCCCGACCTTCTTTAGGTGTACTTTGTCGAACTCGGGAATCTCTATGTTGACCGCGGGCATCTGTACGGAATTTCGAACAGAACTCATTATTAATCCACATGAGTAGACTGTTCTCATTATTAATTGTATTCTTAGTATCGCCGGTATTGAGGATTGAACCTTAAATCTCCAAAAGACTGTCACTTACAAGTGACAATAACTTAGCACTTATATCCGTTGCGCCAATGATCCTTGCGACCGAAACACTGTAAGAATAACATCGAAGATGAGAACAGTAGTCTGAATAATGTAAATAATACAATGTGTGCCCAATTTCTCCTTACAGACAAAACAACTCTTCTTTTACCAGAACGTTCTTTGGACTCCTTGAACTTTCGTATTCTACGAACTCTTTATCTTTCGTTGTCTTAACAAGTTGTCAATAAAAATGAATTATTTTGTATGGATAGACTTTATCATTGTTTATTTTGATGATGTCCTATCCATAAGATTGGTGAGTACGAGTGCTGTTTTTATTACAAGCTCTTTGATAGTAACGACGAAACCCATTTCACTTTAAATAATAAGCGGCCGTACATTAGTAAATTACACAAGAGTCCATGTTTCCTCTCTTTTAAATTTTAGCAGTTGTTGGTAGATATTGCTTTTTAAAAGTCGTGGTACATCTAGAATTGTTGTAGTAAGGGGTGTCTATTGATAATAGACTCCCCCCCCCCTCATAGTTGGTTTTTGGGCATTACGATTGGCGGTGGCACGACCTGTGGCGAACTCAGCAACGAGACATGAAAAACGGCAACCAGAGTTTTTCATTGACTACTAAACATAGCACCAACATATACACACTGTTAACCGAACTATCATTGCACACATGTGTGTACATACACTCTCGCACTAACAAAACAGACACGCTAGTGTACACATACATCTTCAAGTCTATTCCGTTTATACAACACGTAACCACACTTGGCGACAGCTTAAACAAACATGTGTGCCCAACTTCTTCTTACAGACAGAACAACTCTTCTTTCACCAGAACATTTTTGTGACTCTCTAAATTTTCGTATTTTACGAACTTTCGTGTTCTTAAGTTGTCAATAAAAATGAATTATTTTGCATGGATAGACTTTGTCATCTATTCTTTTGATATTAGCTTTTCCCCGACAATGCTTATACACTTAAAAACTGAAGCTAAAGCAAAAAGTTATTATAAATCTTTCTACAGTAAAACGAGCCGATCCGGAACCTGTTGGGTCAACGTTGGTACCTTGTACATAAGTGCATACGCTTGTTGTCCTTAACTAATTGGTCCCCCGATTTATAAAATCGGGGGACTTATGTTTTGAGGCATGTCCGTCCGTTCGTCCGTCCGTCCGGATTTTTCTCCGCAACCATCCATTGAATTTCTCTGAAATTTTGCATGAACTTTGGTCAGGTTAGAAAGTGACATTCTACGATCTTTGAAAAAAAATCTGGTTCGCGCCCCCAGGGAGTCAAAAGGCCCCAACATGGCAAAAATGACCCTTTTCTCCCAATAACGTTTGATCCATACATTCAATTTTTCTGAAACTTAGCCAAAATGTAGAGGCAATTGTTCTGGATATAAAATGAGCATCCTTGACCTCAGAAAAATTCTGGTTCGCGCCCTTAGGGGGTCAAAGGGGGGGGGGGTCAAAAATGTCCCAAATTGCCCAAATTTATTGCATTTTACACTCGCCACATCGAGTCACATACAGAGGGGGACCACGCACGCGCGGCTTGTTGTAAGTGTAACTAGATGGATATTTTATTGGTAGTTTATGCAACATGAATTGGATTTGAAGAAATTGTATTACTATAAACATTTTTATTTACACTATTTTTACACGTTTCTCATTATTAACAAAAACTTTAAATTTTTCCGTCTTTCACCTCGACTCAATCAATATAATACTAACATTTAATTTTTGTATATGACTGAAAATAAAATTAAAATGTACTACCCTGTACAGTGATTGAACTCACGACCCTTAGATTATTAGACTATAAAGTAAATTTATGGCTGCACACGCGCGGAGAATGCCTAATTATCCTAAGCGTTCGTGGGAAGCATTAAACGTTGGTTTATTATCGCTGATAATACACGTGTGTGTCTTTGTTGTTTTACCAACAAATATACGACAAGTATGCCGAAAAGAAAAAAAAGAAGAATAGAGAAACAGCTGGATAACAACAAGATTTAATTTATTAACAATTTGTCGGGGGTCACACGTGACATAGACGAAACTAATACAAAATATGTCCATAAGCAAATAACTTAGCAATTTTCTAAACGAAAAGTACAATTGTTACCATCACAATAAGAAAACATGTGTTGCAGAGGCAAGAATTCGACCGTGTGCGAAACGCACGGGATATGTAAATTTTATCTACATACAATTTACACGGTGATGATACACCACTCGAAGTATAATTTTCGACGATGTCGTTTGGTTCTTTGATCATAGTTTGAGCGTCGGTTGACTCCACCAGGAAGATAATCTAACAGACAAAGCTGGAATGATTTAAAAAAAAATATGCTCAGACTAAGAGCTGGTCGAACACGTTGAACAGTTTTTGAACTCGATTTGAATTTCCCACCGCGTGGGTAGCACAAGATTACACATTCTCGTGTTAGAAGCGCCCACTAACGTGTTAAAACAAAAAATATATATTCTCAAGGGAGATAATTATGGCCACACAATACTTTTATTCGAACTACTGTTTTCATCTTGGATGTTATTCTCACAACGTTTCGGCCGATGTAACTAAAATAAGAATAGATTTAATACTATAAAAAATCATATTAGAATTGTCCACATGAACCCGTGGCGCAGCGGATAAAGCGCCAATAATAAATTCGATATTTAGATCTAATGCGCCCCAAAATGATATAGCCCCCCCCCCCCCCACCGTGATATTATAATTAGTGGTGGGACGATTAATCGGTATAGGAGTCGGGAATCAGAAAAAAATCGGAACTTTTGGGGGTATCGGAATCTGTCTCTGTATCAGAAAATATTGTGCCTATTTCCGATGCTAAAAACGATTATTTTAATTGTTTTTATTCATTTATTTTTTAAAACTTAATTTTCCTTTGCTGGTACTAATGATAACATGATAAATATTTATTGATTTTAGACTACAAGTAAAACTAAAATCTATTGATCATTCCCCACAAGTGTATTTCTGCATTTGCAAAAATATATGCACATATTACATGGGAGATTACGGTAATGCGAATAAAACAAAACAAACAAAAAAAATAACAACACCTCTATAACTAAATATTTAGAGATTTAAAAATAATCGGAATCGGAATTGGTAATTTTATCGGAATCGGGAATTTAGAACAGGATCGGTAATTGTATCACATCCTGGGGAAATATTGGAATCGACCCATCACTAATTGTAACGGACAATTACATTATTTTTGTCAGGTAGAAAAACATTGGTTACATTCATTTTGTAGAAACACAAATATGAATGAGTTTCGATTTTTTAAAAAATTTGCTCTCATAAAAATGTACAATATCAGTTAAATAGTAAGTTTCGGAATTTTTTAGATGAGGATTGATAATTTTTATCATTTGTATTATTCGGACTACTGTTCTCATCATGGATGTTATTCTCACAAGTCGATGTAACCTCAAATCTTTTTCAGGTGCATCTTATCGAACTCGGGAATTTTTATGTCGAACTCAGGAATCTGTACGAAATTTCGAATGGAAGCCTTTATTTAATACAGAGACTTTCACTTAGCACTGAGTATTGCTTAGCAGGGACCTGTGGCATAACGGATATAAGTGCTTAAGTACAATCAGTTTTAAGTAACAATCTTGTGCAAGTTGAAGGTTCAATCCTCAGTGTAGGCGATACTAAGAATGCAATTACGAATTACTAAAACCACTTCTACCAAGTCATGGCTGACTGAACGAAAGCAAGCCACTCCCGTTGATTAAATAAAGGGTTCCGTTCGAAATTCTATACAGATTCCCGAGTTCGACAGAAAGATTCCCGAGTTCGACCAGATGCACCCGAAGAAGGTGGGAAGTTACATCGGCCGAAACGTTGTTAAAATAACAGTAGTCCGAATAATCCAAATAATACAAATGACTGTATTGTTTAGATTTCTTCGAAGAAAATCTCCATTTCGCTATTTTAATTGACAAGTGAAAAATAAATTAAAAAAAAAAAGTCATTAAAACGTATGACTGAAAATGTTTATGTAATCAGCAAAAAAGTCGAATATCATTTTCATTTTTCAGTGAAAAAGCCTGGATTAAAAACTAGAAAATTTCCAAAGATAATTTCTAAATTTTATTTGAATATTTTTTCAATGGAATCATTTTAATCATAAGTAGTTTAATGAAATATGTAAAGGTTCCGGATCTGGGCTGATTTAGGGACTACAAACGAAAGCGGAAGTATCGTTGGGTATTTTTTAGAAGAGCTTTGCAAGTAATGAAAAAAATAAGTTTTGCAAAAAAAACAAACAAAAAAAAAACGCCTCACCAGTCATGCGCAGTACATGCATACGCTTATGACCTCTTTTTCGAGTCCTGTCTAGACAGGTATCGAGTTAGGTAGGGTTAGAGTTACGTTGTATAAAATGAAGAATAGACGCCACTGTTAAACGCATCGCGGGATGGTGGAATCTCTCTTTGCGAGTTTATGTGGAGGCATAAATATAATGAAAATTATGTTTTTATGCAAATACCCAATTAAATGGATTCTACCCTCTCGAGGAAATACTAAAACTATTTTTTGTCATTACAACCTGCATTTTGTCTTTTATTAGAGTGTCCGAGGTATTTTTTGCTGAGATCTTTCCCCCAAAAAATCGTGTCGATTTTTAACAGAGAAAACCAGCACCACGAATAAAAAAAATCATCAGATTTTAATGAAATTGTCAATGGGTACTGATATCGATCCTGAACCAGATTTCGTGAGGTTCAACTCGGAAGCGTTCGGCTGTCCTACGCAAACGCCCTAGAGTTGACGAGCCGATTTGTACCAGACGACAATTTTGATACGGTGCTGCGTCCTATGATAATAATGTTTTGCTTGTTTTGTTTTTTGTTGTTGTTAGGGTTTAGGGGTTAGGGTTAGGGTTAGGATTAGGATTAGGGTTAGGGTTAGGGTTTAGGGTTAGGGTTTAGGTTTAGGGTTAGGGTTAGGGTTAGGGTTAGGGTTAGGGTTAGGGTTAGGGTTTAGGGTTAGGATTAGGGTTTAGGGTTAGGGTTAAAAATATTTATTTGATAAAAGTAATTTCGCTTGGTTTTGCTTGTTTTATTTGTTTTGTCGTTTAAAAAATTTCTTGAACTATAACTAAAAATTATAGGACGCAGCAACGTATCAAAATTAAAAAAATATTTATTTGATAACAGTAACTTCGCTATGTTTTGCTTATTTTTGTTGTTGTTGTTGTTGTTTCTTTTAGAAAATTTATTGAAAATATAACTTACAATCACAGGACGCAGCACCGTATAGAAATTGTCGTCTGGTACCATTCGGCTCGTCAACACTCGGGCGTTTGCGTAGGACAGCCGAATGCTTCCGAGCCGAACCTCACGAAAACTGGTTCAGGATCGATATCAGTACCTGTCAATGTTTATTAATCAATAAGCGAATGTTAGGATAAAATATGCAACAAAAATTATAGATATTTTATGTCACTTAACTTTACCCTCTTTTAATTTAAATCCGCATACTTCGGTAGGAACACGATTTTGAGCTTAGTGGCCACTATTTCGAAAGTAAAAATACGGTAAGAACACGATTTTGAGCTTAGTGGCCACTATTTCGAAAGTAAAAATATGGTAGGAACACGATTTTGAGCTTAGTGGCCACCATTTTGAAAGTAACAATACGGTAGGAACACGATTTTGAGCTTAGTGGCCACTATTTCGAAAGTAACAATACGGTAGGAACACGATTTTGAGCTTAGTGGCCACTATTTCGAAAGTAAAAAATACGGTAGGAACACGATTTTGAGCTTAGTGGCCACCATTTTGAAAGTAGCAATACGGTAGGAACACGATTTTGAGCTTAGTGGCCACTATTTCGAAAGTAACAATACGGTAGGAACACGATTTCGAGCTTAGTGGCCACCTTTTCAAAATTAACAATACGGTAGGAACACGATTTAGAGCTTAGTGGCCACCATTTCGAAAGTAACAATACGGTAGGAACACGATTTTGAGCTTAGTGGCCACCATTTCGAAAGTAAAAATACGGTAGGAACACGATTTTGAGCTTAGTGGCCACCATTTCGAAAGTAACAATACGGTAGGAACACGATTTTGAGCTTAGTGGCCACCATTTCGAAAGTAACAATACGGTAGGAACACGATTTTGAGCTTAGTGGCCACCATTTCGAAAGTAACAATACGGTAGGAACACGATTTCGAGCTTAGTGGCCACTATTTCGAAAGTAACAATACGGTAGGAACACGATTTTGAGCTTAGTGGCCACTATTTCGAAAGTAAAAATGCGGTAGGAACACGATTTTGAGCTTAGTGGCCACTATTTCGAAAGTAACAATACGGTAGGAACACGATTTTGAGCTTAGTGGCCACTATTTCGAAAGTAAAAATACGGTAGGCACACGATTTTGAGCTTAGTGCCACCATTTTGAAAGTAACAATACGGTAGGAACACGATTTTGAGCTTAGTGGCCACTATTTCGAAAGTAACAATACGGTAGGAACACGATTTCGAGCTTAGTGGCCACCATTTCAAAAGTAACAATACGGTAGGAACACGATTTTGAGCTTAGATGCCACCATTTCGAAAGTAACAATACGGTAGGAACACGATTTTGAGCTTAGTGGCCACTATTTCGAAAGTAAAAATACGGTAGGAACACGATTTCGAGCTTAGTGGCCACCATTTCGAAAGTAACAATACGGTAGGGACACGATTTTGAGCTTAGTGGCCACCATTTCGAAAGTAACAATACGGTAGGAACACGATTTCGAGCTTAGTGGCCACCATTTCGAAAGTAACAATACGATAGGAACACGATTTTGAGCTTAGTGGCTACCATTTCGAAAGTAACAATACGGTAGGAACACGATTTTGAGCTTAGTGGCCACCATTTCGAAAGAGACAATATTCTGAAGGTGCGAATAAAATTTAAAAAATTAAAGTGAGTTTCAGGTATAAGATGACACTTCAGTATCCGAAAAGTAAATGTAAAAATAAAAGTTAAATGTTTTAGTACTTTTATATACTGGGCTCTCATAGAATACTAGCTGGCTTTGCTGGCTCGCTATCGCTTCGCAATATTCTCTACTCGAAATACTTGAACTATTAATTTAAAATAATAAACATTTTATTCATAACGTTGCTGTAAACACGAAATAAAATCTTTTCATTTTCTTCATATAGATAGATAAACATTAACATTGTGGTAAGTTCGATACAAATTTATTTATTTTTAAAATGTGATCGGAAAATAAAAGAAAGAAGAAATCAATTTGCCTTTTCACTTGCAATTTAGAAATGGATCACAACTTGTTGAAAATAAAGTCGGCCCCTTTAAAGAAAGGAACACGTGAACATAAATGGTCAATATTTGTCCAGGAAATAAAATAATATTGCAAAACAGAACTATTTGTTGGATTAAAATCAAAACAATTATTAGATTAAAAAATAATAACAAATAATAGTTAATTAATAAAATGTCCTTTTTAAAAACCAATATGCAAATTAGTTAACCACATATATGAAATAGACTGTGTAAAGTTGAATTAACTTGAAATAGGGTGTTTTTACTTTACCGTTAGTGCGAGAAATAAACTCAATTTGCGCATTTATTCATTTAAATATAATTTTCTGTCAATTATTGATATTTATTTGCTTAAAATGATATTTTCAAGTTTTAAATTATATTTTTAAATTGTTCAATCGAGATTTGTTCAAATTTGTAATTTTTATTAAATAAAGAACCAAAAAATATTTTTGATTGAAAAAATAGGAATTTCCGTTTTTTAATTTATTTTAATATGTGAGAAATTATAGCCGAAAAATCTATGGAAACACAATAAAGAAATTAGTAGAAGTAAAATGGGAGTGAAATCAAATTTAGAATAAAATGATTCGTTTCTATTTAACAAAATATTTATACAAGAGTATGGTAGTTCGTTTGATTCATTGTTGTAAAAAATATATAGGTATTTAATAAGGCTGTTTGCAATGCGAAAAAAAAACAGGGCCATCAAAGAGAAGATGAACAAACACAAATAATTGGAGAAAATATATGCGATATTTTTCTTCAAAAATGTATTTATTTATCTTTCAGTAAATGTTTCACTTACCATTAATAGCGTCAGTGTGGTGGAAAATATTTTAATACTTCGGGTAAATACCCCCTTCTTATAACACACATGCTTATTTTCGTTTTCAGAGAAGAAACGTACCAAAATGTCGTTTTTTTTTTCAAATATAAGCAAAAATAAATAGATAGGTAGATAAGAAAGTAAGGTTTAGGTTACAGGATCAATAGACAAAATACATATTTTTCAAGACGTTTAATTTTTACAAAGTCAAAGAATTGGGTATCTTTTACAATAATCCGCAGAGTGAAAACGCTATAAAAACAAATATACAACAAATAAAAGTAACTGTAGCCGATAAAAGTTATTTTCAAACTTATCTGTGACATTTGTTTATATTTTTAAGCCGTTTCAACTGCTATTTATTAGAAACCAATATTTTTGTCACACGACCATTGGACAAGCGATGGGGGGGGGGGGGGTTATCTAACGAGGTAAGGCTGGGCCGCCATTTTGTTTTGGTAAAAATACGTGCCCCCCCAAAAAACAAGAATTTTTTTTAAAAATCTAATAAAAAAACATTTATAGTACGTAAAAATACAAACAAATTTCATAGGTAAGTAGGAAAATATCTATACTCGACGTAGGTCACCGTCACTTGTTGCATTTTTTTTTTTATCCCGTTCTCGTTCGTTTTTCGGACCCCGTTGGCGACTCTGCGGATTATTGTAAAAGATACCCAAAGAATTTCAGAATACATTGTGATATTATAATAGACCAACTCTCGTATCACTCGCTCTTTATTTACTTTATTCGCCAGTCCTCTTAACATCTTCAAATCATGCACAGAAGAAGTGTGAACGGTGACAAGCAAGCTAACAAGATAACAAACAACATTCTAAGAGATTTAGTACTATTTCGATATTATTTTTCCTTTTTTAAAAATTTATAATTAATATGGTGTTGGATTATAGAAATAAAACAAATTAAAGTTTAAAGTATTCTTTTGTTCGTAAAATGTTTCTATTATCTAAAAAAGATAATAGCGTTAGTGACGTGGTTTTTGATCACATGACGGCACTAATTTAAAGAGAAGATGGATTTTTTTTTATTTGTCATGAATTACTGAACATTTCGAATTATAACTTATTTCTGGCGAAGTCTTTCGAGTAATAAAGACGAAATATCAAGCTCTCGACGTAAGTTTCTTTGGTTGAATTGTGTCGGTATATCTGCTTTTTCCATTTATCTACTACATTTATGCGGATTTTATTCAAAGTGTTTTTCTTCGTATGTATCTAGATATGCCTTTTAATCGTATTTGCGCGCTTTATTATATGAATCGATATAATATCAAGATTAAAACTCGACTGTTTTATATTTTGGTAGGAAGGAACAATGATTAATTAAATTCATAACTTTACTTATACCAGATTATTTTATCTTGTTTCTTTCACATGAACATCTTGATAAATGCACTAAGAAACAAATTAAATAAAAGACCTTATTATTCACATTTTCTTTTGTTTGGGCACAATTGTCCCCATCAACATTGATATTTATATTACATTTCGGTCGATATGCTCTCCAGCCCTTTTCAGGTAATTGTCCATTTTTTGATTAATGTGACACCGCTTATCAAGGCCTAAAAGCCACTTGAGGATAAGGGTTAATTAGTCGTCGGTTGGCAATGAACAACAACACCATGAGAGAATTGGAAAGGGTGAAATGGTCAGAATTTGATTATTTAAGAGGACGGCTCGACAAGAATTTGTTAACATTGGGCTTGAACACGACTATGTTGTAGTCAGCTGGGAAGCAGCTCGATGGTATTGTATTTCACAGATGGGAAGTTCTTGGAAAGAAACTTTGCTCATGAAAGTTTCGTTTAGTTTTATGTACACAGAGGAAGAAAGAAACATTATTTACACTGGTTCTAGCTAAACGAATGTTTTCTGTGAATGTTTTACAAAGGGCAACCAGAGATTGGGTAGTTAAATGTGTTATCAAACATAAATGATGGTTGATTATCGATCTGATGAACGTAACCAACTCCAAGACTGTGGTAAAAAACCAGTCGACGCTGTCACAAAAATGAGGAAAAACAAAACATTAAAATTTCACCATTGAAAAACAT
>OY744532.1:9300680-9320680 GCA_963556195.1 Sepiola atlantica | reverse complement strand
CAGAATTCGTCTGTTTAATTATACCTTCTTTATTTAAAAAAAAATTCGGATGGTCTTTTTTGTATTAAAATAAAAAAATTAATAAATGTTCCATAGGTTTTACAGGTTTTACGAACGTTTTCGATTCTTCATCAAATCATCCTGAAGTAGCAAAAGCACTCAAATTATACATTCCGAAACCAATTTAAGAAATTAAAGATACTGGAAGCTATCTACATAAACACACAGCAACCTAAAATTAATAACATCGCATATAAAACAAGTGGTAACATTTTTAAATGCTTAACGTTATGCGATTTTGTTCTGTGATGCCATCCAGCGTTGTTGAATTTAAATCGGCAACGACTTTCCTCGAACACTGCGAAAACGTTCTCTGCACGTTTCTCCGCCGTCTTTTTAAGAATTCTCTTCTTTCTCCAGCTTTTTTATTCATTTGCTTTTGACACCCGAGGATGATTCGACGAAGAATCGAAAACGTTCGTGAAACCTATGGAACATTTTTTTTTATTTTAATACAAAAAAGACCATCTAAACAATTCAAAAAATCAAAAAGGTATAATTAAACTGACGAATTTTAACAATGTTTGCATAAATGAAAAAAATATGCTGCCTAAATACCCACCATATATATATATATATATATATATATATATATATATATATATATATATATATATATATATATATATATATATATATATAATTTTGAAGATGAATGTGAATGAAAAAAAGAAAGGGCATAAATGAACGAGAATGTAAACAACGAAGAAGAAAGCAAAATAGGCTTTAAAAGAATTGCCATATTTGGGCTGGTGCATCATCCGCTAGTCTCTCCCTCTTAGACAAGGTCCAAAAAAAGAGTCGCCAACTTAATAGGTCCCTCACTATCCACCAAGCTACAGCCCCTATCCCACCGCCGTAATGTAGCTTCTTTGTTCCTGTTTTACAAGTACTTGTTTTACGTCTACAGTGGCGGTCTGCCTTGTTTGGGGTGAACTATGTTAAAAAAACAATAGTGATTAGAAGAAGCGTATGAATGGAAATGAAGAAGAGGAATAAAAAGAAAGGGTGAAAGAGTGAGAGACAAAATAATAATAATAAGACAGTGAGACTTAAAAAAAGAAGGAAAAAAAATCATAATACATGAGAATGAGAATGTAAGAATGAAAACAAAGAAAAATAAATGAAGAAATAAGAAATGAAGCCTAACAAAAACAGTTTATAAGTTTTAAGGCAGATGCAGCCTATTGAAATAATAAATTTTAGTGACCAGGAATTTTTTTTTGAACCAGAGAAATGAGATTATTCTAAAGTGTAGACATAAAAATAATTTTAAACTACCCTGAAAAAAAAAGACTCTATCATGAAGATGAATATATTTTAGAGGCGGTGGATCTGTATGGATGTTTGTAGGGCTTTGCCCAAAACTGTTCATGTTTTATCAATTTCGGTTGATCCGTGTAAGTGTTCTCTGTATACAACGATAGACACACCATTATCTCTTATAGTTTTGAAGAGGTCATACACTAAAATGCCTGTATTTCCCAACGTTTATATAAAATAGTTTTTAAATATGTGAATGCATACAAGTAGTCCATATCTCTAAAGATTACTAATCATTTGATCTCATGGAAAAGTATTTATTCACGTCAATTAGGAAGTTATTTAAGCAAGGAATACTTATATAGATTAAACATTTATAACTATCCATAATAATGTGCATAGCTGTTCTCTGTATGTAATGATAGACACTATTATCATCTCGGCTGTTTTATTTTTGAAGGTTCCATACATTTGCAATGTTCGTCTCTCCCAACGTTTATATAAAAACATAGTTTTTAAATATGACAATCCATACAAGTGCATCTTTTTTATAGACGAATTCTTTACTTATACAAACTATTCTCTTTCTAGCAAACCCCATCCAGATTTTGTTTCTCAATAATATTCAGATCTGTATACACATACTCGTAATCTTATTTTTGTACTGAGTGGTTATCGTTTATCAAGACCCGAGAGCCACTCGAGGATTAGGGTTAAAAGAATTGTTTGTTGGACGATGATCTCCGCCACGAGAGGAGTAGAAACATTGGGTAGAATGGGCAGAAGATTACTTAAAAGGATAGGTCGACAAGTATTTTTCACATTAGACTTGAATACGACTGTGCTGTAGTCGGTTGGGAAACAGACGAGTAGTATCTTGTTTCAGAGATGTGATGTTCTAGGAAATAAACTTTGTTCATGGAAGTTCCGTTTTGTTTTTGATCCTGAGAGAGAGAGAAAGAGAGAGAGAGAGAAAGGGAGAGAGAAAGAGAGAGAGAGAGACAGAGAGATAGAGAGAAAGAGAGAGAGAGATAGAGAGAGAAATACGAAAGTTATTTGCTGTGCTTATAGCTTGGCGCGTTCTTGCTCTGAATGTTTTACAGCGAGGGATCAAGGATTTAAGCGCGGTCGAACACCTGCGAAGAACATAACGATACAGTAGAGAGAGGCTAGCAATATCTCTTCTGTGGGAAAGAGGCTGTAGGGACGAGGAGATCATCCCCCACTAGATTGCAAACTCGATGTTGTACTCTACCAAGATAAGAAAGAGTGCCCAGAGCGGCACTGTGTGTATGTGTATATGTGCATGCTTATGTGTGTACGATTGCGGATGGGAAACTATATATTGTACCAATACTTCACTAGTACCGATTGCACGAAAAAAAACAACAACTCCTATCACTTACAGATAGACAGATTATGAAGAAGCCATTGAACCCAACGTCACGGAGCAAAACTGATTAAGATGATATTTAAAACACCTCACCATGAGGTTGCAAGTAAACATACTACAGTATACCCGGCTGCCATATTCTGTGGTACTAACTCAATAAGAAAACCTGTTATTACCCGGGCACTCCATCGTGAGACATTAGTAAAAGACATTTTCTTTTCCAATTTATCTTTGATCCTTTGTATTTCCTTCAAGGTATTTATCTTTAAAATTTATTAAAAAATTCACAAATTTAAATAAGTGATGCTAAGACAGGGGCCCATTAATGCGTTAGCTAGAAAAATAAAGGAACAGAAAAAGCTGCGTCGAGAAGAAGCCAGCAGAAGAAAGAATGAAGAGAAAAAGGTCATAGTCACTGCTGATATAGTATTATTAGACAGGGCCAAAGTAATCACTGTTTGTTAAAATGTGCTCCGATAGACTTACTGTACTCGTATCCCCTTAACGAAAATGTCCCCGACCCACCCGACTAGCAGTAAAATCCCACCCCTTCATCGTAGAGACACTTAGATTTTATTTATCTTTCAAATTTACAAAAAAGTTCACAATACAGGAATTTTTAAAAATAAAATAAGATGTGGCACAAGGCCGAAATTGGGTGGGGTGAGATGAGGGTCGGGTGTAGTCCTCTTGGTATACTCTCGAAACTAGTTTATGTCACCAAAATACCACATTCACTCTATGGGTAATACCTACGTAACATCATTCCCGATGGTTAAACGTTTTTTTATTTACAAAAAAATGTATGTACACATTTATCGGTTGGAGTTGGGGGGGCGCTAAAAACAACAATGATTGCTGAAAAATAAAATGCTAAGTGTGGTGGTTAGTAGGACCCTTCCCAAATTTATCTAGCTATAAGCTGCTCAATTTTTTCTGGGTTGTTTCAAGAGCCGAAAACACAAACATCTTCTAAGTGAAAAAAGAAGAAGCAGGCCTCATTTGTACCACAAGATACGAGACTTTGCTCACTGGGATGCGGTTTGATAATACATCAGGTTGACGTACACCATGCCTAAGCAAGTTACTCAAACTTGGTTCATCCAAATACACATAAGCTAGCGTTGTGTATCCGCCTCCCTTTAAATAGTTCAGAGTGCAATCTTGTCCTATCACATCTGATTTTGACTTTAAGCTGATGTGTAAAGTGCTTAAGCAGATCGTAATCACAAGGCGATTCCCCATTCCCTATGTCTAAGCGTGAGGTCCACACTACTAGTCTAGCTACGGCTAGGATCATGATAAACACCATTCGCTTCTCCCTGGCACCACATTGTACACTACAGATGCCACCTCTAAGGGTACTAAATGCTTGGAGACGATGCAAGCCGTCACCTCGTTGACATACTTCTAAAACTCATGCGGCTTGTTGCAATTAAAGAAGGTATGCTCGGCCGTTTCTGCCTCAACATCCGTACAGCGCAGACAACAAGACTAGATTTAGCTTTGAAGAGTTTGTCATTAAAGGGGCAGCGAACCAGGTTGGAGAAAGCTCAGAGTTATTGAGATGACTCCGGCCTGGTGCCCAACTCCACTGAGAACGGATCTCCTCCCCATGACTATCTCAGCCGCTCTCCAAGCGGTTCCCGCCACTAGCTCCCGATATAGCGTGATCGTAGTTCAGTATTCGATGACTGTGATTACCCCTTGGGAAAGGCCTTCTCAACCTTCAAATTTGCTTTTCTAGTATATTTTGAAGAAATGTTTTAAAACCAATTTTTCTATTTTTCTTTAGACGTTACCATTAAGACGGTGAGATGTAATATTTCGCACTCACCACGTTTAAAATAACATTTGTAATAACTTCTTTCGTGTAGATCAGATAATTCAGGTGTTTGCATTAGTTAGAAATCTTTCTGGAAATACATTGAGTACTTACGGGGAGGACCACTAAATGAAAGTGGTATTGTGGAACTGATTGGATTCGAACTTGGAACCCCCAGGTCTTCAGTCCGTGTCGTTATCCACTTAATCACCGTCACCTCCCATTTGTAATATGAGGTAAAGTAATAAAATGCTGTTACTTGTATGTCGTCGTAAAGTTGGCGAATTACCCACATAAAAAGAAGTAGGAGATATGTAATAATAGCGAATAAGAAGAAGTTAAATACTTCGATAATAGTATATTTATTTGATCAAGAAATTCATTATACATACACAATTTATATACGTCCCACAATGTATAATATGGCATGAGGCCGGGAGGTTGGAGCAGAAAAGGCCAGCGCTCCAGTGGAAGAACCAGGATGGCCTTTGAAATAGCCTGGACAGCCTTGTCAGCATTCTCCGGTAGAAGCGCCTCAGGCAGTTAGCGATTAACTAACTCCTTCCCAAAGAGGGAAAACAAGGCTTGGGAGGATAGAGGTCCTACAAAGAACAACACATACCTCAGCCCAACAGAGCATAGCCAGAAAATGTCACAACACCCCACCCTCTGTCGGAGTGATTGCCGAAGACGTATCCTCGACTCGTATCAGTGTTTCCTAACTAGAATTACGATGCATACTAATACACTATCTGACTGACAGCTAATTTAATAGAGAAACACACTCATTCTTTTATGGTTCGTAGAGGAGGTAGGTAATCCTATCCTATTCAACAACTACATAAAAATAACATTTGTGATATGAGGTCAAGTAATAAAAAAAACTGTTAGCGCTTTTACTAAAAACTACGATGCTTACAGACAGCTGTAAAACGGCAAATAGGTTTAACGAATCGAAACTAATCTAAATTATTTTTAAAAAATCGAATTATTTTAAATGTTGAAACTTCTACTAAGAACAATTATTTAAATGTTTAAACCGTTTTTAAAATAGATTCTTCACCGATATATTATTTGTTTTATTTTATTTTTGTTTTATCAAACAAAGAAAAATCTATTAAAAATGAATTTCGTTTCTTTATGTTTTAATATATTTCAGTTAGTTTATGGACCTAACCGATAGTTGTCCCTAGTGACCCCAGATCGAATCAAAGGAACATTTCAATGAAAAAAAATAACCCTAGTGATCTTACAATTATTGGTATTGCAGTTATTGTCTTAAAGTTCCATATTTCCTTCAACGCTCTATTATTAGTAGTAGTAAGTGGAGAAGAAAGAGGAGAAGGAGGAGGAGAATGAGAATAATGAGGAGGAGAAGTAGGAGAAGGAGAAGAAGAAGAAGAAAGAGGGGGTAATAATAGTAGTTGTATTAGTTGTAGTTGTATTAGTCTGTTGAAAACTTGCTTCCTTCCGTTTCGTGCACTGCTTATTTGTGTCCAGTTCTCTTTTTATTATACCTTTTTATTACTAAATCACTTTTCTTTGCTATGATGTATATACATATGATACCATTTGTCTATTTCATACAAAATAGTTACAAGATAATAATTGAGAGATTTGTGCATGTCATAAAATCGTCTAAAGCATGTTGTTTATTACTGAAACATCTAAAAATTATGGTTTACGCCTATACGTATACATGGATGTACACATGTACATGTATATCTCGTAAATTAGTGATAATTGGTGCATGCAGCACCCACAATTACATTAGAACATCTATTGTTATGCTTGTCAATTTATTCATCCATACCAATTTCACCGGCCTGGTTATTAGTCACAGAATATACACCTAAGAATATTCAATTGACATAACCCCTTTTTGTTGATTATGCGAACACAAGTCGCAGAGGACTTTTTTTTGTACGTCATCACTTGTAGCCACCAACAGCTACTTAAGTCTAACTATTTCAGACATGCTATCTCTTTCTATCTCTCCTCTCTCTCTATCTCTCTCACGCACACACACACACACACACACACTATCTCTCTCACGCACGCACCCCCCCCCCCACACACACACACTCTCTCTCTCTCTCTCTCTGCTGAGATTCGATCTAACTCAACACACACACACACTATCTCTCTCACGCACCCCCCCCCACACACACACACTCTCTCTCTCTCTCTCTCTCTCTCTTCTGAGATTCGATTTAGCTCAACCAATCGGAGGCTCTGGTATTTCTCGGCATATTTCCTTCATGTACCACCGATAACGTGATAAGAGAATAAACATGGTTGTTAGCATTAGTCCGCCATTTCCTAGCTACATTTCCGCATCTGCGCTTGACGTCTGTTTAGAAACGAGGCTTCTTGTCAATGGCTAAAACAAACGACTGCCTTTCTATTTGAAGTCGACAATATGGCGAACGACACATCGTCTTTGATTCACTTTCATCCGAGGCTTTGGTTAAAATAAACAGGAAAGAACGCGGGGCAGTGCAAAATACTCTCTTTTACTCATTAATATCTTGTATGATCTCATGGAAGTTGATCAGAATATTAGGTCGATCTTAATTAAAGAGATTGTCTTTCGATGTGAAAGTTTGACGGGACAGCACGCAAAAATCAGTTTTTTTCTTGGCGTTCAACGATAGTGTAAAAAAAGGTTTTTTTTTTTTATTTACTCCTCGCGGAGTTAGGCACAAGGTCAGTTTTATCTTACTCCCACAAGTAAGATGTGACCCAAGATCGGGTCGAGCAAGTGGGGTTAAAAGCCAGCGCTCGAGAGGTGAGCACTCTGGCCATTTAAAAATTGCCTGGGCAGCCCCGTCGGCATTCCCCGGTAGGGGCGCCTCAGACAGTAAGCAATAAACTTACTCCTCCCCAAAGAGGGGAGGCGAAGCCTGGGAGGGTGGACCTCCTAGAACTGCACAGGACAGGCGTGCAGTATCCATCGGAACAGATACTACACTTAGTACAAGATTACAGACATATACACCGCGGTGGCTGGTGTATCTCAATGTGACCAAACCACTTCTTGACAGTCACAGTGTCGTCGAGATTAAAGAAGCTCTAGTGGATTAATTCGTTGGTATAAATGACACTATCATCTTCGTTTGATGCTTCGGAAGGGTTTGGGCGAAATGTTTAAGCGATTCACCTCTGACCCGATCATGGCGCTGATCGTCGGCGACTATTATAAGGTATCCACTTTGCATCGCACGTGACAATACGATCTGTACATGTGTAATATATATATTTTTTTTTTGCAGCAGAAGAAGCGATGACAATACTCTTATTTTATTCATTCATATAATGTATGATCTCATTGAAGTTGGTCAGAACATTGAGCCAATAATTAATTGAAGTGATTGTTTTTTCAATGTGGACGTCTGACAGGACAGCTAGTAAAAGTACCTGTTTCTTTTTTTCTGTACGTTCAACGACTTTTCAAAAGAATGATTAACAAGTTAATTTTGTAAACAGTTAGTACAAGAGAAGCACACTATGCTATTGGAAACGATTAATCGTAAACAGTTAATTGAACACAAGTTGCTATTTTTACCCACATAATGGGAGACTATTACAGCAGACTATTAGGTGCGTAGATGATCATAATAGATTTGCTTGGCTTTGAGCGTTACGATATTCATCAGTTAGTTTCCTTATTTTACTGCAACCACGTTCGTTCTTTCACCAAATAAAGAGCAAGCACAACCGCCCAATAAAGTAGAACCAAATATTCTTCATAATCTTCTTCGGCCTTTTGGCTAAGATCAAAGTGTAGTATCTGTTCCGATGGATACTGCACGCCTGTCCTGTGCAGTTCTAGGAGGTCCACCCTCCCAGGCTTCGCCTCCCCTCTTTGGGGAGGAGTAAGTTTATTGCTTACTGTCTGAGGCGCCCCTACCGGGGAATGCCGACGGGGCTGCCCAGGCAATTTTTAAATGGCCAGAGTGCTCACCTCTCGAGCGCTGGCTTTTAACCCCACTTGCTCGACCCGATCTTGGGTCACATCTTACTTGTGGGAGTAAGATAAAACTGGCCTTGTGCCTAACTCCGCGAGGAGTAAATAAACTTCTTCGGCCTTTTGGCTAAGATCAAAGTGTAGTATCTGTTCCGATGGATACTGCACGCCTGTCCTGTGCAGTTCTAGGAGGTCCACTCTCCCAGGCTTTGCCTCTCCTCTTTGGGGAGGAGTAAGTTTATTGCTTACTGTCTGAGGCGCCCCTACCGGGGAATGCCGACGGGGCTGCCCAGGCAATTTTTAAAAAGCCAGAGTGCTCACCTTCTCGAGCGCTGGCTTATCTAATCCCACTTTCCCGACCTTGTGTCACATCTTACCTTGTGGGTGGTAGATAAATAACCTTCTTCGGCCTTTTGGCTAAGATCAAAGTGTAGTATCTGTTCCGATGGATACTGCACCCTATAGACTGGTATTGTCTTGGCCTTCGGGGCTTGATTTACGCCGGTCTATGGGATTGTCCTGTGCAGTTCTAGGAGGTCCACCCTCCCAGGCTTTGCCTCCCCTCTTTGGGGAGGAGTAAGTTAATTGCTTACTGCTTGAGGCGCCCCTACCGGGGAATGCCGACGGGGCTGCCCAGGCAATTTTTGATGGTCAGAGTGCTCACCTCTCGGGCGCTGGCTTTTCAACCCCCACTTTCCGACCCGAGCTTGGGTCACATCTTACTTGTGGGAGTAGGATAAAAACTGGCCTTGTGCCTAACTCCTGGAGAGGAGTAAATTACTCTTCTTCGGTATTCACCCCTAATTATTTTGATCAACTAAAGAACACATTACATCATGTTCTTGAGGCGTGTGACCATATCCTTTTAAAATTCGAATTGATGATTAAAGTTACCGTTTTGTCATCAGAGAGGTAGCACCAATGCCTTATTTTACTGAAAATAGTTTCGTTTTTTTTTTTAACAAGCCAAGAGACCATTTGAGTAAGTAAACAAGCTAGCGACTACTAAGAAACATTTTGACAAATAAATAAGGCAGCACTACACACACACCTCATCGTGGATCAAACATACGTGTTATTTACTTGTGTAGATCGTATATTGTAAGATAGACCGCCTGTTAAAGTAGTTTATGACGCCCGGAACTCGAAAAACTCTCAAAAGGAATTTTCCGTCGCACCTTCGTAAATGCTTTCTGTCATCAGAAGTGGTCGAGATCATTACAGATGTGGCAGGGCCGGCGGGACAGTTATGAAAGTGTGTGGGGAGGCTTCTCCTAAAATGTGGGGGGGCCGGTTAAACACATGCCTATCTACTTAATTATTGATGACCGTAAAGTGGGGGGTGGCCCAAGTCAAAAAGAGAGAGGGCTTCAGCCCCTCCCCCTGCCCCCCGGTGCCCCCGTCCATGTGTGGTAGTAGGTGGGCGATACGTTCTGTGAATACGGTGGGTAAAGCAAACCCACTTTCATAGCCAAATTTATTAAACTTGTTAAATTAAAGTCGAGTGATATTTGAGACGTGTGCTTGTACATTCTTATGCGTCAGGATTTGGGCCTTTTCTGTGGACCAATCCCGGATAAATACGTTGTGGTTCCTGGTGTATCTCAACATGACGAGACCACTTTTCGACAGTCTCCGTTTCGCAGAGATTCAAAAAGTTCTAGAAGGTTAAGCCGATAGCATAGCACCACAACGACACTATAACCTTCGTTTGGTGCTTCGGTGTTAAGCGACCACCCTTGATACAATCACAGCGTTGATCGTCGTCTATTATTATAAGGAATCCACTTTCATCGCATGTGATAATACAATCGGTACTCGTCTCATACTCGTTCCACAGAAGAAGCGAGATGACGACACTCAACGGCAATGTTTTATTTTTATTTTTATTGTTCGTGCGATACCATTTTGTCGAGCTTCTTCATTTCCCCAGTTGCTTGAGGTGGTCCAGAACTTATGCATACATTTTCAGTAAATTCTCGAACGATTGCCCATGTTCATGTGCATGGATATGCTTCGACCCACGTCTTCACTTAGTCGTTGACACCTGCATAATGACGCTCACGATTTCCATGTGTGTCTCTTTACCTTTTTCGTTGGGCTGTAAATGTAGAGCGATTAGCAGTAGTAGAAGTATTCGTTAAGGGATCTTCAGCCATAAGTCGGGGTTCTTAGGTGCATCGTCTTTCTTTGGGCATTTTTGTTGTTGTCTCCGTCATTTCTGTGGAGTGAGAGCGGCATGGGTATGTCAGTTAGAAAATAACCCTCTCCCTGTCTTTTGCTTATTCAGTGACTTTATAATGGAATCAGCTAGCATCAGAGGATCCAATATACGTCGTTTCAAACGTGCGGAAATCCTTCTTAGTTTTGAGAATTCTCGAGTTCACATTTGAGTTAAATTTTTTCTTATTTTATTTCAGAAACTCACGCTACATTTGTGCGGGAGTCAGAGAGAGAGAGAGAGAGAGAGAGAGAGAGAGAGAGCAATTGATTTGAGCATGTTCCATTTTCACTCAGTACAGAAAGTGAAAGAAGTGAGAAGGAAAGAAGAGAAAAGGGTAACCTAGACGTATGAAGGAAAAAAGAGAGTAGTTTATACAAGCTTGTATCGTTTTAATATTCGCTCGTCTCGCGTATCTGTTTATTAATACAGGGTGGGCCAAAATAAGAGTCCTATCTTTAAATTTGAATAACTTGAATTTGAATAACTTCCACAAAATAAAAGTTAAACTCACCAAACTTTATGTGTGTGTAGACTGACCCTTCCGAGAATTTTTGAAATAAACAAAACAAATTTTAGCCGAAAAACACTTCTTAAAACTTACAAAAACTAAAGTATTGTTTTATACACTGTTTTGAGTTTTTTAAGCAAAAATAATGTTTTCTAAATGAGGGTACGTTCCTTAGGGCTAATACGGCTCATGCTTGCTTCGGAAGGGGTCCTTTACTTATTCTAAAAAAAAATATAAAAAAAATCAATAAATAAAAAAGTTATGAATTTTTAAAAATAGGACCCTTATTTTTGCCCACCCTGTATATCACGTGTCACCCCCTTGACGAAACCTGCGCACGTTCACTGACGGTCCCTTCGCCGAATGCTCTCTTGATTTTGCGAGTCGCCTTCATACCAACTTTGAAGTCATACAAGAATCTTTCTTTTAATAACCTGAATTTGTAACAACTTAACATTTAAATTAAATCGAACAACAGAAGAATGTGGACAGAATTTTCAACTTTAACAGCGTATTAACGCCAACGTATTCAAATGAGGATTTCTTAAAAAAAAATAATGATATTATTTTTCTTATCAGCCTAATAAGTTACATGTAGGTACTTACAAAACGGTTGGACACACCCGGAAGATTTTGTGTTTCTTGCCTCGGTGGTCCCAGAATCCTCATCTGACATTTGCAGAAGAATCGAAATAGCACTTCTGTATTTGGAAGTCTAAAAGAAAAGATATGGAGCAGGAAGTAGTGGAGTTAAGATTTTACAATGTATTGATAGTTCCTATTGCTGTATATGCAAGTGAAAAATGGACTATACAGGCAGAGAACGAGAGGAAGCTCAATGTCTTTGAAATGAAATGTTTAAGAACTATCTTTGGAATAACTTTGCGAGATAAACGAAGAAATGCAGATATCAGAAAGAAGCTTAACATTAGCAGATACATCAACGAGGTTGTAGAATTTGGTATATTCGGACTACTGTTCTCATCTTGGGTGTTTTATCACAACGTTTCGGCTGATGTAACCTCCGATCTTCTTCGGGTGTACCTTGTCGAACTCGGGAATCTTTCTGTCGAACTCGGGAATCTGGACGGAATTTTCGAAAGATTCCCGAGTTCGACAAGATACAACTGAAGAAGGTCGGAGGTTACATCAACCGAAACGATGTGATAAAAACACCCAAGATGAGAACAGTAGTCCGAATATACCAAATTCTACAAATTATTAATCCTCATCTAAAAAATTCCGAAACATAATATCAACGAGGTTGTTCGGGAAAAAATAGATTAACATAAATTAGATATTTTTCCCGGCTACCAGACTCCAGCTATGTAATGAAATCATATCAAGAAGATTTAATTCAGGAAAGATTCAGAGGATGATCACAAAGGAAATGGGCGGATCAGATAATGGTTGAGATTTGTATAACGCTGCTGACAGCTGAAAGACTAATCCAAGTAGGGGTGGGACGTAATGGGTGAAAATTTCAGATTCATGCGAGTAGTATTTTTTTGTGTTCATTTATACATAAATAACACTAAACGATGAAACATTTTGAAAATTTTGCAAAATTCAGAAGGTGCAGGCCACTAGTTTTTGGCTATTTTACATTCATGAAAACCCTTTCACAGCCTGAAATGGTCCTAAATTAAAGTACTATATCAGATTTAACCATTTATATCCATTCATAGATTTTGAGGATGTTTTAGGATCTGCAATGTCGCATAAAACCACTTTTTCACCAAAAAATGATGGATTTTGAGTCCCGTGGAGCCCTAACGGCTATTTTTGGCCTGCACCTTCTGAATTTTGCAAAATTTTCAAAATGTTTGATTGTTTAGTGTTATTTATGTATAAATGAACACAAAAAAAATACTACTCGCATGAATCTGAAAGTTTCACCCATTACGTCCCACCCCTAATCCAAGCCCGTTGTAAGTTGCGGAATTTTGTTTTCAAGCATGTAGCGAAACTCTCTGAAGTATGCAAATAAGTCAAAGTAAGTTAAGGTACTTCAGCCCTTCGGACATTCGTCACTTATATTCTTTAAGTGTAGAAACTTCGATTTTGCGAAGAAAGAAACGACTTGTTCGACCAGCTTTAAAATGATACGTGTTGAAGGGCAAGTGTGGTGCCACCCTCGCCCTTCTTGGTAGGGGGTGAATGAGTTAGGGGCGTTTATCCTACTGTTTGTAAAAGTCAATGTTTATCGGTAGTTTTGCTGCCCAGCCGACAGATGGCGCTGTTTGTATTTAGACTGATTTATTATTGGTCGTTTTACAATAGCAACAGCTTTTCGAGAAAAAGGCCGACAACATTACGCGATCGGAAGTGCGCGCGCTCTACGTGCGTGGACGAAAGAAAACACAGGATAATAATGTGCGCCTTTATGTATATTGCCATATCTATCTATCACTGTCTATTCATATCTATCTATCACTGTCTATCTATCTATCTATCTATCTATCTATCTATCTATCTATCTATCTATCTATCTATCTATCACTGTCTATTCATATCTATCTATCTATCTATCTATCTATCTATCTATCACTGTCTGTTCATATCTATCTATCTATCTATCTATCTATCTATCTATCTATCTATCTATCTATATATATATATATATATATATATATATATATATATATATATATATTGATCTATCACTGTCTATTCATATCTATCTATTAATTTATCTATCTATCCATCACTGTCTATTCATATCTATCTATCTATCTATCTATCTATCTATCTATCTATCTATCTATCTATCTATCTATCTATCTATCTATCTATCTATTCACCGTAGAACTAAACATACATAATAAGATTACATTTATTGATGTTCTTATTGGCACCTCAACTAATCCGTTTAACACTTTTACTTATAAAAAAACAACTAGCGTCAAATTACAAAAGCAAATGTTCCAATCGCTCCAAAATAGCTAGTATTAAAAACCTAGTAAACCGTTCAAAACTAATATCCTCCACGAAAAAAACACTATTTATTGAATTAAAAAATATAAAACAAAACCTTATTTATAACGAATTCCCTAATTATATCGCTGAGTACCAAATCAGATTAATGATTCGAAACTGAAAAAATACTACTACTACTACCAATATTAATATGGTGATACCAGATCAGGCTGCCCTGTGGCTCCCTGAGACGAAATTCACCTACATTGACGTTTTTTTTTTTTTTTTTTTTTTGTTTGTAAAACTTAATTATGTTCTACAAAACCAAAAACAAAAACAACAGCCCCTCTCCCTTTCTCCCTCCCCTTTTTTATTTTTATTTTTCCTACCCTACTCCCGGTCCTGGATATGACCTTAAACTACATCCGATGGTGAGATCCGGCTTACGGACTTTGGGGAATGTGGAGCCTCCTCTTAATTACCATTGCTCCCAGGTCCACCCTGACCCGGAGTGGTAGTACCTGTTAGGGTCCCAACTATGGGTTAAATAGAAACAGATATTAAAAGGGGAAAGAAACAAAAAAGAGAAGAAAACAAGACCAGTTTCGGCATTAAATAACCCAAAAAGGGTTGATATGCCGTAAAACAAAACTACTACTACTACTACTACTAATATCGAGCATCATAACGCAAACTCCATTCACCTATACTATTGCAATCAAATGCAGCCACATATCATGTTAGATATAAAAGCCTTTACAATATTGTACACCAATATATATATCGCCTACTGACAGTAATAATAAAGTAAGACTTGTTATTTACTACCAGAAATTTTGTCTAAACATCTTATATTAACGAACAACTCCTACCCATCCCCCAAAATATTAGAAAAAAAACAAGGTTATCTATAAGTTCCAATGCCCTCTGGGAAAATTCAACTCCTATAATAGAACCACCACCACCACCACCACCACCACCACCACTAATAATAATGATGATGATGATGATGATGATGATGATGATGATGATGAAAAAGCTAATAGCTACATTGGTGTTACTACCATTACCTTTTCCCGTAGACTCATAATATACCTGAGAAATTTCAGTTCAATTTACCATCATTTAAAAGAACACAGCCGTCTCTCTCTTTCTGAATTTAGACAATTTTTTTGTTAACAACACAAAAATATAACATTCCGAAAGTTTAAAATAAAATTAAAAGTACTTGAAGCTATCTTTATTAAAACCTAGCAATGTACAATATAAAAAAAATTACATACGAAACTAGCAACACTATTTTTTAAATACTTAAAGAAAATACAATTTATTCTGGAACGCTAATTCTGAACTCCCTGAACATAAAAAAGTAGAGAACTTTTCTGAAAATGGACACCAGTTTTTTGTTGACGTTTAACGATACCGCATGGAGCGTTTTCGGTTGTTTTGATTTTTTTCTTTTTATCTCCAGCTTTTTGTTCATTGTTTTTGTCACCTGAAGATGATTCGACGAAGACTCGAAAGTACTCGTGATAGATATGGAATATATATTCATTTTTTCGATTTTGAAACTGAAACAAATATTAGGAAAATCTAAAAAAAAAAGGTATAACCAAGCAGATAATTCTGTGGTGTTTAACAATGTTTGCTATATATATATATATATATATATATATATATATATATATATATATATATATATATATATATATATATATATATATATATATACATATATATATACATATATATATATATATATATATATATATATATATATATATATATATATATATATATATATATATATATATGTGTGTGTGTGTGTAATCTAGGTAAGTTTATAAGGTAAAAATCCAGAGAATACTCACTGTATTAATTCAAAAGTGCTGTTTATTAGGACTACATTTTTTTTTATTAATACAAACATCATTTTGCTACACATTTGCAGACATGTTTCGGGCAGAGACATAGATATCCAGACCTCTTTGGGCCAATGCCTTTATACCGGCTGAATTTAGTGGAATCAGACAAAATCACTTTCTGAAACTGAACACGTAATCAGGTCATAAAACAATACAAATCACCTTAGATATTACTATCTGTTCAATTTTAAATAAGATTTTCACTTATTTTTTAAAAAGAAAATCGGCTAGCTGCCTGACCTAAATTACTGAGTCGAGGTTGACACAAGCATACATACACGTGTGAATCCCAATTTCCGGTCGGCTATCAAATATGACGTCTATAGAGTTAAAGCATGAACATAATCTAAGTGGGAACTGAAGGCTTAAATCTGACAGAATAATGAGTATTCTGGGAAGGAATATCAGTTTGCTCTTTGCCACACCAAATAATAGGACAGTTTCTATCTCGTTCCATTGCATAGAGCAGGAGCGGGCAACCTTTTCAGAGTGAGAGCCAGATGAGATTTTTGGAAGGAGATCGCGGGCCGGAGTAAAAAACGAAATCTCAGAATTACTATATTTTGTTTACGTGAATAAATTGTGCAAAATTGCATTGAAAACTCTACAAATCTGATATTTTTTCTCAAGAGACTTCTGTATGTGATGTTATAAAAGGCGCCGACGAAGTGCCATTTTGGAATCATAAAAAATAATGACGGGGGATGTAGCAAGTTGATCCAGCATTCGTTTTGACACACCTCACATAGGTTCTCTGATTCATGCCCTCTCCTCGTCTCTCGTTTCCTCTTTGCCTCTCTTTTTCTATTTTTCTCTCAGGCCAAGGATTTGAAATTAATAGTTAAAGAAAAATGAAATATACATGCATCATTGCTCGCTGATATTTATACATTTTTTTATCCCACTGTAAATCTTAATTGAAACCTACTTTTACGTCTACGTCACAAAATGATATGAGTTTTGCTGGGAGGTCCGCGGACCTCTTTTTTGAGCGCACAAATTCTAATATCCCTCCATAAATTGCAAAATAGAAAACCATAGGTTACACGTCTCCATTTACCGCTAAAATGCCTCTCAAACAATAGGCTGTCAATCACAGGCAATACGTCCATACACTTAGGCTGATGATTTCCTGCGGGAATGAAACACGAACGTTTCTTGTTATAGATATATTTTCATACTACTACTAATCTCTACTCACGTATTGAGCACTGTTGAAGTAAATATTAAAAATGTATATACACACAATATATTATCTTATCTTATTGTGTTATATGTGTATATACAGGAAATATATATATATATATATATATATATATATATATATATATATATATTTATTTATCATAGTTCACCCCAAACAAGGCAGGCTTCCACTGTAGACGTAAGGGGCTACTGAGAAAAAAGGGTGAAGGTTTTTTTTTTGGGGGGGAGAGTCAACCTAAATTAGGAGCTGCGCAGCGAGATGTCTGTTTACATTATTTTTAAATTTCTGCATGTCAGTAACGTCAGGAAAGCAGGAAGCAGGGAAGGGGTTCCAGACTCCAGCAGCATGAGGAAAGAAGCTTTTGGAGTAGAAAGCTCTTCGACATCTGGGAACCTCCACAGTGTATGGATGGGATTTGGCAGATTGTCGGGTTGGTCTAGTGGATTTACATCGTGGGGGTACCAGAGCAGCAAGCTCATCAGAACATATTGAAGTACTTGTAAAACAGGCACAAGGAAGAAACATTGCGGCGATGGGACAGGGGCTGGAGCTTGGTGGATAGTGAAGGACCTATCAAGTTGGCAACTATTTTTTCAACCTTGTCTAAGAGTGAGAGACTAGCGGATGATGCCCTAGCCCAGATGTGGCAACAATACTCTATGCATGAACGGATGGTGGCTTTGTAGAGATATAAGATAATGTCAGGTGTGAGAAGTTTACTGGCACGGTAGAGGGAGCCTACCTTCTTTGCAGCAGCCCTGGCAATGTTTTCAATGTATTTATTCCAATTCATGTTATCTGTGAAAGTTAGGCCGAGGAGTTTGAACTCTCAGGCAGGGTGCTATTTGCCATGACAATCGGTGGTTGAAGAGGTTTCTTGTAGTTATTGAAGGAAAGTAGCTCTGTCTTTGCGGCATTAAAAGTTACCATCCATATTTGACCCCATTCCACTACAGACTGGACGTCATTTTCTAAGGAATCAGTCATTGCCTCAGATATGTGCGCGTCGGTTTTGCCCACATGACGAGATTAGAGCGTGGTGTTGTCAGCAAATATTCCTATCTCAGTCACAATGGCATCAGGAAGGTAATTTATGAAAATCAGGAATAGTAGAAGTCCAAGAATAGATCCCTGGAATACACCAGCATTTATGCCATGTTGCTTAGAAGAACGGCTATCGAGTACAACCTGGATCTTTTGTTTTGCTAGGAAGGATTTAATTATATTAAATATTTGTCCAGTAATACCATGAGTGCAGTTTTATGAGAAGCCGTTCATGTCAGACCTTGTCAAAGGCCTTGGATATATCGAGTGTATATATATATATATATATATATATATATATATATATATATA
Organism: Sepiola atlantica; assembly: GCA_963556195.1. Classification (NCBI taxonomy): domain Eukaryota; kingdom Metazoa; phylum Mollusca; class Cephalopoda; order Sepiida; family Sepiolidae; genus Sepiola; species Sepiola atlantica. The sequence continues at coordinate 9,302,030 of OY744532.1, read as the reverse complement.
TATATATATATATATATATATATATATATATATATAAATATATATATATATATATAAACTTTATTTCACCTAAAACAAGGCATACTGCCACTGAGGCTAGTGGGATTAGGGGCAAGATTTATATATATGTGATTCCGCTTGAAGATGATTTGATGAATACAATCGAAAGTACTCGCGAAAAAGGAAAGAAAATGGAACAAGAAACCCACGGAACTTACATACACCAATTTGACCTAAACACTAAATGACCCATTCGGAAAATTAAAAAAAAAGTCTTATCAAGCAAAAACGCTCCGTGTTATTTAATAATGTTTGCCTATATATATATATATATATATATATATATATATATATATATATATATATATATATATATATATATATATAAACAAAGTATGATCTAAATTAATATTTCAAGTGAGGGTATGAAATATTTCGTGCTCATTCTTAGAAAAAGGCATACTTTGTGAAATTATGTTTTCTGTCTCATGTAAATAAAATTATTTTTTAATTTCATTTCTTATACCGTTAATCCCGAATGTGTTAATATTAATTGGATATGAAACTCATGTTATATTATAAATGGAATAAAATAATCACCTCTCTCTCATTTATATTACTTAATTAAGATATTTACTTTCTGAATGTCGTCAGTGGTTTCATTACTAAAACGACAATTTTACATAAATACTTATTTTTACTTTTTATATATATCCACGTACATATATGTTTCATCTTAAGCAACACTCATGAATATGCAGTACCGGTCGCATGGTTAGAACCCAGGACTGAAATTACCTTTGCCTTCTATTCGACGCCTGTACCCACACTGCAACTATCCAGTTAACGAACGTAGTAAGACCCTAGAGAGTGTTCGTTTTACATATGAGTTGTTTCAGTTTTTTTTGTGTGTGTGTAAATGTGTTTGAACGGCGGTTAATATATCAAAGGCATGGCGTTCGGTGCATTCAGTGCAATTCACAGTATATTCGCGTTGAAATTGAAGAAGGGATTACCACCGGTTACGGAGCAACTGACAAAATGGCGTCGATCTGGAAACTTATAATGAGCGCCATTGAACGTGTTAATAGTTTTATGATTTCTTCTTTTGAATGATCGAAAAGGAGGATTTGGAGTTCAACATGGCGACGGCGCCGTCTTTTGTAGCTTTTCTTTTTATCAAGTCTCTGTCGTAGCGCCAGTTTCGCGGGCGACATAGTTTATTATTATCTGTAGATGGTGTAATTATCGTAATGCACCAGTGTATTGCCATAACAGGATTATGATAGATCACTCTATCTATCTATCTATCTATCTATCTATCTATCTATCTATCTATCTATCTATCTA
>OY744532.1:9280680-9298180 GCA_963556195.1 Sepiola atlantica | reverse complement strand
ATTAATTATTAAAATTGATTTGACATTCAAATATATATTAATATGATCCAAGAGAAAATTTAAAGGGACACGAAAATTCGCCATATTGTATATATATATATATATATATATATATATATATATATATATATATATATATATATATATATATATATATATATATATATATATATATATATATATATATATTTGTATGCGTGTGTATGCCTTCAAAATAGGGGAGTCAAAAACAAATTGTTTCGCGTACAATTTTCGCGCGAAATAGTTACGTAACATTTGGAGGACTCAATGCTGTCACCATTAGGCTACGTCTGCAGATATCTATTACGGCGAGGTCGAGACGATAGGTGAAAAAGGCTAAACCGCTTGTCGCCCCGGCGGCTAAAACAGAAATCCTCCCAAGTTTTAGCGGTTGTCCTCCTGTCCCTGGCAACGGGCAATTTTGATTCACCCGTGATTTCTTTGCTGATATTTGTCCCTTGTGTATACTTTTCTTTTTTTTCTCTCCTCTTTTTCAGTTTTGTTTGTGCTTGTATCATGCTATCCATTTTCCATTCTCTTTATCACCCCTCCACCACCCCCCACCCGCCGGCAAGACACCTCGTACTTGCTGGTAAATCACTTCGTTTGTCGATACGAAGCGAACTAAGGTCCGTGAGATAAAATGGCTTTACTTAATCCGTCATAATTTAACGGAGACGACAATTACAGCCGATTAATCGCCCATTGACTGGATGATCTACTGTGTCTACATTGAATTCTCGTCTTGATCTACTGGGCGAGTGCGTTGCCCGGTTCGCCAAACTTTGTACCCGGATTTCAACAGACACTATAATGGTCAGTTCAGAGCATAACTTTTTGTACTTTATTTTTGAGGCGTCAGTTATAATTGGTAGCTTGTGGTTGCCGGGAAGAACAACGCAACCACTGATCGCATATACAGATCATTATAAACTGTTTTCGTTTGTTTTTATTTGCTTTACGGCAGATCAACACTTATTCTGGTGGGGTCGACCTGTCATGTTTAGTCACTCAGTCATTTACCACTCGCTATGTGACTTACCCTTACAAAGGTCTCCTGTATCTCTACAAAGCCACCTTCCGCCCATGCATGGAGTATTGTTGTCACATCTGGGCTGGTGCATCATCTACTAGTCTCTCCCTTCTTGACAAGGTCCAAAAAAGAATCGCCAACCTAATAGGACCCTCACTGTCAACCAAGCTTCAGCCTCTGTCCCATCGCCGCAATGTGGCATCCTTGTGCTTGTTTTACAAATACTTAAATGGATTATGCTCCGATGAGTTGGCTACTCTGGTGCCCCCTAGACGTAAATTTACTAGACCAACTCGACAATCAGCTAGGTCTCATTCATTCACTGTGGAGGTCCCCAGATGTCGGAGAGCCTTCTACTCAAGTAGCTTCTTTCCTCGTACTGCTGGCCTCTGGAACTCTCTCCCTGCCCCCTGTTTCCCCGACAGAACAGACATGCAGGCATTTAAAACTAATGTAAACAGACATCTCGTTGCGCAGATCCCAAGTTAGGTTGACCCCCCTTCCTTCTCCCCTTTTCCTTTCTCAGTAGCCTCTTACGTCTACAGTGGCGGCCTGCCTTGTTTGGGGTGAACTATGTTACAAAAAAAAAATCCAGTGGTCGCCCTCCGGTGGTCCACAGACCACTAGTAGTTTTTGATAACTCGCAGATAAATTGAGCCATTATTACAATTGTTATGAATTTGAGACAAAGGGTTTGCAGAAGGGTACTACAACATCGAGTTGGTGCCCAGGGGTGTCCTCAACTGCTCTCAATGCATCCCAGTACTATATGATGCGCAAAATATATCCTCTCCGTAGTGAATGACCGCCCATGCGTGTTGAGGAGCCGCATCCTTCTCGAGGCTACCCTGTTAATATGCATGAGCATAAGCAGAACACGGCGGATCTAGAAGAGTACCCCTTGCCCACAAATTGTGCTCTTCTACGGGAAGCAGTAGTTCCCGTTGCCCTTATTAACAAACTGGTGTTCTTGTTCTGAGAACAGCATGGCCCTGTAGGTGATCAGATGTATTTGACAACGGGAAGGCATAACTACTCCTGCCAGTTGAGTACTATCGACTAGGTGCATGTTTGGCGTGCTGCATCTGCAATACATCTTAAGAAAAACACAATGACTATTTCACCATAAATTGATTGGTGGCCCAAGAAAAAAAAATGAAAGTTCAGATTTAAAAAGTGACGAGCAACAAAACGTATTATGGGTGCTATTTATGTTCAAGACCTTATGTAATGCCGAAATAAACAAGTACAAAAATGTGACACCATCCAGCCACAGTATAAACTAACAAGATTTGCCAAGTAATACCCAATTATTGTTACTGTATAATGTCTCACCATTACTGTTGATAACTTGCGAGTATTTACTTACTATAAACATGGCATAGAAACGTAGAAAGGAATAGAATGCACTTTTAGAAGTGAAGTATTGATGACAACTTCTACCTAGTGCGTTGCAAAAGATTGAAACCATGAAATCTTAAGCGAACCCCAAATCAAGAGAATCAAGCACAGGTAGTTGAGGAAGAGGAGGAGGAGGAGGAGGAGGAGCCGGAGGAGGAGGATGCCAAATGGGATGAAATTAATTGTAACAAGCCGCGCGTGCGTGGTACTCCTCTGTATGTGGCTCGATGTGGCGAGTGTAAAATGCAATAAATTTGAGCAATTTGGGGCATTATAGACCCCCCCCCCCTTTGACCCGCTGGGGGCGCGAACCAGAATTTTTCTGAAGTCAAGGATGCTCATTTTATATCCAGAAAAATTGAATGGATGGGTCAAAGTTATGGGAGAAAAGGGTCATTTTTGCCATGTTGGGGGCTTTTAACCCCCTGGGGGCGCGAACCAGATTTTTTCCAAGGTCAGCGATACTTATTTTCTATTAGGAACAATTGCCTCCACATTTTGGCCAAGTTTCACAGAAATTGAATGGATGGATGAAAAGTTATGGGGCAAAAAATGTCATTTTTTGCCATTTCGGGGTCTTTTGACCCCCTGGGGGGGCTAACCAGATTTATTTTCAAAAATTGGAGAATGTCACTTTCTAACCTGACCAAAGTTACAACTTCATAAAAAATTTCAGAGAAATTCAATGGATGGTTGCGGAGAAAAATCCGGACGGACGGACGGACGGACGGACGGACGGACGGACGGACGGACGGACGGACGGACGGACGGACATTCCTCAAAACATAGGTCCCCCAATTTTATAAATCGGGGGACCAATTAAATGTTGAATAAATTGAATAATTACTGTCATTTAGAAGTTCATTAATAAGATTTGATGTTTTCTTTCTCATCATTTCTTCTGTTAAACTTCCGATTAAAAACGTGTACTACTTAAATACATTTTACATTTCCAATTTGTTTTATTTAAATTATTACACAATAACTTGGTTACCTTTAATCGGCGCATTTCATATTAAATAAACAAACATTTGCTGATAGTCTCTAATTATATAAAGTTAGGTATGTGTATATGTTTATCTATTTCTATGTACTAATTAACTGATCACAGCTGTTAGGCGTAAAGGGTCGTAATGTGGGATATAGTCAGTTTAATTAATTTTCATACAAAGGAAATACAAAGGGGTCGAAAGTATTGCATGAAAATTCAGATACTGCCGGGTTTTGTGAAAAACAAATAAGTATCCTGGTGATACCAGATCAGGCTGCCCTGTGGCTCCCTGAGACGAAATTCACCTACATTGACGTTTTTTTTTTTTTTTTTCTTTTTTTTTTTGTAAAACTTAATTATGTTCTACAAAACCAAAAACAAAAACAACAGCCCCTCTCCCTTTCTCCCTCCCCTTTTTTATTTTATTTTTAGAACTTGAAGCATAAATCTTTTACTATAATGACCAGATTCGGCATTAAATAACCCAAAAAGGGTTGATATGCCGTAAAACAAAACTACCTTACCAAATAAGTATCGGACATCAATAAATAAATATTCTCCAAATTTCAATTTCTTTTGAGTATTTTAAAGGGGTTTTAGGGGCATCATATGGGCACATTCTCCCGTTTCAAAATCCAAATATTTTAGATTTGCATTGAATGTTATCCATAGTCATTAGATAACCTGAATTTTAATTTCTTTTTAAGATCCATTAAGCTTATACATGGCGTATCGTGTTTATGCTTCATCAGTTCACACTAATGACCCTGCGAAATGTATGAATCGATGTCCCCTTCTCCAGCTCTAAGTGATTTTGTTCAAGCTCCAACCGAGATGCATGGAATAGCAATTCTGCACTCGATGTATTTTTGATTGGCCTAACATATACCGTCGTAGTCTAATAGATTCGACTGTGTCGTGTTCAAATCAGATCTAACGTGAGCATTCAAACACTAATACTGTTGAGAAAGGTATGAACCCGAACCCTGTCGCTCCAAATTATGGGTAAAATAGAAACTTTTGTTCAGTTAATTTAAAATTCTAAGGATTGGCATCTGATGAACGTTTCTTGAAAGAATATACACGTCTATAAGAGCTAATCGTAACATAAACTGTCAGGCTATCTCGTATTATAATCTTAATAAAAAAAAATCGCCAAAGAAAAGAAAACAATACATTTGTATAAACAACAAATGATATATTTATTTAAGTGACCTAAAACGTTGTGTATAGGTTGTCGAAAGTTAAAATATTGAAGAAAGGAATAGTAATGGTCGACTGACGAAAGTCTTTTCTTTAACGCAGTATATAATCCCGTGAAAAAAAAAAGCCTTGCACCGTGTCATGTAAACACGGACAGAAAAGAGGACGCCTTTCTTTCTGGGTGCTTGGAAGATCTCTGTCTTCCCTGCAAATCCCTAAATGTATGGATGTAGTCCTGCAAAGGTCCGGTCGAAATTACTACGCCGAGGACTCTGAATGGTCATCGTGTGACCATACCACCTCACTAGGGCTGCTCTCCGCAAGATGAAAAAAATGTCAATGTTCATGACTGCTACAAGTCTTATAGGACAGAGTTAGTCAAATGAACCTCGCCATCTTTTATTATCGATATTTCTTTATTGGTCCCCCGATTTATAAAATCGGGGGACTTATGTTTTTGGTCCCCCGATTTATATATTTTGAGGCATGTCCGTCCGTCCGTCCGGAGTTTTCTCCGCAACCATCCATTGAATTTCTCTGAAATTTTGCATGAAGTTGTAACTTTGGTCAGGTTAGAAAGTGACATTCTCCAATTTTTGAAAAAAATCTGGTTAGCCCCCATGGGGTCAAAAGGCCCCGAAATGGCAAAAAATGACATTTTTTTTACCCATAACTTTTCATCCATCCATTCAATTTCTCTTAAACTTGGCCAAAATGTGGAGGCAATTGTTCCTAATAGAAAATAAGTATCGATTGGAAAAAATCTGGTTCGCGCCCCCAGGGGATCAAAATCCCCCAAAATTGCAAAGAATGACCCTTTTCTCCCATAACGTTTGATTCATCCATTCAATTTTTCTGAAACTTGGCCAAAATGTAGGGGCAATTGTTCTGGATATAAAATGAGCATCCTTGACATCAGAAAAATTCTGGTTTGCGCCCCTAGGGGGTCAAAGGGGGATCAAAAATGCCCCAAAATTGCCCAAATTTATTGCATTTTACACTCGCCACATCGAGTCACATACAGAGGGGGACCACGCACGCGCGGCTTGTTATCTTTGCTTTCTTTATTCTGTTTACGTTTTCGCGTTTTTGGGATTCTACATTCAATATGTTCGTCATCGAGACAAAACTATTACAGATATCCGTGACAACATATGCAGTTACACATACATTCTAATGTTACTCATATTCTTTATTCTCCCATGATCTTCTATTATTTTCTTCTAAAACTCTCATGCGTGACAGAACTGCCTTAAATAAAAGAATGACGGTTACAATTAAAACTTATGATATAGTTCATTCTCTGTCTTTATTTACCCGATCAGATAATCAAATTACAAGTTTCATAACTGTACAGTGTACACCTACATTAGATTATCTTATCTAGATCTGCCATGATGACAGATTGCCCTAAGGCCACCCGTGTCCCACGCCGTCTGTCTGTTAGTTGAATGTTTACGTGCTTTCTACTAAAGATGTGACGCAGCCTTTCTTGGCCTTTTGGCTAAGATCAAAGTGTAGTATCTGTTCCGATGGATACTGCACTTCATAGATCGGTATTGTCTTGCCCTTCGGGGCTTGATTTACGCCGGTCTATGGGTCTGTCCTGTGCAGTTCTAGGAGGTCCACCCTCCCAGGCTTCGCCTCCCCTCTTTGGGGAGGAGTAAGTTAATTGCTTACTGTCTGAGGCGCCCCTACCGGGGAATGCCGACGGGGCTGCCCAGGCAATTTTTAATGGCCATAGCGCTCACCTTCTCGAGCGCTGGCTTTTCAAATCCCACTTTCCGACCTTGTGTCACATACTCCCATTGTGGGTGGGTGTTAAATAACGCCTTTCTTGGCCTTTTGGCTAAGATCAAAGTGTAGTATCTGTTCCGATGGATACTGCACTTCATAGATCGGTATTGTCTTGCCCTTCGGGGCTTGATTTACGCCGGTCTATGGGTTTGTCCTGTGCAGTTCTAGGAGGTCCACCCTCCCAGGCTTCGCCTCCCCTCTTTGGGGAGGAGTAAGTTAATTGCTTACTGTCTGAGGCGCCCCTACCGGGGAATGCCGACGGGGCTGCCCAGGCAATTTTTAATGGCCATAGTGCTCACCTTCTCGAGCGCTGGCTTTTCAAATCCCACTTTCCGACCTTGTGTCACATATTCCTATTGTGGGTAGGGGTTAAATAACGCCTTTCTTGGCCTTTTGGCTAAGATCAAAGTGTAGTATCTGTTCCGATGGATACTGCACCCCATACTGATGTTGTCTTGGCCTTCGGGTCTTGATTTACGCCGGTCAATGGGTCTGTCCTATGCAGTTCTGGGAGGTCCACCTTCCCAGGCTTTGCCTCCCCTCTTTGGGGAGGAGTAAGTGTATTGCTTACTGCCTGAGGCGCCCTACCGGGGAATGCCGACGGGACTGCCAGGCAATTTTTAAACCCCACTTTCCCGACCCGACCTTGGCTCACATCTTACTTGTGGGAGTAAGATAAAAACTGGCCTTGTGCCTAACTCCTGGAGAGGAGTAAATCAATACTCAAGATGTGATGCAAGCTCGGAAAGTGTGGAAAACCAGTTATCTCGAGGTTCTGGTTGGGTACAAAAGTAGCCGAGGTCCTCATGTGATCGGCTATAAACAAACCCTCACTCCTGAAGGAGAGGGTCATGTTTGATGAAGGTGCACATCGTAGGACCGAACCGACAAAGAAGAGCCTCGTACTGTTAAGTCAGCCACAAGGTTCTCGGAATGAGTGACAAGGCAAACTTGCTAACTGTTACTAACGGAACTCTTTTCGTCTATTTATCTCCCCTTACACGTGCCCCATCTATTCCAATCAAAACGCACTAGTCCGATGAATGTTAGTTGAAAAAAAAAGTATTCTTAAAAGACACTAAAAATAACCTTTGTTAACCATGTAAAAAGAATTCCAGTGCTTGAAAGATTCATCTCGGAAAATGAACCCGTTTATATAGCTATTTTAGTTTATATGTGTTGTGAAGTAGTCCAACAGTAAAAAGAAGAAGTCAAGTTGAGGTGTGGTTAAGATAACAAGTGTATTAACATAAGGGTACAAGGTAAGGAAACTGACTGGCACTTGGCTAGACAGTTACAATACTGTCCTTTTTTTCTCTCTCCCGTGACTCTGGTGACTCGCACTATTTATAGTGAGAACCGGTGTAGTTTCTCTTCTGTTAGAACGGCCGGTGTAACAATATGTCTATCAACATTTAATTAAATTATGAAGAGTTGAAATTAAAGCCGTATCTTGACTTTCCGGAACTGTGACGGACAACAAAAAATACGAATTATGCTAATTTTCTTTCCTCTCCAACTAACCGATCAATGGGGAAATTGGTCTTGTGACTGAAAAAAAGATGTGTTTTTTTTTTGTTAGGTGTGAAAATTACATATCCGTTTCATTTTTGTTGCCCATGGAAGGTTGGATTTAAAAAAAGTCTTGGTATGTTTGCGATTAATTATGATTTGGCTGACTAGATTATTTACGACCGCTTTGTCTTTGGACTTTGAACACTCATTTTTAAATAGTATTGAACCTATTGTTGATACGCGTATTCTGCTTGCAATACTGTTTACAACTATTTACAACTGTTTACCCTCGAATTTTTTTTAACAGATTTGTGATTTTACCAACTTTTGGTGCGTGCATTGTTTTGCGTTTTTACTTGTTTACTGACTCCATCGGTTAATAACTCTTAAAGAACCAGGTAAAATGTACCGCCCAAATCACTCTCTCATAGACCCTATTAGTATTTACAAATCACCCACACAGGTAGGATGTTACACATGGTCAGTTTAATGTATGGTCAGCTGGCGGGCGGTCGGTGTCAGGTGAAAATTCCCCTAATTTTTAGAACCATTCCTGGGAGACGTTAAAATAGACAGGACCACTAAAAGCTAGATATATTACACTTTTATTTGAATCGATATGCCTTCAATTTGAAACCTCTTTCCGAAGGTGGGATTTATGTATGCGTACCTTAGATACAAATCATTTTATCATTGGGAAAGCGAACTTCCGGTAAAAACTTAACTTCCGGTAAAATGACAATCAAAGACTTGTCAAATAACAAATGAAGTGAAGGACAACGGGTTCATAGAAATTACTTTCCTAAAAGCAAATAGAAAACACAGACCCTTCTTCTTCTTCTTCTTCTTCTTCTTCTTCTTCTTCTTCTTCTTCTTCTCATCTCCCTCTCAGCATTTCCCTTTTCCTATTTGATGAAAGATCAATGAATGGTTGAAGAATGACAGAAAGATTAGCTGGTAACCAATAAGCGAGCATTTCCTGGAAGCTGGATTTCCGTTCCTTGATATGACCTTGGTGTCATAAAGCCAGTGAACGAAGCCAATTTCGCACACCGACAGATGGCGCTGCAATCCTGAATTGTCGGCCACTCGAGCAACAAACGGCCCGTCTGCGTGCGCATCGCCAAGGCGGCTGATAAGGTCCGGGCTGCGTCGCCCGGCATCTAAACGGAGACGCCAATTACATGGTCGGACGCCGTCGTGCGTAAACAGTTCAAAGCCTGCCAGCGTTCTTGACTGGTCCGATGAAATATAAACTTTCCCTTAGTTACTGCCGCCCTTTTTTTGCCTGGAATCGTTCCTTCTCTAGACACTGTATCCCATCGATTAAATGGTGTTAATTGTGTGCTTGTCATTGTATAAACCTTTAAAAAAAGTCCCCGTTTTATTTTTGTCAAATGGTGTTAATTGTGTGACACTTTAAAATAAGTCCCCCTGTTTTATTTTTGTCAATCTTTCCAAATTCATTTCTGATTTAGTAACATTATTTTTATGCACTTATATATTTTAACTAGTGGAAATGATTTACTGTTAATAATAATATTTCTTTTGAAATAATAAATGTCTGTCAGGATTAATACTATTAAAAAATTACTCTCTTCTTCGTAAATATAATTTTCATTGTCTGCAAGGTATTCTTTAAATCAGGGGCGGGCAACCTCCAGCCCGCTTGCCACATCCGGCCTGCGAAGGCTTAGCGTCCGGCCCGCCACCCTGCTATGCTTTATTATTGCAATCCGGCCCGCGGACCTCCTAGTAAAACTCATACCATTTTGTGACATAGACGTAAAATTAGGTTTCGATTAAGATTTACAGTGGGTTAAAAATGTATGAATATCAGCGAGCGATGATGCATGTATATTTCATGTTTCTTTAACTATTAATTTCAAATCCTTGGCCTGAGATAAAAATAGAAAAAGAGAAAGAGAGAGGCAAAGAGGAAACGAGAGACGAGGAAAGGGCATGAAACATAGAACTTATGTGAGGTGTGTCAAAACGAATGCTTCCCCCGTCATTATCTTTTATGATTCCAAAATGGTTTTCGTCGGCGCCTTTTATAACATCACATACAGAAGTCTCTTGAGATTTTTAGAGTGTTCAATGCAATTTTTGTACAATTTATTCATGTAAACAAAATATAGTAATTCTGAGATTTCGTTTTTCACTCCGGCCCGCGATCTCCTTCCAAAAGTCTCATCTGGCCCTCACTCTGAAAAAGTTGCCCGCCACTGCTTTAAATGAATAACACAAGTATGTTTCTTTTTTTATATATTTACTCACAGGCCATAAACAACAAAATAGAAGATGTTAAAAAGTAAGTAACCTCTTTCTCTCTCTACCTCTATCTATTTTTCTCTCGACATCCCCTTAGCCCATTTACTCCCCTCTAATTCCACCAACGTTGAGTTCTTTGTCTAGTATACAATACAAAACTTATTGATTTTCTAGATCCCGGCGTTTAAACACGCCTGTTCTATCAAGGGTAAGTAGCACTTTTTGATTAACATATACAACTTACCAAATGTAATGCTGTATTATTAATTTTATTGCTGCCGGGCAACACCGTGTTTCTTGTCTAGTATACAACACTATAACGAAACACATTGAAGGGCAACACGGCGTTCGAACACGCAATACTCTATCTAGGGTGTTGAGCACTTTTGGATTAGCATATACATCTTACTAAATGTAATAATGTATTATTACTATTACTGCTCCCGAGCAACAGCGATTTTTTTTTGTCTAGTATACAACATTATAACGAAACACGCTGAGATTCTTGCTTAAACACACCTGCTCTATCTAGACTATTGAACACTTTTGGATTGGCATATACCACTTACCAAATGTAATACTATATTATTACTATTACTGCTCTCGGGCAAAACCTAATTACTTCTCTAGTATAAAACACTATAACTGAATACATTGAGGGTCTTGCTCCAGGCCAAATACCGCATTTAAACACACCGGATCTATCTAGGGTATAGACTACTTTTCGATTAATGTATCCAACTTAGCAAATGTAATACTATGTTATTACTTTTATTGCTTCCGGGCAACGCCGAGTTTCTTGTCTAATATAAAACACTATAACGAAACATTGAAGGGCAGTGTGACTTTCAAACACGCCTGATCTATCTAGGATATTGAGCACTTTTGGATTAACGTATGGTTTGGTAGTTTGGTAGTTTTGTTTTACGGCATATCAACCCTTTTTGGGTTATTTAATGCCGAATCTGGTCTTGTTTTCTTCTCTTTTTTGTCTCTTTCCCCTTTTAATATCTGTTTCTATTTAACCCATAGTTGGGACCCTAACAGATACTACCACTCCGGGTCAGGGTGGACCTGGGAGCAATGGTAATTAAGAGGAAGCTCCACATTCCCCAAAGTCCGTAAGCCGGATCTCACCATCGGATGTAGTTTAAGGTCATATCCAGGACCGGGAGTAGGGTAGGAAAAATAAAAATAAAAAAGGGGAGGGAGAAAGGGAGAGGGGCTGTTGTTTTTGTTTTTGGTTTTGTAGAACATAATTAAGTTTTACAAAAAAAAAAACAAAAAAAAAACGTCAATGTAGGTGAATTTCGTCTCAGGGAGCCACAGGGCAGCCTGATCTGGTATCACCAGGATTAACGTATGAGTCTTGTCAAATGTACTACTGTATTATTACTATTATTACCTCGAGGAAACACCGAGTACTTTATCTAATATAAAACACTATAACAAAACAAATTAAAGTTGTTGCTCCTGGACAACTCATAGTTTAAACACACCGGCTCTATTTAGGATATTGCTCCCGGGCAACACCGAGTTTCTTGTCTCTTATACAACAATATAACAAAGCACATTGAAGTTATTGCTCCCGGGCAACGCAGCGTTTAAATACACCGGCTCTATTTAGTATAGGTAGCACTTTGGGATTAACATCTACCACTTACCAAATGTAATACTGTATTATCACGAGTTTCTTGTCTAGTACACAACACTGTAAACACATAGTGAAGTTATACGTTTAAATCAATGGAGTTAAAATGTCAACGTTACTTCTGCGTCATTCCTTTGTGTGGCCTTCGCATGCAACCGCTGGACCTTGCTGTTCTCGGCATCGGGAGTGAACACCCGCAATCCTAAAGGTTAACGAATAGCTACGACCAACGATCTAATAAACAAACAAACTACAACATAATTTTAGACGGAGCCCTTGTTTCAAGTCAGGCGAGATGACACAAAATTATCTGAACGAAAAAAGAAAGTTCATCAGGGAACTTCCGGTGGTAACAAGAATAGAAAATACTAGCGATATCAAGTTGATGGGACGAGAATTTCAGTGTTGAAAATTAAAGAGAAAACAATTAAATTAGACTCGCTTCTGAACACAGAGACAAGATGGTGCATCTATTTAACACAAGTTTCGATTTTGCGCATGACAAGAGAAGAATTGTGAGTAGATGTCTGTACTATCTGTTTTCGTGTGTAATTGAATATAATAGCAGATTCCATAGTTCGCCCAGTATCCATTACACAAATCGCAAGCCCCTTATAATAATTGCAAGGGTTTATATTTTGATGTCATTATATAAATGACCATTTTACAAATTTAACACGTCGGTTCAAATACATCTCATAATAATTTAGAAAGAAAACAATCTCCAAATGTCTATACAAATGAAATGAAGATGATCTGGCTGTTTATACACTAAGAAACTAGATTTCAACCAAACTTAGCATGTACGTAGATTAGGCTAGATAAAGTTAGGATTCAAAATTTAAGAGGATTAGATTTCGAAAACTCTACCAAAGACGGACAGATAATTGAAAGCTAATGTAAATACACCTAAATGAGTTTGAGAACAATTCGTGCAGATGATGGTGGTTAAAAAGCGTTCATAACCAGCATCATTTGCAGTAAGGGTGCTCAATCGCCCCATTTCGGGACGTTTACATTAGCTACTATACGGGTTTCCCTTAAAAGTAACTCCCTTTCGAGTCTAATGCCGTTTGCCACGATTCTTTATCACACTTCTATGCACTGTTTGAATTATCATTCTTCTGAGACGCCCCCCTCTCACCCCACCCCTAATCTTCGTCTTTACAGGTTTCTTGACGGCCTCCACGCTTTTAAAACTTGGCTCCTTAAGCTTCGTAAAAAGGGAAAAGTTACACGGAGCAAGATCAGGTGAATAGGGAGGTCGTTACAGTTAAAAGATGTTCGTTTTATTCTTCGCTCGGTATTCATCGTTTGCTCCCAGTGCTCATGGCTGAACGACCTGGCACTTTTGGCTAGGAAGTAAGTGTAGTATCTGTTCCGATGGATACTGCACCCCATAGACCGGTGTCGTCTTGTCCTTCGGGGCTTGATTCCGCCGGTCTGTGGGGTTGTCCTGTGCAGTTCTAGGAGGTCCACCCTCCCAGGCTTTGCCTCCTCTCTTTGGGGAGGAGTAAGTTGATTGCTTACTGCCTGATGCGCCCTTACCGGGGAATGCCGACGGGGCTGCCCAGGCAATTTTTAATGGCCAGAGTGCTCACTTTCTCGGGCGCTGGCTTTTCAAACCCCACTTTCCCGACCCGACCTTGGGTCACATCTTACCTTGTGGGAGTAAGATAAAACTGGCCTTGTGCCTAACTCCTGGAGAGGAGTAAATAAATCATGGCTGAACGACCTGAAAAAGAGGAGGAGTAAACTACAGCATGTGAAAAATGGTTGTAGAAAGGTAAAATGGCGGCGATATACGCCTAATATATCATGTTAGATAATAACACAACCCGAGTATATCTCTTTCGCCCATAGCTCACATAACGTACTTATTCTTGTTACTGTTTAGACCGCCATCGTATAAAGGAGGAAAGCGGTTGGCCATTACGAAGAAGAACCTGAAGAAATAAATGAAGTATAAGACAACGATTCGTCTTATCTCCTCCGTCACAAACTCGAATTCTACCCTACTATACACACTTGCTCTATTTTGGATACGAAAGAGATAGATAGATAGGTGGAGATAGATATATAGATATATATAGAGAGAGATAGAGAGAGAGAGATAGAGATAGAGAGAGATAGAGATAGAGAGAGATAGATAGATAGATAGATAGAGAGAGAGATAGAGATAGAGAGAGATAGAGAGAGAGAGAGAGAGAGAGAGAGAGAGAGAACGAACCATATATATATATTGTTACGCAGTATCAATGCTCTTCGGTGTAGCTAGACAAGCAAGTGCTCCAATTTCGGGTCGAACCCCATTGCACGCCTGTCCTGTGCAGTTCTAGGACGTCCACCCTCCCAGGCTTTGCCTCCCCTCTTTGGGGAGGAGTAAGTTTATTGCTTACTGTCTGAGGCGCCCCTACCGGGGAATGCCGACGGGGATGCCCAGGCAATTTTTAAATGGCCAGAGTGCTCACCTCTCGAGCGCTGGCTTTTCAAACCCCACTTTCTCGACCCGATCTTGGGTCACATCTTACTTGTGGGAGTAAGATAAAACTGGCCTTGTGCCTAACTCCTGGGGAGGAGTAAATAAAAACCCATTCGTTTTGTCAAAGGTCGGACGTCTTACCCACTACGCTAACAGCACAAGGCACAAATGGTAGGTGCTCGACTGAGCTCAAATCTATGCCCCCCCTTGTAAAACATTCACAACTAGAACCCACCTAGCTACTACCACTGCCAATGACTGCCCTTTCTACCTCTGCGTGCCAAAAAACGAAACGAAATTTCTATAGGGAAAGTTTATTTCCTAGAACTACCCGTTTGTGAAATAACTGCTTCCCAGCCGACTATAATATGGTCGTCTTCAAGTCCAATGTAAACAAGTTCTTGTTGAACCGTCTCTGTAAATAATCAATGTCTGCCCTGCTACAACCATCGTGTCGGTGATCGCGATGTTGTCTCACCGTCCACCAGTCAAACTCTTTAACCTTTATCCTCGAGTGGCCTTTGGGCCTTCATAAGCGATGACCTTTATTGTAAAAAAATAAAATAAAGAGAATCTGAATTAAATGCTTATATAAGTATTATCAGCCCCGAGAGTTCTCTATTACTCTGTTGTTTTACTTAGTTTTTAAAAGTCTATTTATTTGCAGATATGATCATAATATATTGATTACATAATCTAAATTATAAACAGTAAACCTGAAATGACAATGGCTGCCCCACAAGAAGCACGAACTATTTTCAAATATAAATTAAAGCTTGAAAATAATAATTCTTCTTCTTCTTCTTCTTCTTCTTCTTCTTCTTCTTCTTCTTCTTCTTCTTCTTCTTCTTCTCCGTTTTAACTTCTTGTTTTTCTTCTTCTTCTCGCCCTCCCTTTTAACTACTTCTTTTCTTCTCTCTTTTAACTTCTCCTCCTCCTCCTCCTTCTTCTTCTTCTTCTTCTTCTTCTTCTTCTTCTTCTTCTTCTTCTTCTTCTTCTTCTTCTTCTCATAAACTTCTTTTTTCTTTTTCTTCGTCTTTTAAATTTTTTTCTTGTGCATCTTCTTTGTCATTCCTTCCCCATTTTTCTTCATTTATCATCGGTATCATTATCTTTTTTCTTTTCATTTTTTTCCTTCTTTTTCACCGTTTCTTCTTCTTCTTCTTCTTCTTCTTCTTCTTCTTCTTCTTCTTCTTCTTCTTCTTCTTCTTCTTCTTTTTCTTCTTCTTCTTCTTCTTCTTCTTCTTATTCCATTTTTTCTTTTTCTTTTTATTCTTTGATGTTCTTAATTGATAACTATTAGTTAAAATTATAAAAAACATATTTTATGGTAAGTGCATTTATCCACTCATCGCCATCTTTCTTTTTTTTTTTTGCTCGTCAATTTTGTTATTTTAGTTTGACATCTCACGACTCCACCAAAGCTTCTCTATCATTAAGGTAAAAAAAAGATGCCATCCATTGCACCATTTTTCTTTTTTATTGACGATCGTTCATTATTGATTTCAAGGTTCGATTCTGACTATCGTCTCACGCTCTTTTTTTTTCGTTTACGTGTGTTGTCCATTAGTTTGCCTTGGCGGGAGTACCGATGGGTTATCCTCGTGCATTTTCGTTTATTTGTTTATTTGTTTGTTTTTTCTCACCTGACGTGATGACACCGGACGTTGCACGTGCCCGCGTGCTGTTTCATGTTCTTATACGCACTGGTTGTCTCCCATGCAAACAAAGTTGGTCTGTTATTCGATCAGCATAACGTGTACAGTCGCCACCAATTTTTCTATAGGTAGATCCGTTCTACCAACGCACAAACCGTCGCCGACGACGACGATGTCACCCCATCGACAACCCTATGCTAAAAAAAAAAACAACTCATCAGAATATTTCTTTTGTTTTTGCTTTTCTTTTTCAGATGCTGATGACAAAATAATTGAAAGTAAAGCGTTTTTGATTTTTCTCCAGTTTTTATATAATTTTGTTTTGTTTCTTAAAACGATCGAATCGGTTCGCAGCCGTTTTGATCTTTGCAATATTCGAGATAAACAATGCAAAACAAAGAAGATAACAAGGAACAGGAATAATAGATGAAGCGCGGGGTTAAAAGAACATTATAGAAATTAAACCCTATCCTTACATATATATATATATATATATATATATATATATATATATATATTTACAGAAGTGAGGCTACCAACATTTGTAAAAAACCTTTTTTCAACTATTGTTTGTTATTTTATTATTTTATCATTTTATAATTTTGTGATTTCATAACGCGTTTCAAGCCTCGTGCGGCTCTCTTCAGATATATTTTCCATTTGAAAAAAATGTTTTTATTTTTAACAGTTTCATGTTTCTGCGCATGTGCGCGCGTATGTGTGTGTGTGCGTGTGTTTGTGTTTTCATAGTTTTTGCTTCTCTGGGTCAAAGTTATTTGTTTTTTTTTTAAGTATGTGTGATTTTGACTTTTATCTTTCCGGTTATCTCCGTGGGCAGTGGTTGAGTACACTTTGTTCAGAATGCTTAAAGTTGATCTTCAAATTTTATGACTTTGTCGGAACTCTGTCTGTCTGCCTCTGTGCGGCTATATATATATATATATATATATATATATATATATATATATATATATATATATATATATATATATATATATATATATATATATATGGGGAGAGAAGGATGAAAGTAATCCGACGTGATGGGAAAATGAAAAAGGAAAACCAAAAAATGGATGTTTTTTATGTGTACATCAACGTTTCGTCTTTATTTATAAGACTTCGTCAGGATGATAAAATAGAGAAAAAATGTCATGCAAGCACAGATACATGTAGGGTAGACATATTGGGAAAAATAGAATGAAATAGTGGCCAACTGCTAGGTGGACGTCCGTATTTGTTGGAGAAATAGAAATGAATGTAGAAAAGAATGAGTGGGGAAAAAATGGAAGGATGGGGTGAGCCAGGACTACTGTGGCTGGTGGTAAGAGAAAGAGGTGGGGGATGAGCAGGGGTAAAGTGGATGGCAGAGAGGGAGGTGAGGAAGAGGGGGGAGGAGGGTGTTTGACCAGATGGCTGCGGTTCAAGATTGAAGGGGAAAAAAGTAAGTCGGAATGTTTGTGTATGGGGGGTG
>OY744532.1:9243180-9273180 GCA_963556195.1 Sepiola atlantica | reverse complement strand
TAACAGAAGGACATGTTTTCACACTCTCGTCACTCTTTTGGGCGAGGGACGCCTCGGGTAACTACCGTTCACCATTCAACTCGCACACGCATGCTTACACACACTGCTGACAAAGCCACACACACACACATACACACACACACACACACACACACACACACACACACACACACACACACACACACACACAAATGCCTACACGACGTTTCAATTCTCACTTCTTCACACACAGTCGTACACTTACGCTCACCGGAAATCTTAATTTCCGTGCGCGCGCACACACACATTTGTACAACTACGCACACACATACGCACTCATAAATTACAGGCATCAACATTTTATTATTTCTCTAACTGAATTTTGGCGGGGGTCCAGTGAGGTTGGGCCTGTAGGGGCCGTGTCTCTTCCAACTGCCGCTTATAGTATAAACGGGTTGGGATTGAGTTATGTTCGCTACGCGTGACCCGTTGAGGTAGCCGGTGAGCTTGCGATTATACCGACAAAGAGTTGTTTCGGTGTCACACGCGTGAAAAAGAAGCAAGTTGTAGCCATGAAAAGATTGGCATGATATATTTTTTTGGGGGGAGGGACCTCGGAGTTACCGCATTGGTATTGGTCATTGTTGTTTAGTGGGTCGGTGGGGCTGGGGCCCACGAGGGCACCGCGGCGGTATGGCGGGTCTGGATGATTGTGAAATTAGGTTCGTGTGAGTGAATTTGTTTCGGCCCGGGGCGGAATGATATGGCGCCAGAGTGATGGACATGTCGGAATTAGTTAGGAAAATTGGGTGGGATCAATGTGGAATGAATTGGGCCCCTTAAATGTAGGATATTTAAAAGGCGAGTCGCCGGCCCTGAAGCTATTGTTATCCACCTTGGAAGGGATAAACAAAGTGCAGTGTAGCCGGCTCGGAGGAAATTGGACGGATCATCTTGGGTAGAGAGTTAAGGGGTCGCTCTGGTCCGTGTTGAAAAGCGGACGCGGTCGAATGGTATCATAAGACATATCCTACAGAGAAATTAGATGGCTGACCAGAAAGGGATTATAAGAATTTTAAAATGGGGATTTTCTGTTTTGCCATGTATTCTGTTAGAATTTAATGGATGTGAGTGGTGAATTGTGTGGCCAGGTATCGTGTGCAGATGCCCGTGGGGTCAAGTGGTCAAGCAACCTTGCGACAGGGGAACACCCAGCGTGTCCTATTATCGATTGTGACAGGGATGGCCATAGAGCCGATATCGATCGTAAGGGGAATTTCCTTACATCACAGGAAATGTCATAGGGACAATTTGAGGCAGCTGGTCAAGAGAGCGGAACAGAGATGTCCAGCCGTGCTAACCCCTGGTTCTGACCAGACCCTGCAGAGGGGTGTGTAAAAATCAAAATCTTAGGATTGTTTTTTTTTGTATAGGGAGGGGAGGAATGTTGGATAGTGGCCCTGTGGGACGGACTCATATTGAGGTGGGCGTATCCGTTGGAAATTTTTGATTTGACTTGCGCTATTTAGTACTGGTGGACTCGTACAGTCGAGTGCTGAATAGGGCTGTTCTCACGGTTGGAGCTCACAATCGTGACAGGCCACCATTTTGATGGGACTTTTTAGGTCGGGGGTTCAAAGGAGTCAAGCTGTGACGAATGTGCACCTGCGCATAGAGGCTCTGTGACGTCACAGGCTTTTGCGTGTGAAACAGAGTTTTTGGCAGTCTGGGTTCTGGAGGCGAGCCTATGAGACGTGATTTAAGATGTAGTCCGCAACTTGATTAGGGGAATTGATTCCCTAAGAAAATACAGGCGAAAGATCTCTCCCCCCTCCACGAATGGTTAAGGACTTAATTGATAAGTAATTACGAAACCAGTAATTTGCTCTCTCTCTCTCTCTCTCTCTCTCTCGACGTTGGTGAATATCTCCAAGCCGATAGATAACTAACGCCTGAAATAAAACGGAACTTAAGTGTAAAAGATTTTTTGTCTTCTGAGTCGGTCATTGAGCTTTTGTGTTGCAGCGGTGTGGTTCACGGCAGAAAGAAAGAAGAAAGAATTAAACCACTAGACGGCGCATCCCTCCACGCGGCGAGGAAGGATTGAGGGTGCGAGAAATTTAAAGGTATGCAAATTATATGATTTATGGTGTTAAAAATTGACGAGTGATTAAAAGAGAACTGCCACGGCCCGTTCCGGGACGAGTATACACAACGAGAACTGCCACGGCCTATTCCCGGGACGGCTATGTAACAACTGTTTCTAACATTTTATAACAATTCTAAAGTAAGCGTGGATCTTAGCACATTCTCTAAGATGCGACATCTTAACAAGCTAAGGTCCTCGCTGCTACATAAATGAGACCACACCCCTACATAAATGGCGACCGGGGTCGCTACTTAAATAGTAATCCACGTGCGTTACAGGTATACTCATATAAATAATAAAAGGTTAATAGCGTACTAATATATGAATATATAAATATATAAATAATAAAATGCCAATACCATACTAATATATACATATACATGATAAAAGGTTTGGTTGTTTGGTTGTTTTGTTTTACGGCATATCAACCCTTTTCGGGTTATTTAATGCCGAATGCAGTCATTTTGGTGAAAGTTTTTATGCTTCAAGTTGTTCATATCTTCAAATATTTATTCATGGTGTTTAGTTTGGTTGTTTTGTTTTACGGCATATCAACCCTTTTCAGGTTATTTAATGCCGAATGCAGTCATTTTGGTGAAAGTTTTTATGCTTAAGTTGTTTATATCTTCAAGTATTTATTGATGGTGTTTGGTTTGGTTGTTTTGTTTTACGGCATATCAACCCTTTTCGGGTTATTTAATGCCGAATGCAGTCATTTTGGTGAAAGTTTTTATGCTCCAAGTTGTTTATATCTTCAAATATTTATTCATGGTGTTTAGTTTGGTTGTTTTGTTTTACGGCATATCAACCCTTTTCAGGTTATTTAATGCCGAATGCAGTCATTTTGGTGAAAGTTTTTATGCTTCAAGTTCTTTTAATATCTGTTTCTATTTAACCCATAGTTGGGACCCTAACAGGTACTACCACTCTGGGTCAGGGTGGACCTGGGAGCAATGGTAATTTAGAGGAGGCTCCACATTCCCCAAAGTCCGTAAGCCGGATCTCACCATCGGATGTAGTTTAAGGTCATATCCAGGACCTGGAGTAGGGTAGGAAAAATAAAATAAAAAAGGGGAGGGAGAAAGGGAGAGGGGCTGTTGTTTTTGTTTTTGGTTTTGTAGAACATAATTAAGTTTTACAAAAAAAAAAAAAAAAAAAAACGTCAATGTAGGTGAATTTCGTCTCAGGGAGCTACAGGGCAGCCTGATCTGGTATCACCAGGATAAAAGGTCAATACCGTACTAGTGTGTATATATAAATGATAACGGTTTAATACCGTAATAAAACAGAGAAAGTAACAGCGTGAATTAGACTTTTTTTAATGATTTAATGACACTAAAAAAGTGAGTAAAGACAAAAGTCAAAGAGCAAGGAGGAAAAAATACGTAGGTTAAAAACGTTTTTTTTTCTTTATTTATGTTTGTGTGTGTGTATCCCTTTAATCAAAATACTAATGGAGGACATTATGAAAGAAGATAAAAAACATTTCTTCGGATGTCTTCTAATATTAGTTTTGGTTATTTACTTATATGAAAATGCAACTAGAATTGTTTTTATTTGTTTGCTTAGAAAACGATATAACTAAGTAAAGAACAGTTTTGATGTCAACGGTTATTGTTGATTGTGTTTACTTTGATGGGAAAAATGCACTGAAGAAACATTTTGAAAACATCTTTAAGTTAGTATCAAGAAAAAAATGCATGTTTTGACAAATGGGCAAAAACAATTGCATGAATACAATGTTTTTAAAAGAAATTCGGAACACACACACACACACACATATATATATATATATATATATATATATATAGTGTGTAGATTTCAATTTAGTGTTGAGAATTTGAATAACAGAGCTCAATGTAATTTAAACAGAGCAAAACAGAATTATAAAAAGAAAAAACTATACACACATTAAGGTTGTACACATTATAACTCATTTCGACCCCTTAATTAGGTCTCCTCAGATGTATAAACAACCACGTCAAAAAACCAAATTTTGATTTTGGTTTTTTGACGTGGTTGTTTATACATCTGAGGAGACCTAATTAAGGGGTCGAAATAAGTTATAATGTGTACAACCTTAATGTGTGTATAGTTTTTTCTTTTTATAATTCTATATATATATATATATATATATATATATATATATATATATATATATATATATATATATATATATATATTTCTAAGCTAAAAGGAAGACCCACGCCTTTCTCAATGGTCGAACATCTAAATAACATCACGCAAACCGGATGTACCCCAGGGGTCTATACCTGGACATAAATTATTACTGATCTTCATAAACGACATCCGCGATGCAATCTCGTCTGAGATGGGTGGATTTTCTGAAGATAATAATAATTACAGTAATAGTGACGATAATAACAATACTAGTAACAGTGATGATAATGATAATTATAATTATAAAATTAATAGCAATAATAATATAAAAAGGAAATGCAGCAAGAATAAAAAAGAATTGACAGATATAAAAATAGCAATAATAACAATAATAATAATTATAATCATGGCAATAATAATAATTGGAATAGCTATAGTAATAATAATAGTGTTTATAATAGTAGGTTTGGTTTGGTAGTTTTATTTTACGGCATATCAACCCTTTTTGGGTTATTTAATGCCGAATCTGATCTTGTTTTCTTCTCTTTCTTGTTTCTTTCCCCTTTTAATATCTGTTTCTATTTGACCCATAGTTGGGACCCTAACAGGTACTACCACTCCGGGTCAGGGTGGACCTGGGAGCAATGGTAATTAAGAGGAGGCTCCACATTCCCCAAAGTCCGTAAGCCGGATCTCACCATCGGATGTAGTTTAAGGTCATATCCAGAACCGGGAGTAGGGTAGGAAAAATAAAAATAAAAAAGGGGAGGGAGAAAGGGAGAGGGGCTGTTGTTTTTGTTTTTGGTTTTGTAGAACATAACAAAAAAAACAAAAAAAAAACACGTCAATGTAGGTGAATTTCGTCTCAGGGAGCCACAGGGCAGCCTGATCTGGTATCACCAGTTTATAATAGTAGTACTTATAACAAAAATAACGGTTATATTAAGAATAATAGCTGCAATGTTTATTATTATTATTATTATTATTATTATTATTGTTATTATTATTATTATTGTTGTTGTTGTTGTTGTTGTTGTTATTATTATTATTATTATTGTTGTTGTTGTTGTTGTTACAATACCGCAGGGCCCCATTATGCAAGGCACAGTAGGTTAACTAGTATCAAATAGCTAATTTTGTTATTGAAAAATAGGTTTTGTTTCTGGACTCAGAAGTGAGTTCAGAGAAGTGTTTGATCCAAGAATAGTCATAATAAATTTAGACACCTGACGTGACCTTTGAGTCAGAGATCAGAGTGAGTTGTTTTTGTCCCCATCTCGTGCGTGGGAATGATGATTACGTCACCACGGAGAACAAGAACTTAGCTTTTTAGAATTAGTCTGAGCATAGAGGCGATACCGCTCAGACCGGGTGCGAGCATGTAGCCGGCAAACTGGTAAGGCCCCGTTCTGGGAGGGCAGAAGATATCCCGAAAGGAACCAGAAAATAGCCAAAGTAGGAGAGAGTCGAAACCGGAATCCCCCTGACAGCAAACGAACTAAGAAATAAGAAAATTGTGTGAAAATAAAGAAACTTGTGTGAAATTTCCCTTCAAGAAAATTCGTGTCTCGTGTATTCATTCTGTCTGAGACAGACTTCTTCCTTCGATCAAGACGACACAGCCAGCGAAGACTAGACGAATCACAGGCCAAAGAAGAGAACAGAAGATAAGGTAAACCTTGAGATTTATTTGAGAACTTTTTAGGAACTTTAAGAAATGTATAATGAACTTTCCGTGATTTGATGTAAGTTGAACTGAAGCGTTTATAAATGGTAAAAGAACTCTTTCGAGACTGTGAACAGTACGTTTTTATATGTGGAATAAGATTTATAAAAGTTATATGTGAACAAATTGTCATGTGGTGCCGAAGGTTAAGAGATGTATAATAAGCGTTTATAAATGGTAAAAGAACTCTTTCGAGACTGTGAACAGTACGTTTTTATATGTGGAATAAGATTTATGAAAGTTATATGTGAACATTATGTTATTTGATGCCGAGAGCGTTAAGAGACGTGTCGCAAGGGAAGATTCGTTATTTGAAAAATAAGATCTGTAAACAGTTATCGTACGTGTAAATGAACAGAGGCCGTAATTGAAAAAGACTTGAGATGCCGTGAACAGATTCGTGGTTTTAAAAAGGCCTGAAGGGCCGTAAATTGATACGTGAAGATTTAAGACTGTGGTTACGAAACGTATAGAGTAAAATGATATGAGTAGATATGTAACGTGTATCGTTACATTGGGTTAATTTGGTAGCCGTGACCTGCCGTTTCCAACATGAAACGGTTCGATATCGATCTGGTGCTGTCATGAAGTACGAACACATCGTGTGGTCCCAATTAATAGAAAAAGGAAGAAAAAAAAGGAGCGAGACACGAGGGGAAAATTGTTGAGATACACAAAAGAGAGACACATTTAGTTAATTATTAAAAGACATAGGAAAAAAGAAAAGAAAAAAGAAAAGAAAAAAACACATTTTGTTAAAAAAAGAAAAAAAGAAGAACGCACACATACACAGACCATTATTAAATTACGCAGAAAGAGAAAAAGACACATTTTGTTAATTGTTAAGATTCACAAAAAAAAAAGAAAAAAAGAAAGACACATTTTGTTAAAAAAAAAAAAAAAAAAGAACGCACGCACACACACACACACGCGCAAAAACAATTGTTAAGACTTTGTAGGAAAAGAACATTCTAGTTAGAAAAAAAAGGACGATTTGCCGTAATTATGTTTTTTTTTTGTGTTGTGTTTTAAGAATTTGTTGCTGTAATTTTTTTTTTCTGGTTTGTGTTGGTGGGGGACAAAGGTGAAAGCAATAACGGGCGAAAAAAGAAAATAAAAACGAGGGAAGTATGTAATTAATAGAGAGAGAAAGAGAGGAAGAATGGAAATGTTAAAAAGGGTGGATGTGCTGAAATGACATGTGCACGCGAGGACAGAATATGCGTATTTAGGAAAAAGAAAGAAAGAATGTATTAGAAAGAGAGAGACAGAGACAGAAAGAGTATAAAAAGAAAGGGATTGATATGCCACTCTGTGGCCGAAATCTTTTGTTTTTAGAATGTATATGCGTGTTAAAAGAGAGAGAGAGAGAGAGAGAGAGAGAGAGAGAGAGAGAGAGAGAGAGAGAGAGAGAAAGAAAGCGCCCGTGGGTTTTGAAAACTGCTAAAAAGTGTTGCAGGAAAATAACGACGACAGCGGCGGGTGATCTGATGGTGTCCGGGTTGGAGTTTGACGACATGTCAATACGTTATGGTGTCGGGCGCTGTTCTCTTTTCCCTTTATCTTTTGAATTATGTTGTATTGTATTGTGGAGATATGTTCTCCATTGGTTCTGTCGGTTTCGGTTTGATTTTTTTGTTGTTGTTGGGTGGAATGAATTTTTTTTTGTATTCTTGTATTGATGTATTTGTTACATGGAGGATTCCGGGTTCCTAATGCTTGAGTGAATGATATTTTACTATTTAGAGGATGGAGAAATTTAAAAATGTAATTAAAAAAAAACAAACAGTTCTTAAATTGAATGTGACGTGGGTCAGCAAAGTGTTAGGGTTAAAGTGATCTTGTATTTGAGTTGTTTGGGGGGCACTGATAGCAGGTTTGGGTCGGTTGATGGAGACCCCGGACGGGGGTCAATTAGGTTATTTCGAAGAATATCCCTGTGCACAGAGTATGTGCAGCCCAGTTGGGCCTGCGGGATCAATAAAGTTCGCTCGCGTGGTTTTCGCAAACGAGGCGGCCATGGGTTTTGGCTCGGAGAAGAATGGGCAAAGGTGCTCGAACTCTACACGCGTTAAAACTGCGAACCGGTGGTTAGACGACAGGACAGTCGTATTGGTGCGCCACGATAACGGTGGTCGATATTGAAGTTGTGATTAATTTTCGTGACCCAGGGTTGCTCCCCAATCACGTCGGTAGACCGTGTATGGAAGTGGAATAGATTTAAGCTTTGTATTTAAGAGAGGGTACCTCAGTCAAATTAATTTTGGTTTAGGGAAGAAAATGATGGACCTGGATTGGTGACCCGATGTGTTCCAGGAACGGTGGTGTCGACATTTCACCCCCGTCACGCCGTTTAGTTAGAGCCATGGGATGGGTGCCACGCCACGCCGATGGGGTTGGGAGTTAGAAACTGGGTGTTTGTTCGCTGTCATTCGTGACGGGAGCACGGGCGTGTCAGAAATGTATGGTCCATATATAACAAGCAGTATAGCGACGGTACCTTCAGTAAGCTTCGATGCTGACCATTAGAGAATAGGTTAATGAAGGTTTTTTTGTTCTGTTTTTTGTTCCCCTATTTCGCGAGAATAAAACGCGCAGTTAGTTTTAATCGGTTGTGTGCCGACCGTTTGTTGAAGTTATCTAAGAAAGTGATGGTGGCCCGAAAGTGCAACATACCGGGAATTTTTGGGAAGTGGTCGAGCACGGAGAACGTGTGTGAGCAAGAGCGAATTTATGTGGTAGATTTTGCAGGAGATATAGGCGAGAAACGCCTGATGTTGATTTATGACAGGGGATGTTTTTTTTTAGCCGGTAACGACCGTAGGGAGCAAACTCTCCCACATCCCGGAAACATTGTCATGTGGTGCCGAAGGAAATTCCGACAGTGGTGAAATGATGGTAACCCCAGGAGTGCCCAGGCTCGGATTTTTACCAGTCCCAGGGAGGGGTTGGTTTTTTAAAAAAAAGAGAAAATCTTGGGATTTTTTGTTTTTTTTGTTTATAGGGAAGGAAGGAGTGTTACAATACCGCAGGGCCCCATTATGCAAGGCACAGTAGGTTAACTAGTATCAAATAGCTAATTTTGTTATTGAAAAATAGGTTTTGTTTCTGGACTCAGAAGTGAGTTCAGAGAAGTGTTTGATCCAAGAATAGTCATAATAAATTTAGACACCTGACGTGACCTTTGAGTCAGAGATCAGAGTGAGTTGTTTTTGTCCCCATCTCGTGCGTGGGAATGATGATTACGTCACCACGGAGAACAAGAACTTAGCTTTTTAGAATTAGTCTGAGCATAGAGGCGATACCGCTCAGACCGGGTGCGAGCATGTAGCCGGCAAACTGGTAAGGCCCCGTTCTGGGAGGGCAGAAGATATCCCGAAAGGAACCAGAAAATAGCCAAAGTAGGAGAGAGTCGAAACCGGAATCCCCCTGACAGCAAACGAACTAAGAAATAAGAAAATTGTGTGAGAATAAAGAAACTTGTGTGAAATTTCCCTTCAAGAAAATTCGTGTCTCGTGTATTCATTCTGTCTGAGACAGACTTCTTCCTTCGATCAAGACGACACAGCCAGCGAAGACTAGACGAATCACAGGCCAAAGAAGAGAACAGAAGATAAGGTAAACCTTGAGATTTATTTGAGAACTTTTTAGGAACTTTAAGAAATGTATAATGAACTTTCCGTGATTTGATGTAAGTTGAACTGAAGCGTTTATAAATGGTAAAAGAACTCTTTCGAGACTGTGAACAGTACGTTTTTATATGTGGAATAAGATTTATAAAAGTTATATGTGAACAAATTGTCATGTGGTGCCGAAGGTTAAGAGATGTATAATAAGCGTTTATAAATGGTAAAAGAACTCTTTCGAGACTGTGAACAGTACGTTTTTATATGTGGAATAAGATTTATGAAAGTTATATGTGAACATTATGTTATTTGATGCCGAGAGCGTTAAGAGACGTGTCGCAATGGAACGTTCGTTCTTTGAAAAAGAAGATCTGTAACGTGTATCGTTACATTATTATTATTATTATTATTATTATGATGATGATGATGATGATGATGATGATGATGATGATGATTATGATTATTATTATTATTATTATTATTATTATTATTATTATATTTATTATTATTATTATTATTATTATTATTATTATTATTATTATTAATAATAATAAATAATAATAAATAATAATAATAATAATAATAATAATAATAATAATAATAATAATAATAATAATAATTATAAAAAAAGAAACGATCAAGAAAACCCTAAAAAAAATGGCAAACTGGAGAGCACCAGGCCACGATGGAATACATGCATACTGGTTTAAAAAATTCACGACCCTGCATGAAAGAATAGCGCAGAAACTGAGCGGATGTATCCATAAAACAGACGTACCAGAATGGATGACGGAAGGAAGAACAACACTAATACAAAAAGACCCCAAAAAGGGAACGACCCCCGGCAACTACAGACCGATAACATGTCTACCAATAATGTGGAAAATTCTCACAGCACAACTGAGAGAACAAATCTACCAATCCCTGGACAATCGTGGACTGCTCCCCGAGGAACAAAAAGGATGCCGGAAAGGACAAAGAGGTGCACATGATCTACTATACATTGATCAAAAGACCCTGAAGGAGGTGAAGAGAAGACAAAAGAACATAACCATGGCATGGATTGACTACAAGAAAGCCTACGACAGAATCCCCCAAACATGGATAATTGAATGCTTAAAGATATACAAGATACCAGACAGGATTATTAATCTCATCCAGAAAGCAATGGAAACATGGAGACTAAAACTGACAGCCGGAGGACAATACCTGTCTGAGATAAAAATACAGAGAGGCATTTTTCAAGGAGACTCCCTATCACCACTACTGTTTATAATAGCCATGATGCCACTCAACTACATACTCAGAAAGTGTGATGCCGGATACAGGTTTACGGATACAGAACAAAGAATAAACCACCTGATGTACATGGATGACCTTAAACTGTTTGCAAAAAACAAAAATGAACTGGAAAAGCTGATAAACACAACCAGGATATTCAGCCAGGATATCCAAATGGAGTTTGGAATAGAAAAATGTGCACTGCTAGAGATCAAAAAAGGAAAACTGGAGACGACAGAAGGTATAGAACTCCCCAACCAAGAGGAGATGAGGGCGCTAGGAGAACATGATAGCTACAAATACCTGGGAGTTCTGGAAGCAGACACAATCAAATATACAGAAATGAAAGAGAAGATTGGAAAAGAATATCTACGAAGAACAAGGAAACTCTTAGAAACTAAACTATATAGCAGAAACCTAGTAAAAGGGATAAACACATGGGCTGTATCACTAATAAGATACTCTGGACCATTCATAGGCTGGACCAAAGAAGAACTCAGGCACCTTGACCAAAGAACAAGAAAACTAATGACTATGCACAATGCTTTGCACCCAAAAGACGACACGGACAGACTCTACGTGAAAAGAAATGAAGGAGGTAGAGGACTGGTAAGTATAGAAGACTGTGTGGAAGACACCAAAAAAGAGCTGGAGAAATATGTAACCCAGAACACGGAAAGACTGATCACCACAGCAAGAGACACCAGCCCAACAAACAACCCCGGAAGTACTGAACCCAGAAACAAAAAGACAAGAAAGGAAAAGTGGGAAGAAAAACAACTACATGGACGCTTTACAAGACTCACAAGCGATGAAGCCAATGAAAACAGCTGGGCATGGCTAAGAAAAGGACACCTGAACAGAGAAACGGAATCTCTGCTGACGGCCGCACAGAACAATGCGATTAGGACAAACTTTATTAAAGCAAAGATAGATAAAACCCAGGAAAACAGCAAATGCCGACTGTGTGGACAAAGAGACGAAACGATAAATCATATAATAAGTGAATGCAGCAAGCTAGCACAAAGGGAATACAAGAACAGACATGACAGCATGGGGAAAGAAGTACACCGGGAAATGTGCAAACAACTGAATTTCGAATATGCAAAAAAACGGTATACACACAAACCAGAAACTGTACTAGAAAACGAAAAACACAAAATCATATGGGATATGAATGTACAAACAGACAAATCCATAACAGCAAGGAGACCGGATATGATAATAATCAACAAGAAAGAAAAATCCTGCAAAATCGTGGACTTTGCCGTCCCAGCAGACCACAGAGTGAAGATCAAAGAGACGGAAAAGAGAAGCAAATATACTGAACTTGCCAGAGAATTGAAAGGAATATGGAACATGAAGAAAGTCAGTATAACACCAATAATCATAGGAGCACTAGGAACAGTCCCCAAAAACATGGAGAAAAGACTGGGAGAAATAGGAATCAAAGGGATAACTGAGACCATACAAAGGACAGTAATGATCAAAACAGCTACAATCCTGAGAAATGTCCTCGAATGCGGAAACCAACCCACATAAGCAACGAATGGAGAACAAACACATGGAAGCACATGACAGCAGAACCGGGGAAAATACAACCGCACGAGAGAGGCGCGAGCATAGGCTGACGCCACAAAATTATGGACAGAGGGTCGAGGAGGGAAAGCGCAAACCAGACCTCCACTGTAAGAGCGCGGACAGCTCTGGGACCTTGGGAAGGCTTGTTGCCACTCGGGCCCCAGAGGGGACCAATGGCCCTTATCAGCGGGAAATCGCTGGTAGGTGGCTGTTGCGATTACCGCAAGGTCATCAGCGGGGATGAACGAAAAGAGGTGGAGCATACTGGAGGCCTGAGGAGACTTGTTGTCACTCGGACTCCAGGGAATACCACAGGTTGTCGGCAGTGGGTGACCACTGACGATGACCAGTGTGATAACTCCTAGTGAGTAAAAAAAAAAAAAAAAAAAAAAAAAAAAATAATAATAATAATAATAATAATAATAATAATAATAATAATAATATAAATAATAATAATAATAATAATAATAATAATAATAATAATAATAATAATAATAATAATAATAATAATAATAATAATAAACATTTCAAGTGTCGAGCGTATGAATTGAAGACGTATTTTGGGTAGATATACAAATGTTATATTTATTGTGTATTTTAATTTTAACTAATAAGAAGCTTCTGAGATTTCAATTCGGGGTCGGGAGATAATATTTTTTTGCGTTTTGAGTTGAACGTTATTAACCCCCCCCCCTCTCCAAAAAGAATCTTGTCACGTTAGAGATAGAGAACCGCATTGACCGTTATTTTTCAGCTGGCGATAAACATTTCAAGTGTCGAGCGTATGAATTGAAGACGTATTTTGGGTAGATATACAAATGTTATATTTATTGTGTATTTTAATTTTAACTAATAAGAAGCTTCTGAGATTTCAATTCGGGGTCGGGAGATAATATTTTTTTGCGTTTTGAGTTGAACGTTATTAACCCCCCCCCCTCTCCAAAAAGAATCTTGTCACGTTAGAGATAGAGAACCGCATTGACCGTTATTTTTCAGCTGGCGATAAACATTTCAAGTGTCGAGCGTATGAATTGAAGACGTATTTTGGGTAGATATACAAATGTTATATTTATTGTGTATTTTAATTTTAACTAATAAGAAGCTTCTGAGATTTCAATTCGGGGTCGGGAGATAATATTTTTTTGCGTTTTGAGTTGAACGTTATTAACCCCCCCCCCCTCTCCAAAAAGAATCTTGTCACGTTAGAGATAGAGAACCGCATTGACCGTTATTTTTCAGCTGGCGATAAACATTTCAAGTGTCGAGCGTATGAATTGAAGACGTATTTTGGGTAGATATACAAATGTTATATTTATTGTGTATTTTAATTTTAACTAATAAGAAGCTTCTGAGATTTCAATTCGGGGTCGGGAGATAATATTTTTTTGCGTTTTGAGTTGAACGTTATTAACCCCCCCCCTCTCCAAAAAGAATCTTGTCACGTTAGAGATAGAGAACCGCATTGACCGTTATTTTTCAGCTGGCGATAAACATTTCAAGTGTCGAGCGTATGAATTGAAGACGTATTTTGGGTAGATATACAAATGTTATATTTATTGTGTATTTTAATTTTAACTAATAAGAAGCTTCTGAGATTTCAATTCGGGGTCGGGAGATAATATTTTTTTGCGTTTTGAGTTGAACGTTATTAACCCCCCCCCCTCTCCAAAAAGAATCTTGTCACGTTAGAGATAGAGAACCGCATTGACCGTTATTTTTCAGCTGGCGATAAACATTTCAAGTGTCGAGCGTATGAATTGAAGACGTATTTTGGGTAGATATACAAATGTTATATTTATTGTGTATTTTAATTTTAACTAATAAGAAGCTTCTGAGATTTCAATTCGGGGTCGGGAGATAATTTTTTTTGCGTTTTGAGTTGAACGTTATTAACCCCCCCCCCCCTCTCCAAAAAGAATCTTGTCACGTTAGAGATAGAGAACCGCATTGACCGTTATTTTTCAGCTGGCGATAAACATTTCAAGTGTCGAGCGTATGAATTGAAGACGTATTTTGGGTAGATATACAAATGTTATATTTATTGTGTATTTTAATTTTAACTAATAAGAAGCTTCTGAGATTTCAATTCGGGGTCGGGAGATAATTTTTTTTGCGTTTTGAGTTGAACGTTATTAACCCCCCCCCCTCTCCAAAAAGAATCTTGTCACGTTAGAGATAGAGAACCGCATTGACCGTTATTTTTCAGCTGGCGATAAACATTTCAAGTGTCGAGCGTATGAATTGAAGACGTATTTTGGGTAGATATACAAATGTTATATTTATTGTGTATTTTAATTTTAACTAATAAGAAGCTTCTGAGATTTCAATTCGGGGTCGGGAGATAATTTTTTTTGCGTTTTGAGTTGAACGTTATTAACCCCCCCCCCTCTCCAAAAAGAATCTTGTCACGTTAGAGATAGAGAACCGCATTGACCGTTATTTTTCAGCTGGCGATAAACATTTCAAGTGTCGAGCGTATGAATTGAAGACGTATTTTGGGTAGATATACAAATGTTATATTTATTGTGTATTTTAATTTTAACTAATAAGAAGCTTCTGAGATTTCAATTCGGGGTCGGGAGATAATTTTTTTTGCGTTTTGAGTTGAACGTTATTAACCCCCCCCCCTCTCCAAAAAGAATCTTGTCACGTTAGAGATAGAGAACCGCATTGACCGTTATTTTTCAGCTGGCGATAAACATTTCAAGTGTCGAGCGTATGAATTGAAGACGTATTTTGGGTAGATATACAAATGTTATATTTATTGTGTATTTTAATTTTAACTAATAAGAAGCTTCTGAGATTTCAATTCGGGGTCGGGAGATAATATTTTTTTGTGTTTTGAGTTGAACGTTATTAACCCCCCCCCTCTCCAAAAAGAATCTTGTCACGTTAGAGATAGAGAACCGCATTGACCGTTATTTTTCAGCTGGCGATAAACATTTCAAGTGTCGAGCGTATGAATTGAAGACGTATTTTGGGTAGATATACAAATGTTATATTTATTGTGTATTTTAATTTTAACTAATAAGAAGCTTCTGAGATTTCAATTCGGGGTCGGGAGATAATATTTTTTTGCGTTTTGAGTTGAACGTTATTAACCCCCCCCCCCCCTCTCCAAAAAGAATCTTGTCACGTTAGAGATAGAGAACCGCATTGACCGTTATTTTTCAGCTGGCGATAAACATTTCAAGTGTCGAGCGTATGAATTGAAGACGTATTTTGGGTAGATATACAAATGTTATATTTATTGTGTATTTTAATTTTAACTAATAAGAAGCTTCTGAGATTTCAATTCGGGGTCGGGAGATAATATTTTTTTGCGTTTTGAGTTGAACGTTATTAACCCCCCCCCCCTCTCCAAAAAGAATCTTGTCACGTTAGAGATAGAGAACCGCATTGACCGTTATTTTTCAGCTGGCGATAAACATTTCAAGTGTCGAGCGTATGAATTGAAGACGTATTTTGGGTAGATATACAAATGTTATATTTATTGTGTATTTTAATTTTAACTAATAAGAAGCTTCTGAGATTTCAATTCGGGGTCGGGAGATAATATTTTTTTGCGTTTTGAGTTGAACGTTATTAACCCCCCCCCTCTCCAAAAAGAATCTTGTCACGTTAGAGATAGAGAACCGCATTGACCGTTATTTTTCAGCTGGCGATAAACATTTCAAGTGTCGAGCGTATGAATTGAAGACGTATTTTGGGTAGATATACAAATGTTATATTTATTGTGTATTTTAATTTTAACTAATAAGAAGCTTCTGAGATTTCAATTCGGGGTCGGGAGATAATATTTTTTTGCGTTTTGAGTTGAACGTTATTAACCCCCCCCCTCTCCAAAAAGAATCTTGTCACGTTAGAGATAGAGAACCGCATTGACCGTTATTTTTCAGCTGGCGATAAACATTTCAAGTGTCGAGCGTATGAATTGAAGACGTATTTTGGGTAGATATACAAATGTTATATTTATTGTGTATTTTAATTTTAACTAATAAGAAGCTTCTGAGATTTCAATTCGGGGTCGGGAGATAATATTTTTTTGCGTTTTGAGTTGAACGTTATTAACCCCCCCCCCCCTCTCCAAAAAGAATCTTGTCACGTTAGAGATAGAGAACCGCATTGACCGTTATTTTTCAGCTGGCGATAAACATTTCAAGTGTCGAGCGTATGAATTGAAGACGTATTTTGGGTAGATATACAAATGTTATATTTATTGTGTATTTTAATTTTAACTAATAAGAAGCTTCTGAGATTTCAATTCGGGGTCGGGAGATAATATTTTTTTGCGTTTTGAGTTGAACGTTATTAACCCCCCCCTCTCCAAAAAGAATCTTGTCACGTTAGAGATAGAGAACCGCATTGACCGTTATTTTTCAGCTGGCGATAAACATTTCAAGTGTCGAGCGTATGAATTGAAGACGTATTTTGGGTAGATATACAAATGTTATATTTATTGTGTATTTTAATTTTAACTAATAAGAAGCTTCTGAGATTTCAATTCGGGGTCGGGAGATAATATTTTTTTGCGTTTTGAGTTGAACGTTATTAACCCCCCCCCCTCTCCAAAAAGAATCTTGTCACGTTAGAGATAGAGAACCGCATTGACCGTTATTTTTCAGCTGGCGATAAACATTTCAAGTCTCGAGCGTATGAATTGAAGACGTATTTTGGGTAGATATACATTTGTAAATGTTTATGTATATATATATATATATATATATATATATATATATATATATATATATATATATATAATGTGTGTGTAATTTGTTCAATATAGACTGAATGTTGGATAACTTTGCGTCAATTTATTAGACAAACATAGGAGGGGAATCTATCATCTTTTTTTATTTAAGAATATCCTAGAAAACTTATACTATCTAATTAGGTAACATATATATATGTATGTATGTATGTATGTATGTATGTATGTATGTGTGTGTATGTATATGTGTGTGTATGTATGTGTGTATTAGGTACGTGCAAAATCAATGGCCGATTCCCAAAATGTAAAAACATTTTGCCCTTTCCTTCACTTAAATATTCAGGAAATCAACCAGATTTTATGAAATGTTCAATATTTATTAATCCACAATCACGGAATATAATGAAACCATTTTTTTGCTTTTAAATCTTGGTGAAAACATATTATTTTTTTAACACAAAATACACCTTTACTAAAGTTATAATTTTGTATATTAATAAAAAATACAATTTTTATATTTTTTATTTTAATAAAAGTAAAGCATTGGAAGGTTAACAATTAAAAAACATATTTAAAAAAATAATATATTTTGTATATTACGAAAAAGACCCCCAAATACCGTGTTAACAAAATCACTATAACGCGAAGAAAAAATAATTTTTGTAATTAGCGATATTATTGTTTAATCAATATTTTCACAAAAAAAAAAAATAATATAATTGCAAAAAATATTTCATGTGATTTTAATGATTAGAATTTCTGGGAAAATAAAAAATGCGACATAATTATATATTTTCCCTTTCATACATGAACGTGTATCATCAGCGCAATTTTTTTTTTTTTTTTTTTTTTTTCTCAATGTATAAATAGTCAGTGTAGTCATTAACTTTAATTTACTTTTTCACACTTAAAATAAAAAATACACTTTATTTAAAAAATAATCAATGTAATTTATCGTTACGACACGTTAAGAATAAATCGAGTAACTAAAGTTTTAAATCATGTAAAAAAAAAAAAAAAAATGATAAAATTGACGCAGTTCGTAACGTAAAAATAATTTTCAACATTTAAAAGTTTTATTTCAAATTCTAAGAAAAAAAATTGGTAAACAGATGTCATCAATAATTAAAAACTAATACCAAGTTTAATATGAACCTCTTTTGTTAAAAATAAAATAAGATGTTAATTGCGTACACTCACAAATATTTTAATTAAATAAGCATTTCCCTTTTTATTATAACAAAATAAGGGTACTTAAATTTGTTTGTAGCGTTAAAAAGAATAAAGAAATTAGTGGATAATAATTTTTCAACTTCTATAAATTATTACAAAACCATTTTTATATATAAAGTTAAAAATGATAAATTATAAAAAAAATTTTCTTCCATATATTTTGCATAGCGATAGTCAATTGGTAAACAAAGTTGTTTGCCGATTATGTGACGCCGGATTTTACTCATTTATGACTTTTGGGGGTATAATTTTCCTAACTTTTAGTAAAATGTGGGATTTTTTTTTTTTTTTTTTTTTTTTTTTTTTTTAACTCAATATCTTATGACTTTAATTTAATAATTATCTTTGAAATAGTTCCCCAAAACTTATATTTATCTTTCAAGGGATTTTTACAAGTAATTTTCCCAAAGTTCAAAATTCACTGCATTTTGGGGGGTTTCAGCCGCCGTGATTACATAATTTATTTCTTTTTCACACGTAAACATGTAGTTTTTTTGTTTTTTTTAAGATTACGTTTAGGCTTTTATCTTTCAAACACAAGAGGCGGCCATTTTTGCACGTGCCTGGTGTGTATATGTATATGTGTATGTATATATATATATATATATATATATATATATATATATATATATATAATTATTATCTTTTTTATTTATTTATTTATTTTTATTTATTTATCAATTATTCATTATTATTATTTATTTATTTATTTTTTATTTATTTATCTATTTATTTATTTTTTGAATTTCTTTTTTTTTTTTTTTTTTTTTTTTTTTTTCGTAAATGTTTCTTTATGTATGTGTGATAGTGCACCTTGAACCTCATGAAAATGAGAGAAACACTATCCCTGTGACAGGATCACAGGTAAACTAAGCCTGGGCCTGGTGTTGCCACAAACACTAAACCATGATAAATGTCTATAAATACAAATAAACGCCGTGGGACTCAGAAGAAAGATCTGAGTGTCATGATGGGCAGGTGCTCCCTCGATGGCCAACATGGGGGACCCGGTCCGCATCCTGCGAATGTTGGCCCTTCTCATTTCAGAAACAAGACAACGAACAAGAACCAGGTAAGTAACCTCTCTGATTCCAGGTATGACAAGGACACAGACCAGAGACAAGTAAACCAGAGCGAAAACAGCAAACTGGAAAGATATAGAAAGAAATGGACCATGAAAGAGAACAGACTGGTGATGGAGTGCTACTATAAAAGCCGCTACCCTATAGAAAGAGGCTACCGAAAACGAATGAAACATCTCTGGGACATTGCTAGTGACCCACATACAACGGAACAAAGGATAGCAGATCAAGCAAGACAGATCCTCAAGCGAGGATGGTTCTCGGAGATGGAACTGACGGAAATCAGACAGAAGGCTAATGGCGAAACGGAGCAAGAAACACCACCAAAGGAGAGACCACAGGAAGAGGACAGGCAAAACATACACACTGAAACTGAAGAGATTGAAGACTACGGAATCACAGAACCAGGGGAGATAGAAGACTGCGGAACCACAGAACCTGCTGAGATAGAACTCAACGAAAAAGAAGCAAGTGAAGTGGAGAACATAAGACGATACATGTTAGAAAACAAAACAAAACTCCCATCTCTCAGGAATGAAGTAGCGAAGAAGTTACAAGCAGAAACAGAAAGAGTAAACAGACTCCTCACACACATCCCAACAGAAACTATTACAGACCTAAACAACCTGATATATGCAGGGGTAAAATCGGTAAGTATGAAACTAAGAAACGAAGAGAATGGACAAAAGAGAGGACCGACAAAACCTGGATGGGAAATCAGACTGGAAACCCAGATCACCAAACTTCGGAAAGAAGCTAAAACCGTGAACAGAAGGAAGGAGGACATGAAACGATTAAGAAGCAAAAATCAGAAACGCAAGGAAAAACTAAATGAGAAACATGAAGAAATAAAACAAAGGATAGCAGCAATAGAAGGAAGACTGAGACGATACAGGTACAAATCAGAACAGAGCAAACAGAACAGGACCTTTGAAAACAATGAAAGCCAGTTTTACAAAAACGTAAATGGAGAAAAAACAACGACAG
Organism: Sepiola atlantica; assembly: GCA_963556195.1. NCBI lineage: Eukaryota > Metazoa > Mollusca > Cephalopoda > Sepiida > Sepiolidae > Sepiola > Sepiola atlantica. The sequence goes on along the minus strand of OY744532.1, from coordinate 9,252,704 downwards.
AGCAACCGAACCCAACAGAAACAAAACAATTCTGGAGCAAGATATGGGAAGAACCAAAAAAGCACAACAAGAATGCCCAATGGTTGAAAAACATGAAAGATGAACTGCAAGAAATCGAAGAAGGAACCGAAACAGAAATCAACAAAGAAACGATCAAGAAAACCCTAAGAAAAATGGCAAACTGGAGAGCACCAGGCCACGATGGAATACATGCATACTGGTTTAAAAAATTCACGACCCTGCATGAAAGAATAGCGCAGAAACTGAGCGGATGTATCCGCAAAACAGACATACCAGAATGGATGACGGAAGGAAGAACAACACTAATACAAAAAGACCCCAAAAAGGGAACGACCCCCAGCAACTACAGACCGATAACATGTCTACCAATAATGTGGAAAATTCTCACAGCACAACTGAGAGAACAAATCTACCAATCCCTGGACAAACGTGGACTGCTCCCCGAGGAACAAAAAGGATGCCGGAAAGGACAAAGAGGTGCACATGATCTACTATACATTGATCAAAAGACTCTGAAGGAGGTGAAGAGCAGACAAAAGAACATAACCATGGCATGGATTGACTACAAGAAAGCCTACGACAGTATCCCCCAAACATGGATAATTGAATGCTTAAAAATATACAAGATACCAGACAGGGTTATTAATCTCATTCAGAAAGCAATGGAAACATGGAGACTAAAACTGACAGCCGGAGGACAATACCTGTCTGAGATAAAAATACAGAGAGGCATTTTTCAAGGAGACTCTCTATCACCACTACTGTTTATAATAGCCATGATGCCACTCAACTACATACTCAGAAAGTGTGATGCCGGATACAGGTTTACGGATACAGAACAAAGAATAAACCACCTGATGTACATGGATGACCTTAAACTGTTGGCAAAAAACAAAAAAGAACTGGAAAAGCTGATAAACAGAACCAGGATATTCAGCCAGGATATCCAAATGGAGTTTGGAATAGAAAAATGTGCACTGCTAGAGATCAAAAGAGGAAAACTGGAAAAGACAGAAGGTATAGAACTCCCCAACCAAGAGGAGATGAGGGCGCTAGGAGAACAAGATAGTTACAAATACCTGGGAGTTCTGGAAGCAGACACAATCAAATATACAGAAATGAAAGAGAAGATTGGAAAAGAATATCTACGAAGAACAAGGAAACTCTTAGAAACTAAACTATATAGCAGAAACCTAGTAAAAGGGATAAACACATGGGCTGTATCACTAATAAGATACTCTGGACCATTCATATGCTGGACCAAAGAAGAACTCAGGCACCTTGACCAAAGAACTAGAAAACTAATGACTATGCACAATGCACTGCACCCAAAAGACGACACGGACAGACTCTACGTGAAAAGAAATGAAGGAGGTAGAGGACTGGTAAGTATAGAAGACTGTGTGGAAGACACCAAAAAAGAGCTGGAGAAATATGTAACCCAGAACACGGAAAGACTGATCGCCACAGCAAGAGACACCAGCCCAACAAACAACCCCGGAAGCACTGAACCCAGAAACAAAAAGACAAGAAAGGAAAAGTGGGAAGAAAAACAACTACATGGACGCTTTATAAGACTCACAAGCGATGAAGCCAATGAAAACAGCTGGGCATGGCTAAGAAAAGGAAACCTGAACAGAGAAACGGAATCTCTGCTGACGGCCGCACAGAACAATGCGATTAGGACAAACTTTATTAAAGCAAAGATAGATAAAACCCAGGAAAACAGCAAATGCAGATTGTGTGGACAAAGAGACGAAACGATAAATCATATAATAAGTGAATGCAGCAAGCTAGCACAAAGGGAATACAAGAACAGACATGACAGCGTGGGGAAAGAAGTACACCGGGAAATGTGCAAACAACTGAATTTCGAATATGCAAGAAAACGGTACAAACACAAACCAGAAACTGTACTAGAAAACGAAAAACACAAAATCATATGGGATATGAATGTACAAACAGACAAACCCATAACAGCAAGGAGACCGGATATGATAATAATCAACAAGAAAGAAAAATCCTGCAAAATCGTGGACTTTGCCGTTCCAGCAGACCACAGAGTGAAGATCAAAGAGACGGAAAAGAGAAGCAAATATACTGAACTTGCCAGAGAATTGAAAGGAATATGGAACATGAAGAAAGTCAGTATAACACCAATAATCATAGGAGCACTAGGAACAGTCCCCAAAAACATGGAGAAAAGACTAGGAGAAATCGGAATCAAAGGGATAACTGAGACCATACAAAGGACAGTAATGATCAAAACAGCTACAATCCTGAGAAATGTCCTCGAATGCGGAAACCAACCCACATAAGCAACGAATGGAGAACAAACACATGGAAGCACAAAACAACAGAACCGGGGAAAATACAACCGCACGAGAGAGGCGCAAGCATAGGCTGACGCCACGAAAATTATGGACAGAGGGTCGAGGAGGGAAAGCGCAAAACCAGACCTCCACTGGAAGAGCGCGGACAGCTCTGGGACCTTGGGAAGGCTTGTTGCCACTCGGGCCCCAGAGGGGACCAATGGCCCTTATCAGCGGGAAATCGTTGGTAGGTGGCTGTTGCGATTACCGCAAGGTCATCAGCGGTGATGAACGAAAAGAGGTGGAGCATACTGGAGGCCTTAGGAGACTTGTTGTCACTCAGACTCCAGGGAATACCACAGGTTGTCGGCAGTGGGTGACCACTGACGATGACCAGTGTGATAACTCCTAGTGAGTAAATAATAATAATAATAATAATAATAATAATAATAATGGTAATAATAATGGTAATGGTAATAGTAACAGCGGTGAGATAATAGTGTTACAGTACGCTGTCGGTCAGGGCATGTGTGGACAGGAAACAGGTTACAAAAACGTGAACACAGTAATAATATGAAGACATTATTATCTTTATTTTTCTTTCTTCTTAATTCATACACCCGTGAGAAAAAAAGATCGGACATGTATATTTGTTTTTGGTGTCCCTAATAAAAAGTCTGCGTTTGTCGTTCTTTTTGCGAAAAGTGTCTTTTTACACCTCGTTCCTTCCGGGTTCGTTACCCGGAACGGTCTCTTAGGTCAGACGCGCACACTGGCGAAAAGTTTGTTGTCGAAAAAGCTTTGGTTCGGCGAGAAAAAAGCCTTTTCTTATTTTCGGTTGCTTCCCCTTAACTGGCAACGAAGGGATTCGTCGAGTAAACTTCGAAAGTATTTATCGCGAAAGTCTTAATTCTTGTCAACGAAAATGTATCTTTCTTGGCGAAATAAATTCAAAGTTATCGATCTTTTTGCGTATTATTTTCGTCAACTTATTTTCTTCTGCACATTATTATAATGTGTATCAAGGTGGTTTCATGGCTTACGAAATCAGTCACGAGTATTGACGGAGATTCCCGAGTCAGTTCCGAGAATTTCCGAGTCTTAAGACAAGACGACATGAATAAAAAGGCACGGTTACATATTTCTCGAGTCCGACAGAGAATACGTGGGTAGCACGTAGTATTTCAAGAAAGAAATTAGAGTTCGTCACGCTGGGTCTCTCTCTGGTGATACTCGCCCCTCGGAACTTCAAGCCAAAAACTCCTCAAATCTCGCCCGCTAGTTTTTTTTTATACTACTCCCTGTTCGAATCTTCTCCATTGCCGTTCTAGTCTTCGTCTTTCCGCCGCTCTTTCTCCCTCTCTCTGTGTGTGAGCGACGACTTTCCATCCGCCCCCCCTCTCTACGCACATGAAATCATATTTTAGAACAATTTTTACTGCGTAATTAATTTCTTTCATGACACTTTTGTTTTCATACGCAGTTTTTTTTCTGCCTTTAATCTCAGTCTATTTCCGTTGATCATTTTTTGACCTTTTCCTGCAGTAGGTTAGTCGTCCGAACAAATCTTTATTTATATTTTTCTGCACTTATTCACAGAATCTCTATTTAAAAATTGACTTTTGATTTTCGTTGTTGATTTAATCTCTCCAACTTTTGACAAATATTGGTGATGCCCTTTAACCTTTGATTGCAACTTGTTTCCCCGAAGTTCATTGTCAGATCACAAGACTGGATTTCCCTGTCGATAACAGATGACAGCTCAATTTGCACTGAATTGAACAATTCACCTGGTCACAATCAATACTAGTAAACCTACTCTCTTTTCAGGGCCCTTCATAATATAACATACCTTTCTTCCTCATCTTTCAAAATTTCTTTTTCTTTTCTCCTTCTCTTTTTTTTTCTTCTCTCTTTTTAAATACGCCCATACACAAAATCACTTAGAAAACAACATTTCCGTCCCCCCACCCCCCAAAAAAACAAAATTCGTTCCACAGTCAGCAGAATATTATCTCCCAATGTTCATTACGTTCACCAGCACTTTATTTTGCCGGAAGTAGGATCGCCGATCCATTTGATGCTACCCACGTATTCTCTGTCTGACTCGAGAAATATGTAACCGTGCCTTTTTATTCATGTCGTCTTGTCTTAAGACTCGGAAATACTCGGAACTGACTCGGGAATCTCCGTCAATACTCGTGACTGATTTCGTAAGTCCTGAAACCACCTTAATACACATTATAATTACGTGCAGAAGAAAATAAGTTGACAAAACTAATACGAAAAATTTCGCTAACTGATTCATTTTGATTTGCTATAGATATCACACAAATCTTGAGCGAGAAACAAGTATAAAATAATCTTTCCTTATAAATGTAGCAATTAATAAAATAACCTTTCCCGATAAATATAACAATTAACAAAATAACCTTTCCCTATAAATATAACAATTAATAAAATAATCTTTCCCTATAAATATAGCAATTAATAAAATAATCTTTCCCTATTAATATAACAATTAATAAAATAATATTTCCTTATAAATATAACAATTAATAAAATAACCGTTCCCTATAAATATAACAATTAACAAAATAACCTTTCCCTATAAATATAACAATTAATAAAATAATCTTTCCCTATAAATATAGCAATTAATAAAATAATCTTTCCCTATTAATATAGCAATTAATAAAATAATATTTCCTTATAAATATAACAATTAATAAAATAACCGTTCCCTATAAATATAACAATTAACAAAATAACCTTTCCCTATAAATATAACAATTAATAAAATAATCTTTCCCTATAAATATAACAATTAATAAAATAATCTTTCCCTATAAATATAGCAATCAATAAAAAATTCTTTCCCTATAAATATAGCAATTAATAAAATAATCTTTCCCTATTAATATAACAATGAATAAAATAATATTTCCCTATAAATATAACAATTAATAAAATAACCGTTCCCTATAAATATAACAATTAACAAAATAACCTTTCCCTATAAATATAACAATTAATAAAATAATCTTTCCCTATAAATATAGCAATTAATAAAATAATCTTTCCCTATTAATATAGCAATTAATAAAATAATATTTCCTTATAAATATAACAATTAATAAAATAACCTTTCCCGATAAATATAACAATTAACAAAATAACCTTTCCCTATAAATATAACAATTAATAAAATAATCTTTCCCTATAAATATAGCAATTAATAAAATAATCTTTCCCTATTAATATAACAATTAATAAAATAATATTTCCTTATAAATATAACAATTAATAAAATAACCGTTCCCTATAAATATAACAATTAACAAAATAACCTTTCCCTATAAATATAACAATTAATAATATAATCTTTCCCTATAAATATAGCAATTAATAAAATAATCTTTCCCTATTAATATAGCAATTAATAAAATAATATTTCCTTATAAATATAACAATTAATAAAATAACCGTTCCCTATAAATATAACAATTAACAAAATAACCTTTCCCTATAAATATAACAATTAATAAAATAATCTTTCCCTATGAATATAACAATTAATAAAATAATCTTTCCCTATAAATATAGCAATTAAAAAAATTCTTTCCCTATAAATATAGCAATTAATAAAATAATCTTTCCCTATTAATATAACAATGAATAAAATAATATTTCCCTATAAATATAACAATTAATAAAATAACTATTCCCTATAAATATAACAATTAATAAAATAATCATTCATTAAACATATAGCAATTAATAAAATAACCTTTCCCAATAAACATAGCAATTAATAAAATAATCTTTCATTAAACATATAGCAATTAATAAAATAATCTTTCATTAAACATATAGAAATTAATAAAATAATATTTCCCTATAAATATAACAATTAATAAAATAATCTTTCATTAAACATATAGCAACTAATAAAATAATCTTTCCCTATAAATATAACAATTAATAAAATAATCTTTTCCTATAAATATAGCAATTAAAAAAATAATCTTTCATTAAACATATAGCAATTAATAAAATAATCTTTCCCTATAAATATAACAATTAATAAAATAATCTCTCATTAATCATATAGCAACTAATAAAATAATCTTTTCCTATAAATATAGCAATTAATAAAATAATCTTTTATTAAACATATAGCAATTAATAAAATAATCTTTTCCTATAAATATAACAATTAATAAAATAATCTTTCCCTATAAATATAGCAATTAATAAAATAATCTTTCATTAAACATATAGCAATTAATAGAATAATCTTTCCCTATAAATATAACAATTAATAAAATAATCTTTCATTAATCATATAGCAACTAATGAAATAATCTTTTCCTATAAATATAGCAATTAATAAAATAATCTTTTATTAAACATATAGCAATTAATAAAATAATCTTTTCCTATAAATGTAACAATTAATAAAATAATCTTTCCCTATATATATAGCAATTAATAAAATAATATTTCATTAAACATATAGCAATTAATAAAATAATCTTTCCCTATTAATTTTACAATTAATAAAATAATCTTTCATTAAAAATATAGCAACTAATAAAATAATCTTTCCCTATAAATATAGCAATTAATAAAATAATCTTTCATTAAACATATAGCAATTAATAAAATAATCTTTCCCTATAAACATAACAATTAATACAATAATCTTTCATTAAACATATAGCAATTAATAAAATAATATTTCCTTATAAATATAACAATTAATAAAATAACCGTTCCCTATAAATATAACAATTAACAAAATAACCTTTCCCTATAAATATAACAATTAATAAAATAATCTTTCCCTATAAATATAGCAATTAATAAAATAATCTTTCCCTATTAATATAGCAATTAATAAAATAATATTTCCTTATAAATATAACAATTAATAAAATAACCGTTCCCTATAAATATAACAATTAACAAAATAACCTTTCCCTATAAATATAACAATTAATAAAATAATCTTTCCCTATAAATATAACAATTAATAAAATAATCTTTCCCTATAAATATAGCAATTAATAAAAAATTCTTTCCCTATAAATATAGCAATTAATAAAATAATCTTTCCCTATTAATATAACAATGAATAAAATAATATTTCCCTATAAATATAACAATTAATAAAATAACTTTTCCCTATAAATATAACAATTAATAAAATAATCTTTCATTAAACATATAGCAATTAATAAAATAACCTTTCCCAATAAACATAGCAATTAATAAAATAATCTTTCATTAAACATATAGCAATTAATAAAATAATCTTTCATTAAACATATAGAAATTAATAAAATAATATTTCCCTATAAATATAACAATTAATAAAATAATCTTACATTAAACATATAGCAACTAATAAAATAATCTTTCCCTATAAATATAACAATTAATAAAATAATCTTTTCCTATAAATATAGCAATTAATAAAATAATCTTTCATTAAACATATAGCAATTAATAAAATAATCTTTCCCTATAAATATAACAATTAATAAAATAATCTTTCATTAATCATATAGCAACTAATAAAATACTCTTTTCCTATAAATATAGCAATTAATAAAATAATCTTTTATTAAACATATAGCAATTAATAAAATAATCTTTTCCTATAAATATAACAATTAATAAAATAATCTTTCCCTATAAATATAGCAATTAATAAAATAATCTTTCATTAAACATATAGCAATTAATAGAATAATCTTTCCCTATAAATATAACAATTAATAAAATAATCTTTCATTAATCATATAGCAACTAATGAAATAATCTTTTCCTATAAATATAGCAATTAATAAAATAATCTTTTATTAAACATATAGCAATTAATAAAATAATCTTTTCCTATAAATATAACAATTAATAAAATAATCTTTCCCTATATATATATAGCAATTAATAAAATAATATTTCATTAAACATATAGCAATTAATAAAATAATCTTTCCCTATAAATTTTACAATTAATAAAATAATCTTTCATTAAACATATAGCAACTAATAAAATAATCTTTCCCTATAAATATAGCAATTAATAAAATAATCTTTCATTAAACATATAGCAATTAATAAAATAATCTTTCCCTATAAACATAACAATTAATAAAATAATCTTTCATTAAACATATAGCAATTAATAAAATAATCTTTCCTTATAAATATAACAATTTATAAAATAATCTTTCATAAAACATATAGCAATTAATAAAATAATCTTTCCCTATAAATATAACAATTAATAAAATAATCTTTCCCTATAAATATAGCAATTAATAAAATAATCTTTCATTAAACATATAGCAATTAATAAAATAATCTTTCCCTATAAATATAACAATTAATAAAATAATCTTTCATTAAACATATAGCAATTAATAAAATAATCTTTCCCTATAAATATAACAATTCATAAAATAATCTTTCCCTATAAACATAACAATTAATAAAATAATCCTTCATTAAACATATAGCAATTAATAAAATAATCTTTCCCTATAAATATAACAATTAATAAAATAATCTTTACCTATAAATATAGCAATTAATACAATAATCTTTCATTAAACATATAGCAATTAATAAAATAATCTTTCCTTATAAATGTAGCAATTAATAAAATAACCTTTCCCGATAAATATAACAATTAACAAAATAACCTTTCCCTATAAATATAACAATTAATAAAATAATCTTTCCCTATAAATATAGCAATTCATAAAATAATCTTTCCCTATTAATATAACAATTAATAAAATAATCTTTCCTTATTAATATAACAATTAATAAAATAACCGTTCCCTATAAATATAACAATTAACAAAATAACCTTTCCCTATAAATATAACAATTAATAAAATAATCTTTCCCTATAAATATAGCAATTAATAAAAAATTATTTCCCTATAAATATAGCAATTAATAAAATAATCTTTCCTTATTAATATAACAATGAATAAAATAATATTTCCCTATAAATATAACAATTAATAAAATAATCTTTCCCTATAAATATAACAATTAATAAAATAATCTTTCATTAAACATATAGCAACTAATAAAATAATCTTTCCCTATAAATATAACAATTAATAAAATAATCTTCTATTAAACATATAGCAATTAATAAAATAA
>OY744532.1:9225680-9238180 GCA_963556195.1 Sepiola atlantica | reverse complement strand
AGATATTGCATTCCGTTTCTTTGTTAAAATATGATATCTGCACTAAATCTAAATTAATTAATTACCGAACAAAAGGATTTATCCTAGCAGAGCGTAGTTTCGATCTACGGACCTCTGGGTTATGGGCCCAGCACGCTTCCACTGCGCCACTCTGCTATGGACACAAATCAAAACAGTATGAATAGTGTTCATCTTTTTCATGTGTTATGCTGACAGTCCATGATTCCTTCCTAGTTGCCTGGTTCTGCATTCTCGATATCTGTCTGTCTGTCACTGGCAGTATTAATTTAGTTAATTTACAAATGGATTTAAAAGGTACCATATAAGTTGGTTAGAGTGCTAACATTAAAGTGTAATTACCGGTTACCTAAGTTGGTTGGAGCGTCATGCTAATAACGCGAATGTCGTGGGTACGATCCCCATACTGGCCAGTAATAATTTTGTTAATTTACAAATTCATTTAAAAGGTGCCATAGCATTTGCTTAGAGCGTCGTACTAACGTAAATGTTTAATGGTCGGTTAGCTCAGTTGGTTAGAGTGTCGTGCTAACAATGCGAATGCCGTGGATTCGATCCCCATTCGATTCGCCAGTAATAATTTTGTTAATTTACTAATCGATTTAAAAGGTGCCATGGCAGTTGGTTAGAGCGTCGTGCTTACATTAAAGTGTAATAACCGGTTAGCTCAGTTGGTTGAAGCGCCATGCTAATAACGCGAATGTTGTGGGTTCGATCCCCATACTGACCAGTAATAATTTTGTTAATTAATAAATCTATTTAAAAATGCCATAGCTGTTTGTAAGAGCGTCGTGCTAACATTAATGTGTAATGCCTGTTTACTGAGTTAGTTAGAGCGTCGTGCTAACAAGGCGAATGTCGTGGCTTCGATACCCATACTAGCCAGTAATAATTTTGTTAATTTACAAATCGATTTAAAAGGATCGATAGCAGTTGGTTAGAGCGTCGTGCTAATAACGCGAATCCCGTGGGTTCGATCCCCATACTGGCCAGTATTAATTTTATTAATTTACAAATCGATTTAAAAGGTAAAATAACAGTTGGTTAGGGCGTCGTGCGCGCATTAAAGCGTAATCACCGGTTACCTAAGTTGGTTAGAGCGCCGTGCTAATAACGCGAATACCGTAGGTTCGATCCCCATACTGGCCAGTAATAATTTTGTTGATTTACGAATCGATTCAAAAGGTGCTATAGCAGTTGATTAGAGCGTCGTGCTAACATTAACGTCTAATGGCCTGTTAGCTCGGTTGGTTAGAGCGTCGTGCAAACAATGCGAATATCGATCCCCATACTAGCCAGTTATCATTTTGTTTAATTACAAATCGATTTAAAAGGTGCCATAGCAGTTAGTGAGAGCATCGTGCTAACATTAATGGGTAATGTCCGATTAGCTCGATTTTCAATTCGAAAATAAGCTCTATACCACGATCAATTTTTACTAGGAGTTCAACGGTGACATTAATTTTGTAGTAGGATTGTCTTTATTACATTAACATACTGGGGTCTGTGTTCGGTTCTGAATTATATAAGGAGAAAATACGACGTGTTTTAATTGGTGTCTAATGATGAAAATCTTAAATATCTGAATGAGAAGTTGTGCTTATATTATGTTCCATAAATCCCTTAAAATACTCAAAAGAAATGGAAATTTGGGGAATATTTAATTATGATGTCTAAGACCTACTGTTATAATTTCATTAATCTCGGAGATATCTGAATTGTCACGAAGGACTGCCCCCCCCCATCTTTGCTCCCTTTGCATTAACCTAAATAAAACTAAATATAGCTCAAATTACCCACACTTATGCATAGCAGCTGTGTTTCGAAATTCAAAATGATCGGTTTATAAGTTTAGGAGTGAATCCTTTACAGAGAAATATCTTAATATACACACATAACTAATATCTATAGAAATATATATATATATATATATATATATATATATATATATATATATATATATATATATATATATATATATATATATTATAATATAAAATGAAGTAATCAAATAAGGTGTCAATCAAATTTTATTAGAATTCAATGTTCAAGAAAAGTATACTTTGCTTGAACTTTGAATTCTAATAAAATTTGATTGACACCTTATTTGATTACTTCATTTTATATTATAATAGTAATGCTATATCCAGTATATTGAGCTAGAGTTTGTATCCGGATGTTTCACTAATTATAAGATATTAGTTGACGCTGATATCTTTTGTTGGATTGCTTCATATATATATATATATATATATATATATATATATATATATATATATATATATATATATATATATATCGTAGATTGAAAATTGCAAAAGTTGCAAGAAATTATGGAATCTTTTTTGAAATGCATTAATCTACTTCTATGGGAACATGGGTGGAACCGCACCCAGTTCCTAAATCATAAATTGTCAATATTAGGTGAAGAGCCACGTCTTTCAGAGATTCCATGTTTGTTCTACGACCCATGTCGGTCAGAGACAAGCCCCAGACGTGGGTTGAAATTGCCAGACCAAACACGCCACCAGAACTTGGCAATAATTGTCGGTCCGAAAACACAGAAGTTGGAAGTGCCGAACCAATATAGCTCTGTGTACGAAAGTGTTTTACCAAATAATTATTTTTCTACAAAACGCAACCGTCGGATTTGTTATATTTGTTATTTTCGCTTGAAATGACTTTAAATATTTAGATTTTTACAACTTAAAAAATTTAATGAGATATTTAGACATTTTCAGAGTCCAAACCTTATAGGCAGGGAGGATTTAACGAACACATCTCCAAAACTGGACACCTCCGTTCCCGACACTCCCGGTCCCGGCAATCTCTCAATCAGCTACGGTGGGATTGGTTGACATTTGGAAACTAATTTATTTCTAGAAATGATCAGATGTAAACGTTTAGGTGCAGTGGCGATCATCAACGGCTTCTGAATTGCATAGACCGCAAGATCTAGATCCTGGGCTCTAAGAGTTTGATTTTTTTAGGATGGACCATTTTATATTGTGTGGAATATTATTGGATCTTAAATTTTTAAGTGGTCAGTGATGTTTTGTTGTTGCCGACATCGTTATTGAAGGAGTAATTATGCATAGATATGCGGGTTTTAATTAAATTTACTGTGGCCCCAATATGAGTGTGTATCTTAGGATTTACTATTGTTCCTGAGCCATTTATGTTCCTGTTCACGGGTCTACTTCTATTTACTGTATTTTCATGATGTGGATTAGGTTGGTTAATTGTTTGTATATCATTGTTAGCGTTATCCTTAATTACCATTGGAAACTCATTATCGGCTTGCATTATGATTTCAACACTAAGTGAGTTTACTGAACTTTTAATTTGATTTGGTTCCTTTATCGTTTTATTAGTTTAACATAAACATTGGATGCATTTTTAACTGTCATTTATTGCATCGATTGCGGGCGTATTTCCCGACTGGAGAAACTTTTTCAATTGAATCAATTCTTTCATTTTTGGACTGCCACTTACTACCTGGATCAATCTTCAATCAACCTCTTGGATATCTTTCCTGAATTTGTTTTAAATTGTATGACTTTGATTGTATAGCTTTAACAAAAGTATGTTTTGGGCTGATATGTTTGATGTGCTATATACTTTTATGCATTTTGCATATATTTTTATATATTTTCAAAGTGTAATTTCATCACCTGCAGTAATGTCACTGCGGTAATGGTCCTCTGAGGAGAAGAATTATCTTTGAAAACTCATAAGTTAAGGACTTTAAGATACTTAGCCTGAACTTTGAATTCTAATAAAATTTGATTTGCACCTTAATTTATTATTTCATTTCATATATATATATATATATATATATATATATATATATATATATATATATATATATATATATATATATATATATATATATATATTAACGAGTCACTGCTTATAAAGGTCCCAAGGCCACTCGAGGATAAGGGTTAATGTGTTTGCGAGGTGGACGGTGAGCCAAAGCCGTGAGGATTGGAATTAGATTATTTAAAAGGGCGGTTCAACAAGAATTTGTTACCATTAGACTTGAAAATGACCATGTTATAGTCAGCTAGAAAGCAGCCAAGTGGTACTGTGTTTCACAGACGGGTAGTTCTTGGGAAGAAACGTTGTTCATGGAAGTTCCGTTTAGTTTTAGGTACACAGAGAAAAAAAAGGAAAATTATGTACAGTGGTTGTAGCTAGACAAGTTTTTGTTGTGAATACTTTACAGAGGGAACTATAGATTGAAGGGTATATTGAAGCGGTAAGCTGTCAAAGAGACTCACATATTTTATCGGCGAGTTTTGTCTGTGTTTTTTTTTATTTCACAGCGGTGATAAGAAAATTAGTCCACCGTGCAAACTTGTGCAAATATTAATTTATTTTCTGAGTTTTGCATGGTTTTTCTTTTTTAATTTTATGTTGAAAAAATTCATTTGTTTAGTGCTAACTACTCTCTTTCTCGGGTCGTTCTGAGGGGGGTTTGTGGGGGGGGGCAGGACTAAAGTTTAGTGGTAGGGTTAATGGCGGGTATGTTTTGTTTTGAAAGAAAATAATAATAAAATCAAACTGTTTATTAAAAATTGAATTCTAATATATATTACAAGTTAAACATAATAATAGTATTTTGTGTTATTAAAGTATATATAAAATCAATAAGGGAGTCAAATGTTTCTCTTCATTTGTGATTATGATCTTTGCGGGCTTCCGTACATTTTGGGTTGGCGTTACATTAACATTGATAATAAACAAGCGCCGGTTTGATAGGATTCAACTCATAAGAAATATGCCATGTATACATAAAATAGATCGGTTATCTTGAAGTTTCGCGCTCCTACGCCCCTATTCCGAATTTGTGACCGTAGACCGACGTCAAAAGACTGCCTCTCCTGCACCAAACGGTCATAAACAACGGTTTAAGTATAATTTAGACGGTTTGAAACCGATATAAATTACTACACACTAGAAAGAAAGAAATGTAAAAAAAAATATATGTTTTTTTTTATTCGAATTATTTGATTGTTTTCAGTAATCAAGTAAAAATTCCACTTTACTTGATATTTAATTTTCATTTAAAGAAATTATTCCAGCAAATTTTAATAAATTTTAACTATTGCTTTTTCCCTGAAAACAATTTTATGTGACATTTTTTGTGTTAATTGTGACCGTTTGCTGCAGGAGGGGCATTCTTTTGATGTCGGCCTACGGCCACGAATTCGGAATAGGGGTGCGAGAGGGCGAAACTTCACGGTAACCAAGAGATCAATGATTACATCATTTTTATGTAGTGTCAATATCGTATAAGATTTATCGATAAAAAAATCAAATAGCAGAGCGTAGTTTCGATCTACGAACCTCTGTTGTAAATATTATTAGAAATAATAGCGACCGTAAATGAGGAAATTACTGAAAAAAAACCCAAAAAACTTAGTAACGAACATCACCACCCTGAAGACGAGGATGGCTTGGTTTGGTAGTTTGGTAGTTTTGTTTTACGGCATATCAACCCTTTTTGGGTTATTTAATGCCGAATCTGGTCATTATAGTGAAAGTTTTTATGCTTCAAGTTCTTTATATCTTCAAATGTTTAATCATCGTTTTTGGTTTGGTAGTTTTGTTTTACGGCATATCAACCCTTTTTGGGTTATTTAATGCCGAATCTGGTCATTATAGTAAAAGATTTATGCTTCAAGTTCTAAAAATAAAATAAAAAAGGGGAGGGAGAAAGGGAGAGGGGCTGTTGTTTTTGTTTTTGGTTTTGTAGAACATAATTAAGTTTTACAAAAAACAAACAAAAAAAAAAAAAAAAAAAAAAACGTCAATGTAGGTGAATTTCGTCTCAGGGAGCCACAGGGCAGCCTGATCTGGTATCACCAGGACGAGGATGGCTTCAAAAACAACTGATATATTACTTAGCGTCTTTGACATATAAAAGTACCTGTAAGAAAAAATAAAAACACTGATTAATTAATTAAATTAGATTTGTCTCAATATAGCATGATATTTTATCGATAAAAAATTACCTTAGCAGAGCGTAGTTTCGATCTACGGACCTCTGGGTTATGGGCCCAGCACGCTTCCACTGCGCCACTCTGCTTCGACATAATACGGTGGTTTTTAATCCATTACAGCCGCATCGCTGACAGCCTATTCGTTACAGCTGACAGCTCACTACTTAGTTCTATCTTCTTTTGCCACTGTTTAATGACCACAAAGGCGAGCCATGTGTAATAAGAGGGAAATAAGGATAAAAAGGAGGATGATAAGTTTTTAAGGGGTTATGTCATGTAGCGGTGTTTCAAAATTCATTATGATCGATTTATTGGTTTAGGAGTGAATCCTATATACTTAGAAATAAATAGACATATACAAATAACGAACTGTATATATATATATATATATATATATATATATATATATATATATATATATATATATAGCATAATATAAAATGAAGTAATAAAATAAGGTGCGAATCAAATTTTATTAGAATTCAATGCTCAGGCAAAGTATCTTAAAGTCCTTAACTCATGAGTTTTCAAAGAAAATTCTTCTCCTCAGAGGACCATTACCGCAATGACATTACTGCAGATAATAAAATTAAACTTTGAAAATATATTAAAAAATATATAAAAATACATAGAAGTATATAAAACATCAAATATATCAACCCAAAACATACTTTTTGTTAACGCTATACAATTCATCCAAGTCATACAATTTAAAACATATTCAGGAAAGACACCCAAGATATTGATTGAAAAGTGATGAATGGTATTCCAAAGACGAAAAAGTTATCCAAGCGGGAAAACCGTTTGCAATCGATGCAGTAAATGACAGGCTTGGATAACTTTTTACTTTGCCTGAACATAGAATTCTAATAAAATTTGATTCACACCTTATTTTATTACTTCATTTTATATTATGCTATTAATGCTCTATCCAGTATATTGAGCTTCAGTTATATCCGGATGTTCACTAATTAAAGATATTAGTTGCCTCTTATATCTTTTGTTGGATTAACTTCATATATATATATATATATATATATATATATATATATATATATATATATATATATATATATATATATATATATATATATATATATATATACTTGAAAAAAAAAAACCAGTCACAGAACGGGTAAAATGAACAGAACATTTTTACACTATTCTATGTACACTTACAAGGATTAAAAGCAAGATGATATAATGATATTAAACCCTATGTCTACAATCCTTATTCGAATTTTGCGCAAAATCAATTGTATCATTTTCGTTCTTAAAAATGTCTCAAATTTAAGGATTCTTAAGAAGAAATTGAAATTCAAGAAACTCGTCTGAATCTGAAATATCTGAATGAGAAGTTGTGCTCATATTATGTTACCTAAAATCCCTTAAAATACTCAAAAGAATGGAAATTTGGGGAATATTTATTAATGATGTCTCAGACCTACTGTTAAAATTTCACTAAACTCGGAGATATCTGAATTGTCACAAAGGACTGCTCCCTCATCTTTGCTAAATATAGCTCAAATTACCCACACTTATGCATAGCAGCTGCGTTTCGAAATTCAAAATGATCGGTTCATGAGTTTAGGAGTGAATCCTTTACAGAGAAATATCTTAATATATACACATAACTAACTTTTATAGAAACACACACACACACACACACACACACACACACACACACACACACATATATATATATATATATATATATATATATATATATATATAAAAAGATAGATGAAAGAAGAGTGATAAACATGTACGAATGTCCAGATTTATTTCAAACTTCGATTGTTCAATGCAAGGTATATTCTGTAATAACATTATGTTTATTATTCTTTCCTTAAGCCAAGACTTTTCCATTCTGCCTTCACGAAAAACGTTTCTTCTCCATCAAAATCACCATTCATTGGACAACTTATCAACGGACAATTACTAACTGGACAAACCCCATATCTTTTTTACACGAACTTTTTTTCACTCTCCATTTCTTAATATTTTTTCAAATGTTGAATTTTGACTTTTCCACTGCCAACTTATCTATCTATATAATTCCTCTGATGATACGATTTCGATCTTTGAAAAGTCTTGGCTTAAGGAAAGAATAATAAACATAATTTTATTACAGAATATACCTTGCCTTGAACAATTGAAGTTTAAAATAAATCTGGACATTCGTACATGTTTATCACTCTTCTTTCATCTATCTTTATAATTGCTCTATCTCGTATATTGAGCTTAAACAATTTCACTATAGGTACTATCTACTAAAAGTTTACTTTGAGTTTCACATTTGATTATGTATATATATATATATATACATATATATAAGGTAGTTTCGCTCGAGCGTTGAACACTGTTTATTCATTCATTTTGCGTGAATCAGATAATTGTAGTGTCGGCATGGGTTTCCCCGATATTTTTAAACAGGTACTTACGGGAAGGACCTCCTGAATGTTCCCATCATCCCTAAAAGTGAAAGTGGTACTGTGGAACCGACTGGATTCGATCTTGGAACACCCAGTCGTCAGTCTATGTCTTTATCCGCTCAATAAGACAGGACAAATGTCTTCCAATCTATAGTAGAATTGGGAAATTCAAATGCCTGACTGTCTTCCATGGTTGTCGCTTTTAAATATTGCCCCATCGCAGTAGCCCCTTACTCGTCACTTGCAATATGCCTTTATGTGACGACCAAAAGTGATTGCACTTCCAAGAAAACAGTAACAAACATGAACCGATAATTAACGAAACAAATTTCTATAGAGGGGTACGACTTTACTTTATAATACTTTATGTAAAAGTTTTCGATCTTACCCAGAATATGGAAGAGAGTGATACTTTAAAATAGAAATGGAATTAATAAAAACATGTTTCACTAATTTTAAACGTAAAATTTTACAGATGCAAATTTAAACGCACTTTAAAAATCCGGAAGAGCAATAATAAAATTTAAAAAAAACATTTTCTTAGCAGAGCGTAGTTTCGATCTACGGACCTCTGGGTTATGGGCCCAGCACGCTTCCACTGCGCCACTCTGCTGTGGACTCGATTAACTGGTACAAAGCTATTTACTCAGCGTCATGTGAAACGCTGACGGCCCATTACTGTCAGCTCATCGACCGGTACTGCATTGTATTTACACCCTCCTCTCCATTGTATAATAACAACCATTACAATGCGATATAAAAGGATTGAATGAACATAGAACAAGAACAGAATCAGTTTTGTTTGGGTTATATGTTTTACAGCATATAACTATTTTTAGGGTGACATACATTGGAAAAGGGTCTTTACCATGATTATTCACTGGTAGAAACAGATGGTGATTCCTGGAGTCTGAGTGACATCAAGTCTCTCCAGATTTCCAGTAAGTGATTCGATTACTATTGCAAAATACGTTGCGTTATCGTGACAGCCGTTTACCATTGAATAATGATGGTAGTTAGCTTTTTTTGGAATTGAGTAACAATAAGCTTCCTCAGGAATTCGGTACCTTCAGTTTCCGTCGAGGTCTGGATGGTGTTTTTCTTTGCTCCGTTTGCATTAACCTAAATAAAACTAAATATAGCTCAAATTACCCACACTTATGCATAGCAGCTGTGTTTCGAAATTCAAAATGATCGGTTCATAAGTTTAGGAGTGAATCCTTTACAGAGAAATATCTTAATATACACACATAACTAATATCTATAGAAATATATATATATATATATATATATATATATATATATATATATATATATTATAATATAAAATGAAGTAATAAAATAAGGTGTCAATCAAATTTTATTAGAATTCAAAGTTCAAGAAAAGTATACTTTGCTTGAACTTTGAATTCTAATAAAATTTGATTGACACCTTATTTTATTACTTCATTTTATATTATAATAGTAATGCTCTATCCAGTATATTGAGCTTCAGTTTTTATCCGGATGTTTCACTAATTATAAGATATTAGTTGACGCTTATATCCTTTGTTGGATTGCTTCATATATATATATATATATATATATATATATATATATATATATATATATATATATATATATATATATATATATCGTAGATTGAAAATTGCAAAAGTTGCAAGAAATTATGGAATTTATGCATTTTTTTAAATGCATTAATCTACTTCTATGAGAACATGGGTGGAACCGCACCCAGTTCCTAAATCATAAATTGTCAATATTAGGTGAAGAGCCACGTCTTTAAGAGATTCCATGTTTGTTCTACGACCCATGTCGGTCAGAGACAAGCCTCAGACGTGGGTTGAAATTGCCAGACCAAACACGCCACCAGAACTTGGCAATAATTGTCGGTCCGAAAACACAGAAGTCAGAAGTGCCGAACTAATATAGCTCTGTGTACGAAAGTGTTTTACCAAATAATTATTTTTCTACAAAACGCAACCGTCGGATTTGTTATATTTGTTATTTTCGCTTGAAATTACTTTAAATATTTAGATTTTTACAACTTAAAAAATTTAATGAGATATTTAGACATTTTCAGAGTTCAAACCTTATAGGCAGGGAGGATTTAACGAACACATCTCCAAAACTGGACACCTTCGTTCCCGACACTCCCGGTCCCGACAATCTCTCAATCAGCTACGGTGGGATTGGTTGACATTTGGAAACTAATTTATTTCTAGAATTGATCAGATGTAAACGTTTAGGTGCAGTGGCGATCATCAACGGCTTCTGAATTGCATAGACCGCAAGATCTAGATCCTGGGCTATAAGAGTTTGATTTTTTTAGGATGGACCATTTTATATTGTGTGGAATATTATTGGATCTTAAATTTTTAACTAAAGTGGTCAGTGATGTTTTGTTGTTGCCGACATCGTTATTGAAGGAGTAATTATGCATAGATATGCGGGTTTTAATTAAATTTACTGTGGCCCCAATATGAGTGTGTATCTTAGGATTTACTATTGTTCCTGAGCCATTTATATTCCTGTTCACGGGTCTACTTCTATCTACTGTATTTTCATGATGTGGATTAGGTTGGTTAATTGATTGTATATCATTGTTAGCGTTATCCTTAATTACCATTGGAAACTCATTATCGGCTTGCATTATGATTTCAACACTAAGTGAGTTTACTGAACTTTTAATTTGATTTGGTTCCTTTATCGTTTTATTAGTTTAACATAAACATTGGATGCATTTTTAACTGTCATTTATTGCATCGATTGCGGGCGTATTTCCCGACTGGATAAACATTTTCAATTGAATCAATTCTTTCATTTTTGGACTGTCACTTACTACCTGGATCAATCTTCAATCAACCTCTTGGATATCTTTCCTGAATTTGTTTTAAATTGTATGACTTTGATTGTATAGCTTTAACAAAAGTATGTTTTGGGCTGATATATTTGATGTGCTATATACTTTTATGCATTTTGCATATATTTTTATATATTTTCAAAGTGTAATTTCATCACCTGCAGTGATGTCACTGCGGTAATGGTCCTCTGGGGAGAAGAATTATCTTTGAAAACTCATAAGTTAAGGACTTTAAGATACTTAGC
This sequence comes from Sepiola atlantica, assembly GCA_963556195.1. NCBI lineage: Eukaryota > Metazoa > Mollusca > Cephalopoda > Sepiida > Sepiolidae > Sepiola > Sepiola atlantica. Next base: position 9,226,608 of record OY744532.1, on the reverse strand, counting down.
CTGAACTTTGGATTCTAATAAAATTTGATTTGCACCTTATTTTATTATTTCATTTCATATATATATATATATATATATATATATATATATATATATATATATATATATATATATATATATAACGAGTCACTGCTTATAAAGGTCCCAAGGCCACTCGAGGATAAGGGTTAATGTGTTTGCGAGGTGGACGGTGAGCCAAAGCCGTGAGGATTGGAATTAGATTATTTAAAAGGGCGGTTCAACAAGAATTTGTTACCATTAGACTTGAAAATGACCATGTTATAGTCAGCTAGAAAGCAGCCAAGTGGTACTGTGTTTCACAGACGGGTAGTTCTTGGGAAGAAACGTTGTTCATGGAAGTTCCGTTTAGTTTTAGGTACACAGAGAAAAAAAAGGAAAATTATGTACAGTGGTTGTAGCTAGACAAGTTTTTGTTGTGAATACTTTACAGAGGGAACTATAGATTGAAGGGTATATTGAAGCGGTAAGCTGTCAAAGAGACTCACATATTTTATCGGCGAGTTTTGTCTGTGTTTTTTTTTTTATTTCACAGCGGTGATAAGAAAATTAGTCCACCGTGCAAACTTGTGCAAATATTAATTTATTTTCTGAGTTTTGCATGGTTTTTCTTTTTTAATTTTATGTTGAAAAAATTAATTTGTTTAGTGCTAACTACTCTCTTTCTCGGGTCGTTCTGAGGGGGTTTTGTGGGGGGGGGGCTGGACTAAAGTTTAGTGGTAGGGTTAATGGCGGGTATGTTTTGTTTTGAAAGAAAATAATAATAAAATCAAACTGTTTATTAAAAATTGAATTCTAATATATATTACAAGTTAAACATAATAATAGTATTTTGTGTTATTAAAGTATATATAAAATCAATAAGGGAGTCAAATGTTTCTCTTCATTTGTGATTATGATCTTTGCGGGC
>OY744532.1:9168180-9220680 GCA_963556195.1 Sepiola atlantica | reverse complement strand
GATTTTTCGAATATAATCAGATTGTATTTCCCATTTCGGTATACCAGTCAACCTGTTATAAATAACTTATTTCATTAAATTTTTAAGAGTTAATTTTCTTAATAAAACATTGTTTTAAATAAAAGTAAGGTAAAAACGTATTGTAGTATCCATATGGAAAAAGGGTTGAAGAAAGTGTCTACGGATGCCTGAAAGTGATACAACAATTTTTTTTATTCATATTAATTTCAGACTTTTCTTTTTTTCATATTAATTTCAGACTTTTCATTTTTTCATATTAATTTCAGACTTTCCTTTTTGTCATATTAATTTCAGACTTTTCTTTCAAATAATTAACATAATACAGACTATTTGAAAAATAATTGATTTGTTTTTATTTTATTGTTTTCAAAACATTTTTTTTGTAATAATAGTCAAAATCTTTTTTCTTGGAAATCCAGTAACTTCCGGAATCAAACTTTTTTCTTAAGGTTAGGGCATTTTCCTAAACCCTAACCGTAACCGTAACCCTCCCAAAAAACATTATTTTCACTAAATGTTAAAAAAAAAACACATTCCGGTGCTCAGAAACATTTATTTCTTGAAAAAAAAAAAGATTATTCTATTTTGTTTATTTTCTTCAATGAAATTTATTTTAAAGTTTTGAAAACAATCAAATAACTTATCTTTCAAATAGTCTGTATTATGTTAATTATTAGAATATGATGAAAGAAAAGTCTGAAATTAATATGAAAAAATGAAAAGTCTGAAATTAATATGAAAAAAAGAAAAGTCTGAAATTAATATGAATAAAAAAAATTGTTGTATCACTTTCAGGCATTCGTAGACACTTTCTTCAACCCTTTTTCCGGAGCTTGTGTACGAATAGAGTACCGTTATGATCGTCTGCAAACAGGAATTTCTCTCACACCGGAAGTCACCATTTTGGCATACCTTACGAAAAAAGTTCCGGGTCTCCCACGAAAATAGAAATTTTAACCCCCCCCATAGAATAAATATATGTAAAAAATCAGAAATAATTTTTTTTTATGAAACAAGTAATTTATTAAAAACAAACAAAATAGAATAAATAATCTTTTTTTTTCAAGAAACAAGTGATAAATTTTGAGCAACGAAATGTGATTTTTTTTTCTTTTGAGAATAATAACAAATAATTTTTTTCCAAGAAACAAGTCATTTAGAAACGAGTAATATATGAAAAAAAAAAACAATGTTTTTGAGCAACAAAATAATGTTTTTTGAACAACGGAATGTGATTGTTTTAATAAATTATTAAAAGAATAAATAATGATTTTTTTTTTCAAACTTAATTCACAGGATAAAAATTAGAAATATGCATTAGCATATTATTAAAGGTTTCGGTCTCTGTGCGACCGTATTGTTGGCGCCACATAAATTCATCCGAATGGGATGGTAACGTGGATGCTGAGGCACCAAACATGGCTTTGAACCTGCTTTTACACATCATCTACATGTGTTCAACAGTGTTCGTGTGTACCTGCGTTATAGGGTCCACATAATGTAAGGAATGATTAACCGTTCTATGAACATATGGCGGGGTTACTGGAATTCCTGGTATTCTTTCATACGCCTTCCATGCGTCGGAATGTATTGTAGTACCGGGCAGGATCATTTCTTTTATTACTTGAAAGAGAGTTTCTGCTTTCCTGTCCGGCACATATCGCAAAAACCCAATTTTGGAAACAGTGTCGATACCCCCCCAAATCCATCTTTGAGGTATCATGCGCTCTCGGTGGTACTTTCTTTTGGAAACAACAGTTTCGTCAATTCCACAATGACGCCACTGCCTCCTAACTTAATTGGATTTTCGAGTAATTGTTTCGAGCAAATGTCGCGAAAATAAGAGTACCATAACATTGCTGTCTTCTTTGATACATCAGTCATTTGAGCGCATTTAATTACTGGGGTCTTATATGACCCAAAATACAACAGTTGTATAAACGTTTGCATTGGCAGCTTCACCCCTTCCAAGAAGTTCCCACTTTTGATCGATATGTGTTTCCCTTTATGCGAAGGGCATCTCCAAAAAAAGTTATCGTTTCTTGCGGACCTCTTCACTTCAGTCATCTGTCTGCTGCATACAGAACACAGCGGACTTTCAGTTTTAATTATGTTTTTGTCTCTTAAAAACGCTTTCGCTTCGTTATGGCTTCCCCAAATTTTGGTCATGCTTGATATGTTCATGTTGAAAAAAAGTTACTAAATAAATGTGTGGCCCCCCATCCCCAACAGTCGGGAGTTTAGTCGGGAGTTTAGTCGCGAGTAATTTCTACCGGAGGAGTTTTTGTGTATTAATTACTTTTTGTTTATTTGTTATTATCTTTAAGTAAAAAAAGAAAACGAGACTTGTTTATTTGTTATTTACTTTTAAAAAAATACCAAAAGGGGGGGGGGAGATTTCCAGTATATGGCTTTTCCGGGTGAGGGGGGTACCACTTCTCTGCGACATTACCGACTATCTGGAACTTTTTTCGTAAGGTATGCCAAGTTCTCAGATTTTTACATCTATGTGTTAAATTTTTGATGGGACAGTTTTCTTAAGACAGGAGACAGACAATTTGGCATCAACTGTCTTTAAATGCGCCAGTGAGTCTATAGATGTCTTTGAAGTTATTTTCTTATAGATTTGAAGGATGTTTATTGCTGATTGAATAAATAAGCCAATTTTTCTTTTAATTCATGTTTTTAAATAAAGAATTTTAGGTTCAATCATATTATAGGGGCCGTTAGATCTTCTCGCCCATTTCGCTCGGTATTCACCCAAATGTTCGATAAAATCGATTTTTTGGGTAAAATGGTACATTTATTTTAAGCACATACCAAATTGAACTTTTATGCCACATTTTTACATGCCGTCTTTCGGTGACATTTTTTGTTATTCTTAAATTCACGACTAGTTTGCTTTTAAATTCGTTAAATTCCGTTAAAACTTGCTTTTGTAAATAGAATGTTTAAAAAAATTTGTGTGTGTGTAATAAAATATTAAAGCAGTAAAAATATCTTTAGTCTAAAGAAAAAATATATTTAGTCCAAGGAAAAAACAATGAACACCAATCTGGCTGCCAGCGATTAACACCTGGAATTAAAGTTAGATTCTCAACACTTTAAAAAGTAAATGAGAATTTTATTTCAGGACCAAAAATACAATTAAGACCAACAATCAGTTTCATCCAAAATTTGGGCGAATACCAAGCGAAATGAGCAAAAAAAACAGCGCTCCCTATTCTACAATTAAACTTAATTAAATCAAAGAAAATATCTTAAATTTTAATTTAAAAAAGCAAATAATTAGACTTTCTGACCAATTTGTTGTTTCTTTAGAACCGAAAGTAGATTAAATATATTTCTTTATCTTAAAAAATCTATTATCGAATATTAAAATTGTAAACAGTTTGCTTTTGTTAGATATATATATATATATATATATATATATATATATATATATATATATATATATATATAGAGAGAGAGAGAGAGAGAGAGAGAAGGATAGATAGATAGCTATTTAAATTTGGAATATTATAAATCCATAGTAACGCCGATTAATAATTTACAAACTTTGTGTTTATTGTTTTGTATGTTTTACTTATAGATTGACATGCACACACATACATACACACACCCATACATGCATAGATACACATATATACACATACATACATACATACATACATACATACATACATACATACATACATACATACATACAACTCTCGTTTATGTAATAGCCTAACAGGAGTATCCAGCGTTGCCCGTGACATTCAATGCATGAATATAGAAGATGTTTAGTGGTGTACAACTTCTTTATATTAAGACGCCTTTCTCTCTACCTGTCTTAATTAGTCGTTATCAATGTCTCTCTTTCCTCTTTGCCCCATATTTCAACATACCCATCCTACATCTGTCATTCCAATCAGCCCAAAACGTTCTTCACTCTAGTTTAAATGTATTGAAAGAATAATAATGTCGAAATCACTGAGAAACCAACCCCTTGACGAGACCTGCCTCAGTAGACCCCCCCCCCCAAAATAAAGATATATATTTTGTGAACACATTAAATCAAAAATCCGTTTCTTCTTAAAAGAAAACAAAAAATGAACAGATAATTAAATAATCTTGGTTTGATGCAGATATCACAAAACACTATTCTAGCAAAAAAATAAAAAATAAAATAAATAAAATTACTAGCAGAGCGTAGTTTCGATCTACGGACCTCTGGGTTATGGGCCCAGCACGCTTCCACTGCGCCACTCTGCTTTAGTGGAAAGTCAGTGTATGACTTTTACATAAGTAGCTCTTACAGCCTGTTATTGACAGCTCGCAACTTTGTATTTCGTTTCGCCCATGGCCTTGATAACGAAAGTCGTGGTTTCGCCTCCTTCTTTCTCCATCTTTTAACCACCGTCGGGGGACGGAGCGAAATAGAAATAAAAAGAAAATAAAGAAAAAGAAAAAGAACGTGGAAATAATTGATTTCGTTTAGTTTATATATTTTACACCTTGGTAACATAATATGATACCGATTTTTGATTAAAATTAAAATCAGCTTTCATTTGAAGTCTAGATTTTATATATTCGTGTTTTTATTGCTTAAGGTCTCAATTTAAATGAATTGGATTTATCGCGTTTTGCGTTCGAACTCTTCAGTTACTGTAGACACGAAAAACCAGCCAATGATATTTTATCAATCGTTTTCAATCCATCTTCAGTAGCTCTGTGCATCTTTACGTTGGCTTATATCGTTTAGGGTTGTTTGATATAATCTCCTAAGACTTTTCACTGGTTTTTCTTTAAGAGTTGGTATTTTTTCACCTCCGATCGAAAACTTTATTTCCTTTTGAACTTTTTTCACAAACGTAACACTCTTTGATTTCTTCGCCTTCGACTTCATTCTTGACCATGCGATCAACTCATCCAACCGTTCTAAAATATTTCTAGTTGCCCTTTGCCTTTCGCTGTTTTATCATCTATAAATGATCTAAATGGTGTTGCCAGCAGATTTACAAGATTTTAATATAATTTCCATAACTAACAGGAATAGAATAACTGATTTTATTTATCTTCCTCCCACAAGGTAAGATGTGACACAAGGTCGGGAAAGTGGGATTTGAAAAGCCAGCGCCCGAGAAAGTGAGCACTCTCGCCTACAAAAAATGCCTGGGCAGCCCCGTCAGCATTCCCCGGTAGAAGCGCCTCAGGCAGTAAGCGATAAACTTACTCCTCCCCAAAGAGGGGAGGCAAAGCCTTGGAGGGTGACCCCCTAGAACTGCACAGGACAAACCCACAAACCGGCCGAATGAAGACCCGAAGGCCAAGACAAAACCGGTCTGTAGGGTGTAGTATCCATCAGAACAGATACTACACTGTGATCCCAGCCAAAAGGCCAAGAAGTCGAATAACTGATATTATACATCCAGCTGCAATACCAACTTCTAATCTTTGCCACTCCGTTGCAAATCTCATCTTAAACAAATCATAATACTTCCTTACAAAATCTCTTATTTCTTTAAGGATCGAAAAGAATTCCATCGCTTGATCTATAAGAGCATTTGGCACTGATAAAGCTATACTACCAACAAATCGCTTTTATTGTTTTTAGCTTTCTGTATTTCATTACATATAGAAAATGCATGTTCAACGTATCCATGAATACCAGGTATACTTGCCTTCTGATTTTATTCATCAATATACCCGTATTGTGTTGCAAATATGATTTTTGCAAGTACTCCAAACAAGATTTTTCCGTCGATGTTTAATAAGGACACTGGTCGGAATTGATTTCGCCTCCTTTAAGAGATAAATTCCTTTCGCTATACTCCATGCATCGGCATTATTTTTAGTTTTGCAAAGTATTTATAACACACGCCATCGTTTTCTGGCGGACTCTTTGCTCTGGCTTTCTTTACAAAATCGTTTACTTCTTTTCTTCTCAAGTCTTCCATATTGAATTTTCGGTGCTTGTTTACTGTAAGGCCAACATATTTTTTTAATCTTTAATTTAAGGAGAGTTAAATAAGAGGGCGATAACTCTAGTTTCAAGTTTCGCTTTATTTTAAAATGGATTTTAACACTCTGAACTTGCAAGATATTTTATATTTAACCAGAGATAATGGCAAACTAATAGACTTTTTGCAAGCGCAATGATTAATTTCAGGTGCGTTTTTTGGTAACCGTGTCGGCGAGAGATGCAGCAACATTAATTCTTTTAATAAAAAAAATGTATGAGACAAGGTACGACGATTGTGTCTGATTGTTGGCGAGCGAAGGATCGCCTAGGTGTCGAAAGATTCCATCATGGAGAGAAAGGATATGAGAATGATACAATGTGAATGTTAACGACGGGTTTAGTTCTGATAAGCTCAGAGGAAAATTAAATCTGAACAGTTTTGGGAAATGTGTACGGACAGAAAACTTCATTGGTTTGGTCACGTTGAGAGAATGGATGAGAGAATTAAAAGATTGAAAGAATTTTGGAAGATATTAACATCTAAAAGTTTTATAAATAGAGATTAAAACAACATTAAGTTAACAAAGCATCAGTTATACTTTTATAACAATTTGGTTCAATTAATAATTTAATGACCAAACGATACCATAATAATTAAATTTAGCTTGCATAATCTTATTAAAAAATGGTGTTTGTTTACTGTAGGGCCGAAAAAATATTTTTTTATCTTTAATTTTAGGAGAGTCACATCAGGGGGAGATAACTCTAGTTTCAAGTTTCAACGACGCTTTGTCTTAAAATGGATTTTAACACTCTGAACTTGCAAGATATTTTATATTTAACCAGAGATAATGGCAAACTAATAGACTTCTTGCAAGCGCAATGATTCATTTCAGGTGCGTTTTTTGGTAACCGTGTCGGCGAGAGATGCAGCAACGTTAATTCTTTTAATAAAAAAATGTATGAGACAAGGTACGACGATTGTATCTGATTGTTGGCGAGTGTAGGATCGCCTCGGTGTCGAAAGATTCCATCATTTGCGTGTGAATCACAAATACAATTTTGTTGATCCACTAACAGGTGCCACAACCAACCACGTAGAACGAATGTGGAATGAGGCGAAGAAAAGAAACAAAGTTCAATGTAGCATCCGCACGCAAATGGTGGAATCGTATCTAGCTGAATCCATGTGGAAACAAAAATTCCGAAAGGACACTGCACTTGGAACTATTTTCAAACAAATTGCTGAATTTTACCCAGTGTAAAACTGTCATTTATTTCAAAAAGTTTATTTCCCTTGTTTCATGTTTTTTTCCCTTCCATTTCCATATTTTTCTATTTTTTCCTTTTTCTTCTGTGATAATTAATTTATTTTAATAATTCATTTTCATGCGTTTCTGCGTTTATTCAACGTCTTCTTGATTTTTCTTTTCCCTTTTAAAATAATTGATCTTTTCCTGTCTTCTTGATGCCCTTCCCTTATTATTTTTATTCTCTTTCTTCTGTTTCTCTAACCCGAATCATTTTTCTCCCCCCCCCCCCTCATATATTGTCTGCGTTAGTTGTTTCTGTTTTTAGCTCGGTTGCCCCTTTCATTTTTCCCACCAGCTAATTTACGTTAGTACGTGAACAACAACAACAACAAAAAGTATGGACAAAAGAAAAAGTAAAGGAAGTTTATAGATATAATTTCCCATGAGTATTGATTTACTCCTCTCCAGGAGTTAGGTACAAGGCCAGTTTTTATCTTACTCCCACAAGTAAGATGTGACCCAAGGTCTGGTCGGGAAAGTGAGGTTTAAAAATTGCCTGGGCAGCCCCGTCGGCATTCCCCGGTAGAGGCGCCTCAGACAGTAAGCAATAAACTTACTCCTCCCCAAAGAGGGGAGGCGAAGCCTGGGACGGTGGACCTCCCAGAACTGCACAGGACAGACCCATTGACTGGCGTAAATCAAGACCCGAAGGCCAAGACAATACCAGTATGGAGTGCAGTATCCATCAGAACAGATACTACACTTTGATCTTAGCCAAAAGTTCATAATATGGAATATGTGTGCACCAGCAACGGTGTCAGGACGCGTCCATGTGTGTATGTAAGTATGTGTGTGTGTTATTTTAATTCCATGTGTACAAGGCAGTCGCCATTTTGGTTTCTCGGTACTTCGTGGTCGACGTTGACCGAGCTAGGTAGCCCGGCCATGTGTAGTAGTCGTCTATCTGTCGAGAGAGGCGTCTCGTGCCCAAGAAGGAAAAGAGAGCGGCGTATCAAGCTCAAGTGTTTATATAGTTATGCTAATACTCCAATATTCGTCTAAGAGAAGGTCACTGATTGGTCAAGCCAAGGTGGAAGTAAATTGCTTGAACCAATCAGCGGGCAGCTAAGGAGTCATTGATATTTAAATAACATGGCGGCTGTGCGCCGGCTTGAAGCAAACTGCTACAGAGCTTCTGAATAGAGACCGTGTCGTTTTTAAAAAAATACAGATTATTGTCGATGTTTAGCGGACGATTATGAAAAATGAAACCTTACTTTATAACCGGTGCAACTGAAATTCCACACAAACAACATTCATCTTACTATCGGAGGGATTCACATAGAATATAAAGTGAGTTTCTAGTTTAGGATAACACTATAATAACGTAGTAACTCCACATCGACGAATGAATGTAAATATTTAAGAAAACATTTTTTTATAATCGTGTTTAGAACATGTTAATTTTATATACATTAAAAAGTCAGTTTTTCATGGGTATCTTTGCTAGTAATAGTTGTTTTAATACAAGATACGTAATCAAATCTCTTTCATGTCTCATATAAGGCAAATATTGTTTCGTCACTCATAGAAAGCAACTATTGGTCTGTGTTGGTAAGAATAAAAATTGTATTTCTGATCGATTTAAGTATTTTAATATTTAATCCTGATCGAAATTTTATTTTTATTAGTAATAAATAGAGAAGGGGAAGCTTTTACCCTCACACACATATTTACTCCTACTCTCTTCATGATCAGCGGAAAATCTTTTTAGAAAAAATCTTTCCATATTCACCACTTTTGTATTTTATCAACGGTAAAAATGTACATTATATACTTATATACTAATTCTTATTCAGTTAAAAAAAAATTTTTTTTATATGAAACAATGAATTTTTCTATTCATAAAAACAAAACCATTTATATTTTTAATAATAATTATTCTCTGCTGAACTGCTGTCTTCCGAACAACGTGACCCCATAATGATACACTAAAATATTTCATTGCGTAAAATGAAACGCATTTGGTTACATTAATAATTCCAGTTCTTCAAATCATACGAATACGGACGGAATGAACATGTCCGTATAATTTACTTTTTTAAGTGTTGAGAAAATAACTTTTTATTCCAAGTTTCTAAAAACATATGAATTTGAATTGGGCTTTACTTTTTTATTAAAACAAACTCTGTAAAGAGAGAGAGAGAGAGAGAGAGAGAGAGAGAGAGAGAGAGAGAGAGAGAGAGACAGACAGACAGACAGACAGACAGAGACAGAGAGAACGAACTTGTTTTATGTAATTAATAGCGTCGGTTCGTCCTGATGGTGAAGTGTCTCAATCAATTAGTGCGCCGTATTTACAGACAGAGTCTGTGAGTTCGAACCTCACCCGTGGCATATGTACTTTTAGTCTGATTTTGTACCCAAATAAATTTAAACATTTCAAATTACAATGTTAAGCAAATTGTTTAGTTTTAGTTTAAGTTTTTCTGTAATCTACAAAATTTACCGATATTAGGACTTCGGTCAACGCCGGATATTCCGCTAGTGGACAATAATCTGAAGTTTCATTTTAATTATTTTTTTAAATCCCCCCAAAATGATGTGGCCTTTATCCCGAAGCTCTGTCATTTACCTTTATTTTCATTAAGTAATGAAAAAACAAATGGTGAACCGGACTTCAGCGGTTAACTTTTCAAAACAAACCAAAACAAAAAATATCGTAACTCAAAGACATGGGCGATGCATGGCAGCCTAACCAAATTGAGTATTTATTAAATTAAAAATCTTTTGCTCCTAAAATAAAACACAAATGTAGCGATAATTAATTTGGGTTTGATGTGGATACCGCAAAATATGTTTTTGTTTAAAAAAAATAAAAAATAAAAAATAACACTAGCAGAGCGTAGTTTCGATCTACGGACCTCTGGGTTATGGGCCCAGCACGCTTCCACTGCGCCACTCTGCTGTTACGGAACAGTTACGCACTATCAATAGTATTTAGAGTTTTCACTCGCTACTCTCACAGCCTGTTACTGATAGCTCGTAGCTCTGTACTTCGTTTCTCCGCTTTCTTTGCCCATCTTTTAATCAGCGTAAGGGTGGGGAGTGGCGAAGGAAAAAATAAAATAAGATAAAGAACAGGAACATAGTTGATCTCGTTCGGTTACTATATTTTATGGCATGTAGCTTTTCGAACAGAGGTGCTTTGCTAATAGATGCTCTCTTTGTCTTATCACGAACATGATGGAAACATAGATCAATAACATCCCACGCAACGTCCAAGAAATATCCGTAGTTCTCATCAACATACTACTACTACTACTACTACTACTACTACTACTAACACTCTCGGGAAAACGAAAATGCGTCCGCCTTTTTTTTAATCTTACACTAAATAAATTTATAGAATTAGTCAATAAAATATTTTTTACTTTCGGTTAAATTGTCGTTTCCAAGCCAAAATGGCTACAGTTTTCCGACATGACAAATGAGTAAGTAAACCCAAATAAATTGTTTGCGACTAATACTAAATTTACTTTAAATTATTTTAAAGGAAATACAGTTGGAAAATAAGTCCAAAAAATTTACTAATTTGTGAGGTCGGAAAAAAATTAGAAAAAAAAATCAGACGATTCATTGTCCGTCATTTAGGCAGAGAAACGACAATTTAACCTTACTTTCTTATATATTTCAAATATTTTATGCAAAGGAAGTGTACATTAATATTGATTATGTGTTTTAATAATGATATTTCATGTAAATTTCATTTAATTTAGCCCTAAAACTACGTTTTTCTGTCTAACATGGCCAGCGCCTAGCTTAAAATAATGCTCGGCCGAGGAAATATTTAGATGATAAGCTCATCCGGGCGGTGGCTGGGAGCGGGGTTTTATTTACTCCTCCCCAGGAGTTAGGCACAAGGCCAGTTTTATCTTACTCCCACAAGTAAGATGTGACCCAAGATCGAGTCGAGAAAGTGGGGTTAAAAGCCAGCGCTCGAGAGGTGAGCACTCTGGCCATTTAAAAATTGCCTGGGCAGCCCCGTCGGCATTCCCCGGTAGGGGCGCCTCAGACAGTAAGCAATAAACTTACTCCTCCCCAAAGAGGGGAGGAAAAGCCTGGGAGGGTGGACCTCCTAGAACTGCACAGGACAGGCGTGCAGTATCCATCGGAACAGATACTACACTTTGATAGGTGAGATAGACCTGAAACGCTTGACTAATGAGCGGTATGAAGATCAGGTGGTTTGAGCTAGACTTAAAAGAGCATCTCACGAAGTCGTGAGCCTCTGCGCCAGTGAGAGTAGGGCAGCATTTCGTCGTGGTTCTGATGCGTCTATCCGAAAAATCAAAATTCTGGAAAGACATAGCTTGGTGTCCGGCAGATTTGTGGTGGGTTTCGAAACCACTTTGAGGAACGCTTCACTCGACTGCCTAGACACCGCGTCCAGGATTTTGGCAACTATTTAGCTTAATCTCCCTGACTTGACGTGGCTGGAGTGGCTAAATATGATGGTTTGGTTAGGGAATGCGAGGTCCTGGCTGCGTTGAATCTGGTCTATTATAACAGACCGCCAGGACTTTGGTTATCTTCGCTATGAACTGTTCTCGAGGTTGTCACATATGTTTGCACCGCTTCGAAAGGATATGTTCAACCATTGGTTCGAACAGGGATTCGTCCCTGGGTAAATCACCAAGTGTCTGATCACATTGCTGAAGAAAAAGGACTTAGTCGATTATAAGCCCATGACTCTACTCAACGCAGAGTTAAAGATTTTTGCACGGATTCTGGCAAACCGTTTGCAGATTGTCATTGGAAGATTGTGCTGTAAAAGGAATATTGATCCAGAACAATTTGCATCATGTTCGCGCAATCATAGACGGAATAAAAGACGACACTGAGATCGCGCCGATCAATTTGGATCAGTTCAAGGCTTTTGACTGGGTTTACCATCGTTTCCTGGGATCTGTTCTGGAGGCCGCCGGTTTTAATCTAGACTTCCACAAATAGTTCTCCATTCTCTATCTCTCGCTGGCAGCAGAGGTGCAGGTACACTGGAAGCTTTTGAAGTCTTTCACTATTTCTCAGTCGATAGTCAGGGTTGTCCGTTTTCACCCCTGATTTATGTCTTCGCGTTGGAGCCCTTCCTCCGCAAACCGGCACTACGCGGAATTGCTATACAAGGTTTCCACGTACGCCGATGCTGCCTGGCCTTTTCAACTCAGTGGATCGTTCTGTCCAGATTCTTGGTGCGTGGTTCGAACTCGATCTCCAGATTGAGAAGAATTTGTCGAAGCTTCAACTAAATGTCGAAGCATCTGTCGTGACTTGGCTTCGACGGGAACTTTCTTTAAAGGTTAGAGATGAGGCGTGCGGCACTTACGTCGTTCTTCTGATTCTTCTTTTTGACTGGCTATACGTTTCTTGCCTGTGTACCGGTTAATGACTCTCACGCGTCTACTCTTCTCACTTCTTGGGAAGAGGGAAAATCCATGGGTTCGGAGATAAGTCTGTACTCAATGTCCGTGTATGAAAGGAATGGGAACGCCTGATTTAGTATGTCATATGCATGCTCAAAGATAGGCCTTCCTGAGTCAAACTTTGATAGCAGAGTCTGCGTGGGGCCCTGCGGTACGGGTGGCATTCCCCTACTTCATCCTCAACCTCTTGATTGAATGCCAGCGTAGGTCATGGAAGGAATGGCAGGTTTTCAAATAATGTCGAGCCGCTCTGAGAATGCCGCTTGAAACCAGTGACCTCGCACGTCATAGGGAGATACTGTGTCGGGAGTTAGTGGTGGATTCCACTTCGGATCCGCTAGTGGAGCGGCTGGAAATACTTTCTGACCTGGCGATTGGCTCGAAACGGACTACCCCTAAATGACATACTCTCTGAAGTCGATTTTAAGGACGGTCCCTTTTGTCCGTGCTGCAAGGAAGAAAAAGAGAAGGAAATGACCGTGCATGCCTTTTTCTCTTGCAGCAAGCTACCTGAATATTGGAAGTATATCAACGAGGTGACGGCTCGCATCTTCCCCGATCAGCAGGTATGGCTGGACGTAGCACACATTATCTATAATAAAAGGCCGTCTTGGACTAGGGAGAAACAACTCGTATTTCTCATGATTGTAGCCTTGTTTAGACAGGTGACGTAAACGATACGTCTGGATAGAATACATAGAGGTGGATCTTTTTCTGATTACGATCTGATTTCATTCTTCAAACATCATCTGACGATTAGGATCAGATGTGATAGGAAAATATTGTATCCGAGAGATTTTTTACAGAATATGGTTGGACACCACGAGTTTATGCATGAGAAGAGTGGCCAGATACGAGTACATGCTTCCTGCCTAGGCACGGCACACACAGTCCCGGGTTCTTCTGGAACCCACCCTGCTTGAATTAGACGTTTATCTAGTTTAGTCCTGTCCCAACTTTTATTGTTCTGGTATTGGCGATTCTCCAAGATGTCCACTCTGCACATTTGTTTTGCATCCGGCCTCCCAAAATCGTTTTCATTTTCGAAGGACACCATCCACTCCCAAACTCCAACCCGTTTTTTATTCTCTTCCCACTTAAAACTCCACTCCCACGTAGAGATATACCTGCTTCTTTGCGGTACAGACAAACTAGAAAACAGTGGGAGGTCTAAAATTAGCAAGGGTCGAGAGGGCTTTACTAACCTACCCTTTTATCTAATTTTATTTAAAAAAAATTTTGTGTGGTGTTTAGTCGCCCCCATTCCATCATTCATACATCTGTACATATTATTCTTGTAAATAAAATTCATCAAACGCTGGTCATTTCCATTTCCATGGAGCGAATGCGGTATTTTAGTGAAAAGATATAGTTTAAGACAAGATTATAGACTAACAAGACCCCGTTTCCTTCGAAACTTATTGGCCTTGTGCCTGATTTATAAAAATTGTTATGAAACTTTTATAGCGAATACACAGATCCCAGCACGCTTCTACTGCGCCTTTGTTGTTCGTGCCAATCGAAGATACGTCTTTGACAATAAGTGGCTTTGTTGTTGTCTGGATGAGGTATGGTTCTGTTCAGTCCTAGCAGGTCCACTCTCCCAGGGTTTATCTTCTCTCTGAGAAGAGGTTAGTTTATTGCTAATTGCTTGAGACGCTCCACACGGGGAATACCGACGGAGCTGCTCAGGCTTCTTTGTAGGCCAGATTACACTTCATCAAGTGCGCTGGATTTTCAAAACACCTCACCTGACCTTGTGTCTAACCTTCAGCGCAGAAGAGGTAAATAAATGTTGGATGTTGGGTTATCTAATAATAATCGTAAAAGTTTTATGTTGAGTGTGTAAATATCTAGAAACACGATTTGGCTAAGATCAAAGTGTAGTATCTGTTCCGATGGATACTGCACGCCTGTCCTGTGCAGTTCTAGGAGGTCCACCCTCCCAGGCTTCGCCTCCCCTCTTTGGGGAGGAGTAAGTTCATTGCTTACTGTCTGAGGCGCCCCTACCGGGGAATGCCGACGGGGCTGCCCAGGCAATTTTTAAATGGCCAGAGTGCTCACCTCTCGAGCGCTGGCTTTTAACCCCACTTGCTCGACCCGATCTTGGGTCACATCTTACTTGTGGG
Organism: Sepiola atlantica; assembly: GCA_963556195.1. Lineage (NCBI taxonomy): Eukaryota > Metazoa > Mollusca > Cephalopoda > Sepiida > Sepiolidae > Sepiola > Sepiola atlantica. The sequence continues at coordinate 9,205,847 of OY744532.1, read as the reverse complement.
AGTAAGATAAAACTGGCCTTGTGCCTAACTCCGCGAGGAGTAAATAAACATTCATATGTATATCAAGACATGGAAACAAAGAAAGTGTTTAAAGGTAATACTGAAATCCGACTGATCGGAGGAGAAGCCTGCAGGACTACAACATGCAACAGACAAACATGATATGAAGACTTTCAATTCTGTGTTGTTTATTTACTCCTCGCGGAGTTAGGCACAAGGCCAGTTTTATCTTACTCCCACAAGTAAGATGTGACCCAAGATCGGGTCGAGCAAGTGGGGTTAAAAGCCAGCGCTCGAGAGGTGAGCACTCTGGCCATTTAAAAATTGCCTGGGCAGCCCCGTCGGCATTCCCCGGTAGGGGCGCCTCAGACAGTAAGCAATAAACTTACTCCTCCCCAAAGAGGGGAGGCGAAGCCTGGGAGGGTGGACCTCCTAGAACTGCACAGGACAGGCGTGCAGTATCCATCGGAACAGATACTACACTTTGATCTTATGTGTGTACTGTTTTCTAGGAGTGTGTTGTAGCCGGAAGCGGAAGAACCATGTAACCGGATGACATGTTGGGTGGTTTTGAATGGATTGAAGAGGAAAGTTCGTTTAAAGCGACGTATATGAAATTTTGTCTTAAAAATAACCAGTACGTTGCTTGATTATCTCTCTGCCCGAATAATGTACCCACGGTAATAAATAAATAACTGTATGTCTTTGGGATTTTGTGTTAATTATTTGTAACTAGATGGATTCGCCCTATCGCCATCGCTACGTAACTTAATTCCTATTCACTATTTGAAATAATTAAAACGAAACTAATCGATGAATAAACGAAGACAAAATTACTGCTATTGTTACATCAAAGTTAATTTCTTTCTCACTCATTGACAAACACATAAATTCATACCATTAAAGAAATGTTACATTTTTCGACCATTAAAAACTATTTATTTTAAGAACTAAATAAAATCTTTAGAAAGATAAATAACATATTAATTCGTTTAAAAATGCTATTGCTATTTCATGGTTAAGCACCCTCTCTCTCATTTTCGAGCATGCATAAACTTTCAATTAGATAAACAGAAGATAGATTGGTTAAACATGAATGTACGACATATTCCGTCAAAAATCTTACGAACAAATCAATCAAGCATTAAAAAAAACAAAACTGTTAGGTAATATTGAGTATTGCAGCAGTAACTGATGTCAACAGTTTAAAATTTCAAGTAAGTCTTCACATCGAATCTACTGAAGGAGAAACGGTACATGACAGGAATATATGGACTCAGAACAAAAGGAAGCAGCCAGACACAACAAAGCCGAATCGCCACCTTGTTAAATGATATACTTGACATAGAGGAGATAATAAAGGCGCGATGTAATTGAACAAGTACAATGCTGCATGTTTAGTAGGGCGCATAGATGTATGGTACGGACGACAAGCCTGCAATGGGAGAAATACTTACTTAAAAAAGGAGAGACCACCCAATATATATATATATATATATATATATATATATATATATATATATATATATATATATATATATATATATATATATATATATATATATATATTTTGTTGGTGATTTTATTATTCCATTATTGCGACAAAATATATGTTGTTTCGTTAGCGTTCATAATGAAAGCCAACTCTTCAAGCGTCAACGGAATCACTGCCTAAAATGTTTAATTCAACCTCAACCGGAAATTGAAGATGCAGAAGAGGGAGCGGGGACGAAGATGGGGTTCAGCCTATAGCGAGGACAGGAAAGGGGGAGGGGGGAAGACCGCAACAGGTGATATTTCAGAAAGTTGAGTGGGGTGATATCTAGTGTCTGGGCCATCGTGACCTCAATTCCAACCGGGGCAGAGGGCCGGGTGGGATTAATTTAATAACGAGAATAAAATTATAAAGTTATAACTGTCATTTCTGTTGTAATAGGTGATTATCGTGTAGATAAAAATGTCTTCAAGAACTGTTTTTCCATCGACATACATGCATACATCACACACTTCATCATTCCACACTACACACACGTTCAATAAACCTTATTTGAACTAACTCATTTTGTTTGTTAATTATTACTCTGTCTTTGCATGCAACATTGTTTAATTTAACGTACACGCTTATAATCGGGGGACATCACCCTCGATCCCAACAAGATGAAGTCGGGGGATATAACCCTCTTTTTATGTCAAGTCCTCTTACTGCTACCAGCATCACCGTGGTTCCAATATTTCAGAAAGTACCTACATTTTAGCTGCACCAATTGTAAATTCCACGGATGCTCAAATATGTAACATTCATTCACATTTTCTGACACCATTTTCTTACATCTGCTTTAAATTAATGCAAATACTGAATATTAATCAGCCGTATTTTCTTTAATAAGTTTATAGATATTACAGTCAAAAACACCATGGAACTTCTCTTTCGACATTCTTTATCGACAATTATTGGTTCGTGTTCTGAAAAAGTAAAAATTAATTTCCAATCATTTTATTACATTTGATATTTCTGTTTTGATTACTAATGTGATAGAAAGAGTTGGAGGAGGTAACCCCCCCCCTCAGTGTACATAATTCTTCTTCTTTTGCTTCTACTTAAACTTCCACACATAAAAAATTATTTTCTTTTTCTTTTATTCATTTTATTTACCCCCCCCCCCTCCAACAAATTTGCATAGCAAATGTTTTTTTTTTCTTTATATTCCAGGAAACAAATCCCCCCAACATACTTTTATGTAGTTCAGAGTTAGAACAGAAGTTTCTCCAGTTGTTTAATTTTCCCGGGCAACGCCGGGCACGGGTGCCCCTAGTGCATAATAAAAATAAATCAAGATTTAAATTGTTTTGAATTAATCGCCAACGTTAATAGCATAAATTGCCCAAATGCATTGCAAACAGATGATCTAAGAGATTGTAAATAAAATATCTTGAAAATCCTGACAACATACAAAACTTTACCTGGCACAACTTGATTGGGTTTTGTTCGTACCAGGATACATCCTGGACAATCAGGCTTTGTTGCTGTCGGGCTGAGGTATGATTCTGTTCAGTCCTAGGAGGTCCACCCTCCCAGGATTTACCTTTTTTCTGAGTTTATTGCTAATTGTCATAGGCGTGCCCACCGGGGAATTCCAACAGGGCTGCTGAGGCATTTTTTGTAGTCCAGAGTGCACTTCACCTCGTGCGTTGGCTTTTCCAAACCTGACCTGACCTTGTGTCTAATTTTCTTCAGAGGAGGTAAATAAGCATACAAATAGTCATCGCAATTTGCAAAATAAAAACAAAACAAAATGATCAATAATCAATACAGTGTGACTTTCTATCGACATCAGAGAAATGTTATTGACATCATTAATAATAAAAACAATTAAAAAAGACACTGACTTAGCAGAGCGTAGTTTCGATCTACGGACCTCTGGGTTATGGGCCCAGCACGCTTCCACTGCGCCACTCTGCTACATGCGATATTAGCTATATAGTAGTGTGAATAGTACGTTACAATTAGCGTACTACTGAAAGTTGGCAGGTCAGTGCTTCTTAAGAGAGAGAGAGAGAGAGAGAGAGAGAGAGAGAGAGAGAGAGAGAGAGGGAGGGGGAAAGTAAATTGTATCTTTATTTTTCTCTTTCTTTCGCCCTCCTACAATCACGTGAAATAAAAGAAAAGACTGGCGATTATATTTACTGCAATACGATTTGACACAATTAAGTACACTGGGGGATAGGTTAAGCTGAAACTTCGCACACACACATTGCGGTCCAATTTGACGTTAATGTGACGTCAGCACTTTTAGACCGATGTTAATTTGAAAAAAAATATTAGTATCTGTTCCGATGGATACTGTACGCCTGTCCTGTGCAGTTCTAGGAGGTCCACCCTCCCAGGCTTCGCCTCCCCTCTTTGGGGAGGAGTAAGTTTATTGCTTACTGTCTGAGGCGCCCCTACCGGGGAATGCCGACGGGGCTGCCCAGGCAATTTTTAAATGGCCAGAGTGCTCACCTCTCGAGCGCTGGCTTTTAACCCCACTTTCTCGACCCAAGCTGTGGTCACATCTTACTTGTGGGAGTAAGATAAAACTGGCCTTGTGCCTAACTCCTGGGGAGGAGTAAATACCTATTCACCGGCTGTAATAAGCTAGGATACTATTCAGATCAAAACCGGCGACGAAGTGCCGAAGTTACATTGATGTCACATTCTGTCGCCATAGCTTGGTGCGATGTTTCACTATTGGCATAAAATAACGAGGGGTTTCTTTAAATTTGCCATGAAATAAAACTGAAGTAGCTCCTTTGCCGTTCACGGTTAACTAGAGTAACCTTCTTTTAGGCTTATGTTGTCGTCTCAAACATGACATGCAAGACGAGCGAATGTGAAAAAGATACTACCTTGTATAAGCTACTCTCTTTCTTTCTCCGTTTGTTCAAATGATCTTTAAATAGATTTTTTTTTCTGACCATTAGTTGATTTTTGCTCGATTTATTAAACACGGGTATGTCTGCGCGTTACAAATGGCCACTGCATAGAAACGTTGTTTGAAGGCGTCGATGGTGTCAACACGATTTTCGTTTCTCATATTCGTTATTTTCGTTTCTCATATTCGTTATTTTCGTTTCTCACATTCGTTATTTTCGTTTCTCATATTCGTTATTTTCGTTTCTCATATTCGTTATTTTCGTTTCTCATATTCGTTATTTTCGTTTCTCATATTCGTTATTTTCGTTTCTCATATTCGTTATTTTCGTTTCTCATATTCGTTATTTTCGTTTCTATATTCGTTATTTTCGTTTCTCATATTCGGTATTTTCGTTTCTCATATTCGTTATTTTCGTTTCTCATATTCGTTATTTTTCGTTTCTCATATTCGTTATTTTCGTTTCTCATATTCGTTATTTTCGTTTCTCATATTCGTTATTTTCGTTTCTCATATTCGTTATTTTCGTTTCTATATTCGTTATTTTCGTTTCTCATATTCGGTATTTTCGTTTCTCATATTCGTTATTTTCGTTTCTCATATTCGTTATTTTCGTTTCTCATATTCGTTATTTTCGTTTCTCATATTCGTTATTTTCGTTTCTCATATTCGTTATTTTCGTACGCTGAAAAAAAACTGTTTTTATAAAAATTCTTTAACAGTTTATTTTAGGTTTCTTGTTTTGAATGGTACAAAGGTTATGATCATAATATTAACGGGGAGAAGGGAATTTTGGGGAGGACTTCTGGCTTCCAATGAAAAAATCGTGTATGGATGCCTGACAGTGATACAACAATTTTTTTTATTCATTGTAATTTTAGACTTTTCTTTCATCATATTCAAATAATTAACATAATACAGACTATTTGAAAAATAATTTATTTGTTTATTATTTGAATGTTTTCAAAACATTTAAAAAATTTTCATTGATTTTTTTATCCGTATTTGATTTAACGTCTAAAATGCATTGTTTTTACACCTCATAATAATTTTTTTATTATTAATTTGGCACTTCTTCAGTTTAGGTTTCAATCAGAACGTATTTGTTTTCAGTGCCACCGGAAGTAATATAGAAATAGAAGTTTTTATCCAAAAAATCAATAAAGCGAACAATAATGAAGCAAAATGATTTCTTTAATTGGACATTTAACCCTAACCTTATTTCCCAAAAAACATTATTTTCACTAAATATTTCCAAAAGACATTTCACGTATTTTTGGAAAACACACATATTTTCACTATTAGTTGAAAAAAACACATTATTTCTTGAAAAAAAAGAAGATTATTCTATTTTGTTTATTTTTTTCAATGAAAATTAAAAAAAAAATTTGAAAACAATCAAATAAATTATTTTTCAAATAGTCTGTATTATGTCAATTATTTGAATATGATGAAAGAAAAGTCTCAAATTAATATGAATAAAAAAAAATGTTGTATCACTTTCAGGCATCCATACACGATTTTTTCACCGGAAGACAGAAGTCCTCCCCAAAATTCTCTTCTGCCACAAATTATTTTGCAAAACAGGGCAAAATAATACGGTTGAAACCTGAGACAAAATTAATCGCAAAAGATTTGGCAGTCATTACAGAGCTGACTCTGACATGGAATAACCTTTTAATGTTTTTAAAATTGAGCTTTATGCTAAATTTTTACCTGTCGCCTCAGTTGTATAAGTAAACCAATATTTTTGGACGCGAATATCATCAGCCTGAACAGTTGGAAGGTAAATAGTAACGGTGTAATGTTGTAGTATTAATACACTACAACGACAACATAATTCCCTCTCCCTAAACAAACGAATATCTTCTTAGCAAAACGTTTATTACAAGAAAAGAAGAAAAAAAACAGTAAGTTTTTATACATCATTTGGCCGGTTAGCTCAGTTGGTTAGAGCGTCGTGCTAATAACGCGAATGTCGTGGGTTCGATCCCCATACTGGCTAATCTAGTTTTAGATTTTTGTATTTATAATACGACCAAGGAGATTTGGTGGGTTATTCTACTAACGGTGCTCCCAGAAAAAAGTTTTTAAAAAATACTAAAATAAGTTTATATATATATAGATTTTTTTTTTCATATTATGATAGTAGGAAGTTTGTTTTGAGTAAGATCAATGTACTATTAATTAGTAAAATAGAAAAGAAGACGTGTTAAAAACTTATCGCCTTAGGGTTAAAAAAAATTCAGACGATGCGATAGAAAAACAGAATTGTTGACCTGGAGAGACGAAACGAAGCAAAGCCGTGTGTAATTATAAATATATATTATTTTATTTCAAAATTTTAAATTAGGTATAAAAATAATTTAGTGTTAACAAATATTTTTTTATTAATACTTCTTGTAAACTTTATTGCTTATTCGTTTTTAGTTCAACACATTCCGGTCGATTAAAAACGAGAAACTTGGCGGCCATATTGGACGAACTTTTGATTATTTACGAATTTCTTCGATAGTTCATAGATTTCAACCGTGCTTTTTGAACGTTTTCGTGCGTAATACAATTTGGAGAAATGATTTATCTGTTAATATTATTTAACGAAAACAACAACAATACAATTCCTAATGCTTTATACACGTAATTTATCGCATTTTGTGTGTGGGAGAACCATTAGTAGGATAACTATTTGGGTGTCCGTTCGCCATTAATCAAAAGACAATTTTATTGCAAAATAAATTTTAACCGTTACATCTTGACATTATCGATAATTTGCTATATTTCAATTATTGACTAGTGATCTCTCTCTAAATATGAATCCCAACGTTTGTAAGTATGTGTGTGTTTTTTTTTTAAATTTTCTTATTTCTGTGTTCGTTAGCATAGGGACGAGGCATTCTTCCAAATTCCAGACTATCACATGCTATTTAGAGGCTCCAACCGAGTGCTCTTTTAAGGATTTTGGCCGTTCCCTTAAGTGCAATTATTTGGATTTCTTTTGCACTTGGTTTTCCGGGAATACTTTCCAGATATTTTTTGAAATTTTCTTCATGAGGCCTTTAGCCCCTATTATAACTGGGATAATGTTGATGTTTTGTAGGTTCCAGTTTCTCTTCATATCATACATTAGGTCTTGGTATTTTGTCACCTTCTCCCTTTCTGCTCTGTTTAAGCAACTGTCATTTGGAACACTCACTTCAATCAGTTTGTGTGTGTGTGTGATGTTTATGTGTTCCCTATAGAGAGGTTAGAGAATCTATATGAAACATAAAAATGCGTTCTTATGTAAAAATTACCGGGATGAGACTAATTCAGGAGGTTTTCCAACATTTCAACTTCTTCCGACTATATTCGGGGGCGAAATTGAGAACGGGACAGTAAAAACAAAGACAGTAACATAGTGTTATGAACATAGTGAACAAATACATAGTAATAATCCCCATTCAATCCCGAGCAACGTCGGATCTTCTTGCTAGTGTAGTCTAAACGTAGATTCTTCATTTTTCCTTTTAGACTCGTTAAATTTCGTTAAACTTTGCTTTTCTGTGTATAAAAAATCTTCAAATTTTATTTTTTGAGTAAATTTTTACTATAACACTTATTTTAGAAAAAAAAATAAAAATAAGATTCTACTTTTTTAAGCGATTACATCTAAACAGTCTGAAAAATATCAACGAAAAAAAAAATAAAAAAATACTTTTGAGTGGAAAATCACTTTCTTATATAAATCTAACGTAAATTGATCACCCACCCCTGGATCAGTTAGTGGTAAAAATGGACAGGTAACCATTTTTGTTTATCTCCATGAAATCAGTTATTTTTTTAAATTATGTCGCACATTTTTTATCGGCATTATATTAATACAAGTGTTAAATTGTAAATTTGTAATGAATTTCAAATCCAGTTGTAAAAAACACTACAAAAAAATAAATGATTTTATTATTTGAAAAAATGTGAAAAAAAAAAATGAAAATAAAATCAAAAAATTACTGTTTGTTATATTTTAAATCCATTTGGCATTTACTCAATCCGCAAACGACTTTCTCTACCAATTGACTATCGCTATGAGAATGTATGGAAGACAAAAATATCATAATATTTCTGTTTACGTGTGAAAAAGTTTTAACTTTATATGTAAAAATGGTTTTGTAATAGTTTATAGAAATCGAAAAATTATTATCCATTAATTTCTTTATTCTCTTTAAGGTTATAAAGAAATTTAATTACTTTAAGTACCCTTATTTTGTTGTAATAAAAAAAGAAAATGCTTATTTAATTAAAATATTTGTGAATGTACGCAATTAAGATTTTATTTATTTTTTAACTAAAAAGATTCATATTTAACTTGGTATTAGTTTTTAATTCAGTAATACTCTGAAATTATTGATGACGTCTGTTTACCAATCTTTTCCGTTAGAATTTGAAAAAATGTTGTTAAAAATTATTTCTGCGTCAATTTTATCAATTTCTTTTACATCATGATTATTCGATGATGATTATTCGATTTATTCTTAACGTGTGGTAACGATAAATTACATCAATTCTTTTCAAAATAAAGTGTACTTTTTATTTAAAGTGTGAAAAAGTAAATTAAAGTCAATGGCTACACTGACAATTTATTCATTGAAAAAATGTTAAAACAATTATTTATTAATAAATAAATAGAATTCCATTTTGAAAGAAAATGTGATGTTTGAATTCTCTTTATTTATTAATAAATAATTGTTTTTAACTTTTGAAATATCTATTAATGAAAAAATGACAAAACAAATACAAATTTTCCAAATAATTGACGATGAGTTGTGAAATTAACGAAATTATTGAATCTCTAAAAATAAAATTTTGAGGGCGGTGTAAAAGTGAGTGATAGTTGGAAGGCTAATCCCACCTGTTTATTACAGAACAGGGCAACCATACCAATTCAAGTTACTCGTTTGTAGAAATTATTCAATTTTTAAGATTCTTTTTTTCGTAATGATCCTGATCCTCATTTTTTTCAATTGTTTGTTTATTTTCAAGATTATAAAAAAACATTTACGCTGATGATGACACGTCTATGTGCGAAAGAGAAATATAATTATATCACATTTTTAATTTTCTCAGAAATTCTAATCATTAAAATCATATTAAATATTTTTTCAATTATATTATTTTTTTGGTGAAAATATTAATTAAACAATGCTTTATTCAATGATGACATCGCTAATTCAAGAAATTAATTTTTCTTCAAGGTATAGTGATTTTATTAACACGGAATTAAGGAGCTTTTTTCGTAATATATATGAAATATTTAAAAAAAAATGTTAGATTTTTAACATCTACAGTGCTTTATTTTCATTAAAAAAAAATCATAAATTTTTTTAATCAATACATAAAATATAACTTGAGTACAGGTGTATTTTGTTTTCAACAAATAATAAATTTTCACTAAGGTTTTAAGAAAATAATGTTTTCATTATATTCCGTGATCGTTGATTAATAAATACTGAAAATGTCATTAAAATTGGTTGATTTTCTAAATTTTGGTAAATTTTTAAGTGAAGGGGGAGAGGTCAAAATGTTTTTACATTTTGGGAATCGGCCATTGATTTTGCAGGGACCTAGAAAACGCAATTCCAAATAAAAACTCTTGTTTATACTTACGTATTAGGCAATAATTAGTATACACCGAAAAAAAAAAGGAAAATTATCGGGTAGATTTTTAATAAAAAATAAAAATCAGTTTTATTGTGTCTTGCCGAACGCTATGGATTTATTACGTGTTAATCTAACGACTGAATTACGTCCACCTGCTTTCCGTGTTTTTCGCTGTAATCAATGGCGGATCGATTATACAGGGTGGGCCAAAATAAGGGTCCTATCTTTAAATTTGAATAACTTGAATTTGAATAACTTCCACAAAATAAAAGTTAAACTCACCAAACTTTATGTGTGTGTAGACTGACCCTTCCGAGATTTTTTGAAATAAACAAAACAAATTTTAGCCGAAAAACACTTCTTAAAACTTACAAAAACTAAAGTATTGTTTTTTACACTGTTTTGAGTTTTTTAAGCAAAAATAATGTTTTCTAAATGAGGGTACGTTCCTTAGGGCTAATACGGCTCATGCTTGCTTCGGAAGGGGTCCTTTACTTATTCTAAAAAAAAAATTTTTTTTAAATCAATAAATAAAAAAGTTATGAACTTTTAAAAATAGGACCCTTATTTTTGCCCACCCTGTATATGCTAAGACTGATTTTTATTTTCAATTAAAATTCTACTCTGTAATGTTTTTGCTAATTTTTGGTGTAGATATCTATTTTTGTCTGATACATAAGTGTATCAAAGAGTATTACGGTTAATTTATTTGGAACTACGATGTTCACCTGTTTTTTTTATATGTGCCCCCATCTCTATAAGCAAAAAACAAGAAACATATAAAGTATTTATACAATGTATTCGGTATTCTGTGTACTATTTGTTTATTACGCAATAAAAGTAAAACATTCAGTTGATTACTTGTGAAATAATATACATTTTTTTTTACTTTAACTATACTCAGACACCGCCGTAGAATTCTCTGAAAACCGCTCCGAAGAAAACGGAAAAAGATCTCACAAGGTCAGGTGTGGTTTTGAAAAGCCAGCGCACGAGGATAAGTGCACTACAAAAAATGACTGAGCCACCTCGTCGGCATTTCTCGGTAGGTGTGCCTCAGGCGATTAGCAATAAACTAACTCATTCTCAGAAAGAAGGTAACACCTGGGAGGATGGACCTCTTAAGACTGAACAGAACACGACCCGAAAACAACAAACCCACTGTTTGGAAGCGAACATTATCAAGCTGAATGTAGAGAGTTATTTTGTGATAAGAAAAGTGTTTCCTACGAAGCCCTAAAATGCCAAGATATAATAGTTAAAAGTTTTTTTGTAATAGAATTCTGTTTTTAGAAATGTCGAACACTAACAATAATCAAATCTTCATTGTCGTATTATAAAAAAGGAATATATGTTTGAACTCTCGACATTCGCGTTATTAGCCTGACGCTCTAACCAACTGAGCTAAATAAGAAAGGAATAATTTCTTAATCTGAACAGACATTTGTCTAAACAAATATACAGGGTGTTTCAAAAGTCTTGGGAACATTACAAATGCGTATATCTCATGAACTATTCCAGGTAGAAAAATGAAACTGGTGCCATTTTAAAGCTTGCTTAATCAAGTTTTTGGTCATACTAATGATTTTCGTGTTATCTTTCCAGGTGCAGTAATGGCGTTCTCTAAACAAGACAAGGCATTTTGCGTCCTCCAATTTGCAAAGACTGAATCGTGAACATGTGTTCAGCGTGCATTTCGCAGGAAATTTAAAAAAGAAGCCCCTTAAAGGAAATCCATTGTCAGATGGCATTCTAAACTTGAAGATTCCCCACAAAACTTGAAACTTTAACCTTTCCAACGGTACCAATTTCATTTTTCAACTCCTAATAGTTTTTGAGTTATTAAAAATCGTTATGTTCCCAAGACTTTTGAAACACCCTGTATATATATATATATATATATATATATATATATATATATATATATATATATATATATATATATATATATATATATATATATATATATATATATATTAAACAATTATATATATATATATATATATATATATATATATATATATATATATATATATAAATGTAAGTTCGTAATCCGAGGCAGGAGCAATGCGATATAGGTACCCGAAGGTGGAACAGATGAACAAAAATAAATGATAGGAGAAAATATAAATGGAATCTCAAATCAATTTATTAGCATTTCACGGTTTAAATACCAAAACAGTAAATAGAAAAAAGGTTTACTGTCAAGCAATTTAAAAGGTCCGGAATAAACTTTAATTTTCGAGAGTGGAACCTCTCATTTCGTCAACAGTTGTGTCCATCTCGCCTTTTCGACCACTCGGTCATATTTTTTAAATTTCTTTTGATAATGAGAGGCGATTATATGTGAACACCCTAAAAAAATTGTCGAAATAAAACAAAAAAATAATAATTTAGACTTTAGAGTACCCCCTACTCTAAAGTCTAAATTATTATTAGTCAGTTTCGTATATAAATTTAACGTAAAATAATCCCCTATTTCAAGGCCATTTAACTTTTTAGGTCAGTTAACTATTTTTTTACAACTAATCCTAAGTTCGACTGGCAAGGTCGTAAAACCACATGTAATTGCCTAAAAATGTAGACCCCCCTAAATAACGTACATAAGTTATCTCCCATAACAACAACAATGTGGTTAATGTCCTAAAACGCTAGAATGGTCCGGAAATGAATAATCATTTTATTTTAAATTTATATACAAAACTGATTTCCCCACTCTAATTTCTAGAATAATTGTGTTTTTTCCGTCAGTTTTTTTTCAGGGTGTTCACGCGTAATCGTCTAAAATAGTAGAATTTCTTTGTGGCGAGGGTGATTTAGCTGAGTGTGTTAATCTACAATAATACATAAACTTTTAATACTTTTATTTACACCATAAAAGTAAGGAATTTAATTAGTTTGTTAATTTTAAAGCAGTTATTTATTTAATTTTCACGGAAAAGATAAACACATAAACAAATCAACTGCTTAAAATTAAAAGAAAAAACGACGCATAGTTTAAATATATAAGATTAAAAAAAGGGTAAATTTGCAGATTAACACCCTCCACTAAATCGCCTTATGACAGTTAATCAAATCTTTTATTACTACATCTAAGTCCGAGTGGCAAAGTCATAAAACCACACGTAATCGTCTAAAAAGTAGAATCTATTTTTGTGAGTGGGGGTAGGAGGAGAGTTGATTTAGCGGAGTGTATTAATCTACAATTATATCAAAATATGAACAATTTGCAATTTGGACTCATCAGTGGAGGAAACTACTGAACTTTTGTTTTCATTTCTCAATGAGAATAGTGAAAAGGGGGCTTGTAAACATTAAACAATTAGTTTGTTGTTAAACTTTACAAATGAGGCATTTAATTAGCCCATTAAAAAGTAATTTATTTATTTTTCAAGGAAAATGTAAAAACTACAAAAAATAAATGCTTAAAATAATAAAAAAGCATTTTATAAAGCGAAGAGGAGGTGTACGTTTAGTTATAAACATATGTTTTCACTTACGTATAGAAATCAAAAATGCTGTTTTTTTTTGGGGGGGGGGCACGCTTTAAAAATGAGGTATTTAAAATAATTAGCTAGGTTTAAAAAATAAAACTTGTTTTGCTTGTCGATTGTTGTAGAGGAAAATTACAAATAAATAATTTGTAAAAGAAATTATTCTCCTTGTAGCTGGCACGTAGCCAGGGGGCAGGGGACACCCCCCTTGAGATTATATTTTTGTGGATCACAAATTTCATTGCGGCTGAAATTTGTGATCCAAAAAATATTTTAGACGAAGAAAATATAAAATAGAACTTATATGAAGGCTGGGCAAAAAAAAAAAATAAAAAAAAATAAACCGATTGTGTTACTGTGAAAATTTTATTTTCATTGCCATTAAGCAGTGTGGGTTGAGAGGGGGTGGTAAAAATTTCCTTCTATGAGTTAGCTAGGCGCTTCACTATCCCTGCTGCCATCAGTGCCGTGTGTCGACTTGTTTCTCTCTGTCTCTTTTTTCCAGCATCATCACAATTGTTATCATCTGTGGGACGCTTGGCCTGCCCTGTTGCCTCAGTTGGGAAAAACGGGTTGTAAGCACCCAGTTTTTTTTTGATTGATTTTATATAGTAATCAAATTATCACCCCAGAATTTGGTACAAAAATTCTTCTATCTTTTTTTCTTGCTGATATTTTTGGATACGGTTTTCAATATTGAATTCCTCATGCATATTTCTATCATTTAAGCGCAAAGAAAATACAGTTATCATTTAAAATATAACAGATAAATTGATTTGAACATCTTCTTCTTCTTTCGTGTGAATCAGATGATTCTAGTGTTGGCATTAGTTTCCCCGATGTTTTACTAGTTAGAACTCTTTCTGGAAAGACATCGGGTACTTACGGGAAGGACCACGAGAAGGTTGCCAACATCCCTAAGTGAAAGTGGTACTGTGGAACCGACTGGATTCGAACTTGGAACACCCACGTCTTCAGTCCGTGTCGTTATCCACTTAACCACCGTCAGACATGATCTGAAGTTTTAATGACATTTTTTGGTCCTTACTTATTTGAATGTTACCTTTTTTTATACTTGACCAAATTTCAATATTTTTATGTCAAAATGTAGTTTTTATGGGGTCCTAGAAAGTATAAAAAAACGAATCAAATTTATTTAAAAACTGAATTAGTGACAACGCTTTGAAGGTGCCGCGAGTGATCGAAATGTGACCATAACTTTTTTTTGGTATAATTTTTAAACAGATTTCAAAGTCTGAATTACTTACGATTGATTGGGTTAGAAGTTTAAATAATGGTAATTCATAATTCAGTTTTTTGCAGTATTTGATCGTGAATTATTATTTTCTTTAAATTTATATTGAATAAAGATCAGTTTCAGGATAAATCGAATCGTGTTCCTTTCTTTTCTTTTTTTACATGCAATTTTTAAAGTTTTCTAATGCTTTGTTTTAAATATTTACAATATCGTATGGTCAACATGTTTTGATATTTTGGATAACTTTAGTAAAGGTGTTTTTTGTTTACAAGAAATAATACATTTGCACTAAGCTTTATAATAAAGTAATGGATTTATTATATTCCGTGATCATCTCCTCTATAAAGGCCAGTTGTCTGTATGTCTGTCTGTCTGTTTGTATGGCCAGCTTCTCCTCAAAAACTACGCGGCGACATGTCAAAAAGTTGATATCTTCGGCATCGTACAACACCTGGGATCATAATATCTCAAAATGACAACAAAAAAACATGTTGCTGGGGGTCAACGGGGCCAGTCTTCGGCAGCGGGTCTGGTTTTTTCAAACTTTTCTAATGTTATTCACTAGTAATTTGGAAATCAGCCAATGTAATTATGTACTAATAATTTTGTTTTCAACCAACTTATTCTTGTGCACGTGACGTCACAGTAATAGGTATATGACGTCATCGTTATAGGTTTTGAAATTTTTTTTCTCTTCAAAACTTATTTTACTTCGACATATTTTTATACATAACATACAGAGTAAGATGATGAGAGTATTCCCGAATCTATAAACCCACCTCTTAGGGGTCCATGGGGCATATTTCATCGGGGGGGGGGGGCGCTTTTCAGTTATTTTTCATTATATTTTATAGTGATGAAACAAGAAAACAAGAGGAATTTGACAAGTACACGTTTACAGTGACCCGTTGGGTCAGAACCACTCTATATATGTATTAAAAAAAGAAAAAAAGAATAATTTAACAAGTACACGTTTACAGTGACCCGTTGAGTCATAACCACTCTATATATGTATAAAAAAAGAAAAAAAGAAGAATTTGACAAGTACACGTTTACAGTGACCCGTTGGGTCATAATCACTCTATATATGTATAAAAAAGAAAAAAAGAATTTAACCAGTATGTGTTACCAGTGACCCGTTGGGTCATAACCACTCTATATATGTATAAAAAAGACCCAGAACCGGGGGTGCTTCTACAATATAGGACCCGAAGGCTTCTGCAGAATAGGGACCATGGGTGCTTCTACAGTATAGGGACCAGAGGTGCTTCTACAGTATAGGGACCAGAGGTGCTTCTACAGTATACGACCCAGTACCGGGGGTGCTTCTACAATATTAGAACATAGAGGTTTCTGCAGAAAAAGGACCATGGGTGCTTCTCCAGTATAGGGACCAGGGGTGCTTCTACAGTGTATGACCCAGCACCAGGGGTGCTTCTACAATATAGGACCCGAATGCTTCTACAGAATAGGGACCATGGGTGTTTATGCAGTATAGGCACCGGGGGTGCTTCTACAGTATAAGATCCAGAGGCTTCTGCAGTACAGGCACGGGGGGGGGGTGCTTCTGCAGTATAGCCACCGGGGCGCTTCTACAGTATAGGCCCCAGCACCGGGGGTGCTTTTACAGTATAGGACCCAGCACCGGGGGGGAGGACCCAGAGGCTTCGGCGTTGTCCGGGAAAAAAGTGCTCAATATCCTATTTTGCTTGAGGAGAGGAGGAGGAGGGAGAGCCCCGGGCAACGCCGGGTACCCCTGCTAGTTAATTAATAAATACTGAACATTTCATTAAAATTGGTTGATTTCCTGAATTTTGATGGATTATTTAGTGAATAGAGAAGTCGAAATGCCTTCTTATTGTTATTACGACGGCCATTGTTTTGACACGCAATGCAGTGACGTCAAGGGGGGGGGGCAAGAAGTTAGTTGCTTGGCCTTGTCAACTCTCGGTGGCCATGACAGAACCATCATTCCGAACCATTCAGCAAGCCAGAGCTCTGTGCAAAAATGGGCCAAGGAGGAACAGATAATACACTTTGACCGTATCAATAAGAGTCGAGTCCCTATTTATTTGCCTCCCACGAGGTCATGGTCCGTTTTTAATGTGGGCAAAATCCAGCTCCCCCGAAATGAGAACTCTGGATTGGGACACAAATTAAAATTGCCTGAGTCTAGAAGGATCCTTCACTGAACGAGGACAGAATAGATAAAACGTAGTATAAAAAAAACAAAAAACTACACTTTGCTCCAAGCCAAAAGACCAAGGAAGACGCATGTTTTTTTATAGGTAGATATTTCGAAATTTAAAAAAATCATATAAAATAATGTAATTACGCAATTAAATCTATTACTATGTATTTCCGTTTCTTCGTAAACAAGTCAGCCATTTTGTAATTTTTTTTGTTAAAAGTTGAAAAGAACATAATAAGTTACTTCGTGACTCTTCGAAATTTGAAAAGAATTTGGAAGCCTTTAAACTGTCAGATCATTGTCGAAAAATGTCGAGTCATTTAAACTGGCTTTAAAATTTATAGCAAACCGCCATTTTATTAAAAGTTAGAAAGTTTTTGAATCAATTTACATCCAATCATTTTTGAAATACAAATTAAAAATGCATTACCTTAACAGAATTAATTATAGGTTTTATAACAATTTGGTGCAATGAAGAATTTAATGACCAAACGATACCGTGATCATTAAATTTAACTTTCAAAATCCTATTTGAAAAAAAATTAAAAAGCGAGAAAAAAATGACATTAAAAAGTCTCCCGGGCAAGGCTGAGTATTTATTTACTCATCTGCAGGAGTTAGGCACAAGGCCAGTTTTATCTTACTCCCACAAGTAAGATGTGACCCAAGATCGGGTCGAGAAAGTGGGGTTTGAAAAGCCAGCGCCCAAGAAGGTGAACACTCTGGCCATTAAAAATTGCCTGGGCAGCCCCGTCGGCATTCCCCGGTAGGGGCGCCTCAGGCAGTAAGCAATAAACTTACTCCTCCCCAAAGAGGGGAGGCAAAGCCTGGGAGGGTTGACCTCCTAGAACTGCACAGGACAGGCGTGCAGATCCATCGGAACAGATACTACACTTTGATCTTAGCCAAAAGGCCAAGAAGCCCAATTTATTTAGGCAGTGAGACAAGCTGTTCAATATTTTTTATTTCAAAAAATTATACAAACAACAGAAAAGAAACATTTGCTGACTCTAAACTAGATTCTTGCACCAAAATACCGCTTTCACTCTGTGGGTGGATCCCTACTTAAAATATCCCAAAAAAACATCGATGTAAAAAAGGAATTATCGTGGGAGTGGGAAAAAATATTAAAAACACCCAAAAAGAAAGAAAAATAAAGAACAAAATAAAATGATAAAAAAGTTAGTATGGCCCGGCTTTCCCTCATGGCTAAGTATTAGACCGCCCACTATTTTCCGGCACGAGACCGAAAACAAGCGGGTCGGTCACTAAGTGGGAGTGGGAACTTAAGAAAGGAGTGTTCAAAAAATAAATTCATCGGGAATGGGATCATGGGGTGGATGGCGTCTTCCAAGATAGTAATGCCAAGGGTTTCAAAAGACCGGGGACAAAATAAAACAGTGGAAGTGGGAATCTCTGGAAGCTCTCTAGTGCCGGCAAAAATAAAATAGGGACAGGATAACTTTAATTCCTACTAGTTTAAGAGGTTACCAGTTTTTTTTAAATAAATCAAAAAACTCTACAGGGGTGGGTTCCGTAGAACCCAGTACCGCGTGTGCCATAACTATGGAGGGAACACGAACTCAAACTTGGCGCCTCGTCGGATGCACAAACTAGTGTCATGCACCCATCTCCTATCGAAATCCATGCGATGTAATCGTTTCCAATCGCATCTGATCTTCACTTTAAGTTGGTGTTTAAAGTAAACTACCAGATCCCGATCCGAAACAGATCCAACCCCATGAACCTCATCAAGACGTGTAACCCACGTCACTAGTCTTGCTACGGCTAGGATGGCTAGAAACACCATTCGTTTCTCCCCAGACCACGGCGGTGCTGCGTTGTTGATGACAGATGCTACATCCAGGACCATCGGCTGCTCGGCGTCGATGCGGGCCGTCACCTCCCTGACGTATTCCCAGAGATGTCGAAGTTTGTTGCAGGTGAAGAAGGCGTGCTCGGCCGTTTCTTCTTCGTCGTCTTCACAGCGTGGGCATAAGGGGACGTCCCTTAAACCATCTCTGTGTAATCTGCCATAGAGGGGCAGTGCGTTCCGAACCAGTCGCCAGGTCAGAGAATACTCAGAATTGTTGAGATAACTCTGGCCCTGCGCCCAATTCCACTGGGAGCGGGCCTCCTCCCTCGACAATCCAAGCCGCTCCTCAAGTGGGTCCGAAGCGGTACCCTCCACTAGATCCCGATATAGTCTCTTCCTAGACCGGGCAAGGTTACTGGACCCCGGCAACGCTCTAAGCGCGGCCCGGCATTCGGTGAAGAACAAGGGCTCCCCTCTCGGCCTACGTCGACCTTCGACCGAGAGGTCGGGTATGAGGTTGGGAAAGGCGCTCCCGACCGCAGGGACCCACGGAGTGTCTTCCATCAAAGTTCGACTTAGGAAAGCCAGTCTCTCGGCATGTCGATTGATTGATACACACCATAAACTGGTATCGTCTTGGCCTTCGGGGCTTGATTTACGCCGGTTTATGGGTCTGTCCTGTGCAGTTCTAGGAGGTCCACCCTCCCAGGCTTTGCCTCCCCTCTTTGGGGAGGAGTAAGTTTATTGCTTACTGCCTGAGGCGCCCCTACCGGGGAATGCCGACGGGGCTGCCCAGGCAATTTTTAATGGCCAGAGTGTTCACCTTCTTGGGCGCTGGCTTTTCAAACCCCACTTTCCCGACCCAAGCTTGGGTCACATCTTACTTGTGGGAGTAAGATAAAACTGGCCTTGTGCCTAACCTCCTGTGGAGGTAAATAAAATGTCGATAACTTGCCAAGTCAGGCATCCTCAAGCCCCCCCCCCACACACACACTCGGAACTTGAGTACAGACCTGTCTGCGGACGTACGCTTTCCGGCCCTTCCAAAGAAGCGAGAAGAGTAAGCGCGTGAAAGCGATAAGGCGGGCTGCAGGCAGTGGTAGTACAGACAGCCGGTAAAGGATGAGAGGAAAGACGTAAGTGGCGCACGCCTCCGCTCTGCCTTTTAAGGAAAGCTTCCTTCGAATCCAAGCCCGGACCGACGATTCGACCTTTGTCTGTACTTCCGACCAGTTCTTTTCCAGCTGGAGGCCCAGTCCGAACCACACGCCGAGGATTCGAACCGGGCCATCCGACCAGCTGAAGTCACCTGGAAGAGCGGTCTCTCCGCTCCAGGCACCCAATGGCCTAGGCTGAGTAGCCCTACTAGCTTAATAGTAAACTATTCAGTCTTTCAAGAGTTGGGGAGAAAAACATAAGAAGGTGTGAAATCCCCTCACCCCCATCTCCCCAGTTATAACATGGTTAAATAACGACCTTCTTTAGAATTAGATGACAACATCTCTCTTAACATTTTGATGTGACCCCTACTTTTCTTTTTTTTTCTTTTTTAAGAAAAACACTTGGTGTCTTCTGGACACAAGTTTTTGATTATGTTAATTACCTTCGCCAAAGAGGTTATGTTTTCAGTCGCCGATGAAGTTCCGCATGTTATTGATCTTTAACCTTGCCATAGAAAAGTTCGGCCGTGGTCGAAGTTATTTACCTTCCTCCCACAGTGGTAAGATGTGACACAAGGTCGGGAAAGTGGGATTTGAAAAGCCAGCGCCCGAGAAGGTGAGCACTCTGACCTACAAAAAAATGCCACGGTAGCAGCGCCCCAGGCAGTAAGCGATAAACTTACTCCACCCTAAACTGGGGAAGCAAAGCCTGGGAGGGTGGATCTCCTAGAACTGCACAGGACAAACCCACAAACCGGCGGGATCAAGACCCGAAGGCCAAGACGACACCGGTCTATAGGGTGCGGTATCCATCGGAACAGATACTACACTGTAATCTGAGCCAAAAGGCCAAATAGTCAAAATTTGAAAGAATTTCAACTTCCGACTTTTCCAAATTTGATGTTTACATCTGATAATCTTTGATAAGAGTAACTACTATGGTAAGATAAATAGTTTTTGAGTAACTTCGGGAATATTTACTACAGTATAGAGAAGTAAGACTCAAATAAGACTTTGGCTCATCTTTATGTTGTCAGGCAGGGGTATGCACTCTTACGACTGACTTTAGGAGATGTTTTGAGCGATTTCTACCTCGAGGTTATGAGTTCAATCCCAGGATAAACAACTTAAAAAGGACGGTTATTGAGATAATTACAGCAAATTCTTATTTCATGAAATGTAAAAAAAAAAATGGCAGTTCATGTTTTAGTTTTTTTCCTATTTAAGATTTTCAAATTTCGTCAGTTTGTATTAAAAAAAAGTTCGTAAACGGCTACCATTTTGAATGTTTACATAAGGCAAAACTAAATGTAAGTAGGGGTAAAGTACAGAATAGTTAACAGTCGAGAACTCGTAAACAAAAAATAAAAACAGCAAATAATTTACAGCAAACGCAGTAGAATTAAATTATCTACTGACCCATATACTTTTAAATGTGTGGCAACTTTATAAGATTTTTTTAAATTTCAGAATGTGATTGCGATAAGCCGTGATCTTCGTAAGTAAGGCCTTTGTACTGAAAAGTGACGTCATTCTAGTAAGTAGCAAGTGAGATCTGTCGAACATTCAGGCTGTCGATAATGAATGAGAGCTTAAAAAAAGTATTAGAAAACTTCAAAAATGGCATTTTAAAAGAAAGAAAAGGAAAGAACACGATTCTATTTATACTGAAACTGAACTTTATTCAATACTAGCAAAAACTACTCGCCCTCTGGGCAGCAATTACTGAGACAGTAGTTCTCTTTACAGAAAAAATAATTTTCATTTGACATTTTGGTAATTTAGAGAAAAACAACAAAAATATGATTGTAGTAGTGATATATTCCAATGTTGGGGAAATTTACTGTGTATGAACATAGTCAAATTTTATTTTTTGAAAAAAAAAACGACAAAAAAAAGTTAATTGATATCGTCTTTTAAGATATTTAAAGTCGAGGAATTGGATTTTGTTTCAGTATGAAAATGAAAATTAATTCCCCATTAAAAACTGGTTATATAATGAAATGAATAAATGAAAGACTGGAACGTCGATTGATCAAATAAAACAATTTCATATTACTGAGTAATTCGAAATGGTTACTTTGTGCTTTTCGCTTTTATTATTAAAAAACAGAAAAAAAGACATAATGAATAATAAAAAAAAGAATTTTATTTGTAATTTAGAAAGATTAGAAGTCTTTTTTTCTCTTTCATGACAAATGTTAAAGTTATCATCATCACCATCATCATCAGGTTTTTCAGGGTGTTCACACGTAATCGCCTAAAAAGTAATAAATTTGTAGATTAACAGCCTCTACTAAATTCCCTCCAAATAAAATTCTGCTTTTTAGGCGATTACGTGTGAAAGGTGAACACTGTGGAAAACGGAAAGACAAAAACAATTATTTTAGAATTTAGAGTGGGCGATCAGTTTCATATATATCTAACGCAAAATGCCCCCTCATCTCCGGGCCATTCGACCCTTTTAGGGGAATTAATTTAATTTTTAAACCACTAACCCTAAGTCCCAATGGCAAAGTCGCAAAACCACATATAAAGTATACCCCCCACACCAAAAAAAACGCAACGGATTTAGCTCACATAGCAAAATAAAAGAATTTAGTTTTACTGACCTAAAAAGATAATTCGGAAATGAGGGGGTCATTTTAAATTAAATGTATATACGAAACTGATCCACCACACCAAATTCTAAAAAAGACGTTTTTTTCTTCTTTCCGCGAAGTTTTTAAGGGTGTTCCTACGTAATCGCCTAAAAAAGAAGAATCGATCTTTTTGTTTTGTGATTTGTGATTAAATAGATGAGGTTTATCTAAAATTATACTATGAATCTTTTTTTTTCGTAATTTCGACAAAATAGTGAAAAGTCGGTTTTTAAACAAAACATTTTTCAAGGAAAATGTAAAATTAAATGCTGAAATAAATTAAAAAAAGCATTTTTAAAGCGTTTAGTTATAAAATTATGTTTGAAATTCTATACCAGGAATAATGAATGCTGCTTTTTTTTTAGGAAAAACTACAAAAATAATTAGCAAAGTTAAAAAAAAAACTTGTTTTGCTTGTCGATTGTTGTGGAGGCGGCGGGGGAATTAGAAATAAATAATTTGTCAAAAGAAATTATTCCCCTTGAAGAAGGAGGGGGGGGGGCACGTCCTTTGAAAAGTACTGAACATAGTTTCATTTTTTGTCATTTTTTGTTATTATTACT
This sequence comes from Sepiola atlantica, assembly GCA_963556195.1. Classification (NCBI taxonomy): domain Eukaryota; kingdom Metazoa; phylum Mollusca; class Cephalopoda; order Sepiida; family Sepiolidae; genus Sepiola; species Sepiola atlantica. The sequence goes on along the minus strand of OY744532.1, from coordinate 9,182,677 downwards.
TTCATTAATTACTAGTAATATGAACAAAACTATTCCATATATATATAAGCAAATCGGACAATCAAATTATAATCGAATAACAGGAAACAATTATTTATTTTGAACTGTTTAAAAATATAATTATGCAAATTAGGTCAACAAAAGGTTTTGTTTGCAACTTTGCTTGACTATAAATAGAGTATTTCAAAATAATCTAGTGTATTAATTGTTTACATTAGAATAACCTGTTTTGACTGTAATATAGGAATGATAAATAAGTAAAATATTTGCATTTATTCATTTAGATGTAATAAAAAATAAACAAGAAGTCAAAATTAATAGTAAAGTTGTGTTATTGCTGCGTTAAACATCATGTTTCATGGATTTTTTATTTACTATTTCTATTTACCTGCCCAAGCCAACCCACACCCCCTCAAGAGGACCGGACAGAGTTAGACAAAAGTTCGGTTTTTTTTATGTAAGGAAAATAAAGCTCTTAAAAAGGGACACCCTGGATTAGGACACAAATAAAAATTTTCGTCAGTCTAGAAGAATTTCTCATTCACCTTTATTGACAGAGGACAGAAAAAAACGAAGTGTAGTATGAGAACAGATATTACACTTTTAATTATTTTATTGCAAAAAATAAAAAAATACAATTGAAATTTTAAACAAATTAGGCACAAAGCCATCAAAAGTAAAGGAGTGGAATGTCGTTGGTCATCCTCTGTCTATCCTACTATTTGCTAGAATCATTAGTCACCACGATACCACATTTACTCTAGGGGTAAAAATCTTTAATGTGTTCAAAATTAAAATTTTATTGACACACACACACACACACACACATATATATATATATATATATATATATATATATATATATATATATATATATATATATATATATATATATATAGTCTCGGAAGTTTCTCAACCATTAAAACTATATATATAAAAAAAAAACTAAAATAAAATAAAAAATAAAAAACTTATAGTCTCAAGTCTTCCAGTGGAAAATCACTCATGTAAGTCAATTTATTTTTTACAGTTATTATATTAGTTAGTTTCTAACACTATTTTAAGGGATCATCAGTTGTTTACCATGAAAAACTGTTTCGGGAATTTTATATATATATATATATATATATATATATATATATATATATATATATATATATATATATACCAATTCGTTGAAAGTGATGAGTGGGACAACTAAAAACAAAGAAAAAACGGTTATTAATACTCTCCCAACTCTTTCATAAAGAATAGACAGCCACAGTAATTAAATAAACAAACCAAATAACAAACGAAAAATAATATAATAAATAAAAACGATAAATAATTAAAAACTCCTATAATAATTAATTTTGTAAGAGTTAGAAAAATGCAAAACTATTTGGTAATGAATATATAAACAAAGTTATTTTATCGTCAAATTTACTTGTTTTAAGTTGTATTTCTTCTCCTGAAATACAATTATTTTTAAAGTGTTCAGAACTATAATTCGATGTTTTAACCATTGTTTTTCTAGCACTAAACATATTTGAAGCGTTTTAGAATTTTATTACACACAAAAATGATGTTTTTTATGTAAAATGAAACAAGTTTGAACCCACTTTCTAATTGATATTATTTTATAACAGTAGATGGGTAAACATAAAAGTTAATTTTGTATCAAGACAAGCAAAACGTTTTATGTTGTGCAGACATGTTATTGTGTAAAAAATATTTCAAATTCTAGAGAAAAGCAAATATTTCATTTTCTATCAAGACAGGTTTGTCAACCGTCTTGAATTTTAGTCGATGAGTTTTTTTTATAGTTTTACCTTCAAATCACTATGAGATTCCAACCATAAAAGCAAAACGAACAAAATCATCGATATCCTTTTTTAAATACCAAAAAATTACTAGATAAAAGATGAAATAATTTCAAACAGAAATGACCACAGTCATATGCCCATGTGTTTGCGTCTTCGAAGCGTCTTGTTTATCAGCTTAGCATACTAACCACCGTGATGTCAGCAAATAAACCCGACTCAGTGCACTGGCCTTCTTAACGAAGGTCACGGTTAAGCTGACTTATCCACACACACAAAAAACATGGTTGTCGAAATTTTCGAGGTAGCGATTAAGTGCGGTTTTCCGAGTTTTTTTGGGGAAAGGAAGGCTTGTCACTCGGACTTAGCATTAGTAGCAGGGTAAGTAATTATTTTTAGTATTTTTTCAGCGTGAACTTAACTAGAATAAAGCCACCACTACAAAAGAAATCAACCGCAATTTGTGTTTCGTGTGTCGATAAGTAAGCTTAACAAATTACAAATACTGAGATGAAACATCTTACAGACAGTTTCCACAAATTAAAAATATACGGGTCGGTAGGTAATTTAATTCTTACTGCGTTTGGTATGGATTATTTGTTGTTTTTCTTTGTTTACGATTTTTCTAATGTTAATTATTCTTTACATTTAAGTAGTAATTGGAAAAAGAAGATAACTCGATGAGACTAACACAAGATTTAGTCTTCATCATCATCATCATCATCATCATCATCATCATCAATCAATCAATCAATCAATCAATCAATCAATCAATCAATCAATCAATCAATCAATCAAAATTTGTAATATTACTTTTCTAAACAATAACAAGCCTGCATAATATAAAATTAGATGATAAACATTAAACTTAGGGAAGTCCTATTAAATGGCCCCCTGTACAATTTAAAAACAACTTCATATCGCATAAAACCATTTTATTTGAAATTCTAAATTAGTAAAAACATAATTACGTCACGGAAAATGAACGTATCTTGACTGATGCATGATGTTTTTTTAATATTTTGCATTTTAGGGGGACAGAACATATACTACACTTTGATCGAAGAACGAGAGTCTTGAAACTGTAATTTAATGTTTTAATGACTTCACAAAACGTTTTTTTCTTACACCAAAAATAATTTTACTGAACAAATGTTAACACTAAACACACGCAAAAAAAACTTTTACACGAAAAATATAAGTTTAAAATTATTTTTTACAAACAAAGTAACAGCAAAAATGTCACAGCGGAATTAATGCCTTTGTCTTTCCAATAATCCGGTTTATTTATGCGTGTAAATTTACATATTTACATATTTAAATATACATTCTTATTTCTCGTTTGATAATAAATTTCGTATCTCAAGTTTATCATTTGATATTTTTCTTCTCAACATAATTTACAGTTTCTACTATGTATATTGAAAGAATTTTAAGGTTTCCCAATTGATATTTGAGCTAATACTTTTTTGTTTTGTTTTTATATATATTTAGACAGTGTATTACTGTTTCTGTATTTTTCGCCTTTGAATGGCATAATGTGGAGATTATACCCACACTTGAAATTATTTTCCGTAACTCCTATGTATACTTTCTGTTCATTTGTTGATAATATTAATTACTGTTGCTTTGTATATGACATTAGCTATTACACATTTATTTATTAGTGGGCAATTAGTTTTTATTCGACAATTACATAAGTTATTAGTATTATTAACATTAATAGCATTAGCACTACTATTATTATTGTTAATTCTTTATATTGTATTTATTTATTGTTGATTGCATGTTATACATGCACGAATAACAAGGTTTAATAATAGTCCTTTTGACACTTTTAGATAGCTTATTGATTTCGGGAAATATATATTTATTATTTTAAAGAATATTTTGCGAAAATGTGTTTCTACCTTTTTGTTATAAGGTAGATGGAACCGGATTATATTTCGTTTTCTATTGTTTGTGTTTCTATTCTTATTTTTTATTAGATATCATTTTATTATTGTATTCGCTGTTTTTAAAAAGTTGTTTCATACTTTTTGGGGGTTCGTTAAATGTTGCTTGAATTCGTAAAACTTGAAAACTATGGGTGGATGATTAAATTGTTAATTGATATACAATCATACATTGTTTGGTTTTCTATAACATTTGTATGTTTCATTGTTTCAAAATTACTTTTGGTAGATTCATTTTTATTTCTCTGCCAAAAACTGTTTATAATACTTCGTATTATTTCTTTTCTTTATAGCTAAACGTTTGCTAAGTGTTTTATTAAATATTATGAGACCATTATTCCTGTGAATTTGCTGATTATAGATGAAAGCTTATAAATTATATTTATTCCAGGTAACTAGCAAACCCAGCAACATCGTGATACCCCATCGTGGCATCAAAATTGGCGGTTTGATCTTTTCTATCCATATGTTTTACTTATGGAAAATATGAATCGTATGCAGTGTTTTTTATTTGCACGTCATCAACAGGAATATCAATGTATTGTTTAGCTAATTCGCATCCGTTATATAGTGTACGTTCTTTGATGGAAGGATAACAATCTTTTGTTTTTAATGTCGTGAAAAAAATTATTGTACCGTTTGCTATTTTCTTTTAGACGTTTTATCTATGAGTGTTTTTCGCGTAATAGTTCTTTTGATTTAGCTATACACTTTATTCTTTTATCGAATTTTAGTTTGGATGATGTTAATATTGCTTCCTTATTTATAACTGATTCTGTTTTATCGCTTATTTAAAAAAATAGGATTTCGTATCTTTCTTAGTGATTAGTTTGTAGCATAAATAAATATTATATTTCAGTGTTTATCTGCCCTTAACAATCAGCGTGACAAACTCCAAAAATCTTATTTCAAATTTAGACATGACAGACAAAAATGTTATCTAAAATTTAAGCGTGACATACACCAAATATGTTATCTCAAACTTAAGCGTGACAGCCAAATGTGTTATTTCAAACTTAAGCATGACAGACAAAAAATGTTATTTAAAATTTAAGCGTGACAGACAATAATGTGATTATAAATAAAAGCGTGACAGACCAAAATGTTATTTCAAACTTAATCCTTAAAAAACACAAAGATGTTTTTTAATATTTAAACGTGATAGATAAATATGTTATTTAAAATTTAAGCGTGACAGACCTTAAATATATTATTTCAAACTTAAGCGTTACAAAACCCAAATATTTTATCTCAAACTTAAGCGTGGCCCCCTCCTACTCCAAATACTATTTCAAATTTAAGCCTGGGAAACTCTAAATATTTGATTTCAAACTTAAACGATAAAGGCCAAAGACATGTATTTCAAACTGAAGCCTGACAAACCACCGAAAATGCTATTTAAAATCGGAGCGGGACACACCGACTGACGGACAAAGCCCTTTATAGAGATGCTTGTACGCATCAAAAAGAAATTATGTGCATGGAGTTTGTCCGATTTGCAACCTTTATTGTGAAAATCGCCGGTCACCTCGGCAACCCGTCGCTTTCCGCCTGTAAAGCGCCAAGCATCACGTCTGAAGGTAATAACATTGACGTCCGATTCAAATTTATCCGACGTCGACCTCAAGCGACTTGCGTCTCCTCCCTCTCTAAGCGACCATTGTAATGGCGGGAAAGCAAGCTGATCAGAGATCAAAGAAGAGACCCTGGTGAAATGTGACTTGAAATGATCTTGGTCGAATTAAATCTATCAATTAAACCAGGGGTTCATGGCCCGCACTTGGAATCTTTAATCTTTATGTTACCTCCCTCCACCTGACATTATTAGCGGAAAAAAGTACAGCAATATCATAATACCTTCCATAAAACCATGAGTGTCTACGAACTGCAAATGTACAGTCAACCGGGCTACTATGGTAATCCTATGTGAACCTGCATTTTTCGCTTTTAACTAATCAACCTTGATTTGTCTGACCTCTGACACTGAGCTGTAACATATGTATGCTACAACTGTAACATATTCTATGTTACAACTGTAACATATGTATGCTACAACTGTAACATATGTATGCTACAACTGTAACATATGTATGCTACAACTGTAACATATTCTATGTTTCCCGCCGATGCTACAACTGTAACATATTCTATGTTTCCCGCCGATGCTACAACTGTAACATATTCTATGTTTCCCGCCGATGCTACAACTGTAACATATTCTATGTTTCCCGCCGATGCTACAACTGTAACATATTCTATGTTTCCCGCCGATGCTACAACTGTAACATATTCTATGTTTCCCGCCGATGCTACAACTGTAACATATGTATGCTACAACTGTAACATATGTATGCTACAACTGTAACATATTCTATGTTTCCCGCCGATGCTACAACTGTAACATATTCTATGTTTCCCGCCGATGCTACAACTGTAACATATTCTATGTTTCCCGCCGATGCTACAACTGTAACATATTCTATGTTTCCCGCCGATGCTAAGTCAGTGCAAGGACTTCTTATATATGCGGTTGCCATTCTGCGTGTGAACTATATTTCTCAAAAGGAGAAAACATCAACAAAACGTGGAGAAAAGATAACTCTAGGAATAACCGTTTCAATCGCGCGATCTTGCTGATTCACGCCAATCTCCGTCTAGTGTGAGAACACGTAAAAGTGCCACTGATTATTGTAGCTGTACCTAGTAATCCTTTTCTGTTCCGAGGGAAATTTTATGTGCCTTATTACACTGAGGGGTCATAATGATGTTGTATGGACTGGGGCTACTATGATAATACGTAATTATTATTTTCTTTAAATATGTTTGGATTATAAAATATTCGTGTTGCATTTTCGATTTCAATTACTAGTATATTAACAAATATATAATTTAATGTGTAATTATGAAATTTACGTTGTTGCGAAACAAACACCCATAGACTCACCCTAATTCGTCTGATAATTTTATTTAAAAAAGAAAACAAAGTTATTTGCTTTTTAAACTCATCACGGGTCATTTACAAAAAAAGTACTCCTATATAGGTCCATATTAATACGAATTTCTCCAATTTCGAGTTATTTATTTATTTTTTTTACTGAAGTTCGCCCCAAACAAGGCACAATGCCACTGAGACGTAGGGGGCTTCTGTGAATTAGGGGAATCCTATATGGGGAGTTGTGCAGCGAGATGCTTGTTCACATTACATTTAAATGTCTGCATGTTAGTACAGTCAGGGAAACAGGAAGCAGGAAGAGAATGATAAAGGTTAGCAGTACGAGGGCAGAAACTATTAGAGTAGAAAGCTCTCCGGTATTTGGGGACCTCAACAGTGAAGGGGTGGGATCTTGCTGACTAAAGGGTTGATTGGGGTATTTACGTAGACAGGGCACCAATGCAGCACATTCGTTGGAGCACTTACCATTAAAGTACTTCTAAAAGAAGCACAGGGATGCAACATTGCGACGATTGGACAGAGACTAGAGCAAGCTAAATAGTGAGGGGCCTATAGGATTAGAGATTCTATTTTGGACCCTATCCAAGAGGGAGGGGCTAGCGTTTGGTGCACCAGCCCAGATGTTACAACAATACTTCATTAATGGACGAATGATGGCTTTGTAGAGATATAGGATACTGGCAGGTATGAGAAGTTTTCTAGCCCGGTAGAGGCAGCCCACCTTACTTGCAGCAGCCTTGGCTTTGTCTTCTATGTATTTGTTCCAAGACATGTTATCTGTGAATGTTAGCCCTAGTAGTTTGAATGACGAACTCTCAGGTAGGGTGCTATTAGTCATAGCAATCGGTGGTTGAAAAGGTTTCTTATAATTGTTGAAGGACAGGAGCTGCGTTTTAGTAGCATTAAATGTTACCTTCAACTTGTGCCCACATTCAACCACAGACTGGAGGTCATTTTCTAAGGATTCAGCCATTGCCTTTGATATCCGTGTGTTCGTTTTTCGTACATGTCGGGCATAGAGCGCGGTGTCATCAGCAAATATACCCATCTCTGACACAATTTCATCAGAGAGGTCGTTTATAAAGATCAGGAATAATAACGGTCCAAGGATCGACCCCTCCCCTGGGGCACACCCGCATTAACGTCATGTTGTTTAGATGTATGACCATCAAGGACAACATGGATCTTTCTTTCGGCTAAAAAAGATCTGATTATACTTAATATCTGCCTAGTAATACCGTATGACATAATTTTGATGAGAAAACCATCATGTCAAACCCTGTGAAAAAGCCTTGGATATATCAAGCGCTATAGCCCTAGCTTCACAGCTTTATCCTATGTATGATATATACGTTCCGAGATGAATGTTAGGATATCAGCAGTAGAATTGGCTCGCCTGAATCCATACTGATGGTCAGAAAGAAGTTCAGCTTTAATGAGATGGTGGACTATCGCTTGATTGATTAGTGATTCAAAGACTTTAGCAAAGAGCGGGAGGAGACTAATGGGGCGATAATTATGCGGGTCAGTTCTTTCACTAGAACTTTTGAAAACTGGTACCACAGAAGCAATTTTCCAGTTATCAGGGATGCAAGATTCGACAAGGAATTTATTGTAGAGTTTGGAGAGAACAGGATTCAACTCAACAGAGTCTTTCTTTATTACTATATCAGGGATAAGGTCAGGCCCACATGCTTTGAAGGTGTCAGGGTTTTTTTATATCCCGAACTGTAGAAGTGGTGATGATCAGATCATCGAGTGTTGTTTCAGTCTGCAGAAGAAAATTTAGGAGGGAGTTTTTTGTGGAGTCTCGGATCGAGTTCAGAATCACGTTTTTTGATTTGTGACGCTGAAAACGTACACAACCCAATTTCTTCATAAGTAACAATGTCTTGCGTAACTTAAAACAAAAGTAAAAGTAATAATCGAATTCGTTAAAAAAATGTTTTTATTTGTCGGGGGTAATCATTACTATTACCGATATAAATTATTTTATAAGAAATACAGTTGGGAAATTAGTTAAAAACAATGTCTATTTAGCCATTTTTATTATTGAAAGAAACTAAATACATAAGCGGATGGAAATCGTGTATGGGCGAAAAATGCAGAAGCCAAGTATTCGGCCTTTACTCGCTTCCGTAGATAAGTTTACTCAATTGCTATTTACGGTAAAGTAAATTGGCTTAAAACTTCTTTTAAATATTAAATATAAAATTTAAAAAACTGAAATAGATCACAAATTGGTAGGTAAAGCAAAATAATTATTTTCTGACTAATTTCACAATTTTATTTCTTTTAATTTATGTTGGTAATAGTAATTATTAATTTATTGGAAGTAAAAGAATGCGATGGAAAAACTTAAAATAATAAAATACAGTAAATAAATCTTTTACACCTTAAAACGTAGTTCTACACAATGAAAACAACGCTATATGAAAACAACTATATTCATACTGTGATTCGATTTGTTAATACCACTGGGGCATATCAGCCTTTTTGATGTTAACATTTAGCCATTTTCGCTAAAAGATTATTGTTTCTTTTGTATTAAAAAAAATGAACTATTTGAGCACCGTGAGTAAAAATAATGTCTCAACTGATTTTTTCACTTCCGGCTATTATGAGCTATAAATTACATCAGCGATGAGATGTCGGAACGACTTGAAGCTTTTCTTCCGCATTAAAAAATATTATTCACAATTATTATGCAAATTTAAATCTCTTTGTATTGAATAGAAGGTATTATATTATTTATAAAAAATAAATAAAGTAATATATTAATAATTTTTACTAATTAATAAATATTTTTTAAGATGGGATACACTGTAGAAATTCAAAATGGCTTTTATCTTGAAAATAGTCAGTATTTGTAAGAGTGGAAGGGACAGTTATGATTTGGGTATTACAGAAATCCTTTTACTTGCTATTAATATCAGAAAGAAAAAAAATGAATATCGATTCGGATAAAGTATATTTTCGATAGAATTGATTGGAAATACATGTCCCTATGTGCGTCAATTGTTTATGGCTAAACAGAATATTTAATCGAGCTTGTAGGAGCTTTTTTGACGAATGAAATTGTGACAAAAATAAACCTTTTCTAGAGGCTATAATGCCATTGATTCATCACTTTTCATAAAGTTGGGTCGTTTATCGCAATAACAACATCTTAAAAAATCGCCATTATGATTTAAGATGTAAAAAACATTCATAATAATTTAATATCGATTCTTTTTTTAAGAAAACGTTTTTGTTTTTGTGCTGTTTTACGTATATTTTTTTACCAAATTTTCAATTTGGATCTATCGTCCTTCCATGTATCTGAGTTATTTTTATCCCCCCCCCTTATTGAATTTCCTTGGTGTTGTTTTTGGTGTTATATTTCTTTGAATATTTGAATATTAAACTTAGTAAAACAAAATACAAAGTTATCTTTTTTTAAGTCAGTATTAAATTAAATGTTTATGAATATACATCTAAAGATGGAATCTTGCTGTCTTTCCTACTTTGACAGTGTGTAAAATCGACTTCGAAATCTAGTGGGGAGTGATCTGTTTTCTTCCTTGAAACCCCTTTATCGTTGCTAGTCGCACTCTGCTCTTTCTTTATTACCATGGAAAGTGTTCAGTCGTACGCAAATCCACATTTTACTATTTTGTTAAATTGTAAATTAAATACAAAACCTTTATCCGAAACACACTGTGACCGAGAAAAAAGTCAGTGAGTGCCGCTCTGACTCCCTTAATTTCTTTCTTTAAGATATTAAATTCCACCATAATGCATTTCGGTTCATTTGTACACTAGACAGCCATTTCATTCTTTTGTTATATTGTACATAAAAACAAAGATCCCCCCAAAATATATGACAAAAAAAAAACGTTTATTAACTCATCGTTCCGATAATCATGAATTTAGGAAATTAAGTTTTACTCATATTTACATTTGATTTCGTTAAATTACGAACTACGATTTCAAAACGATTACTTACTAGACATTTCAGCCAAGTACATAACAAGATTATTCGATTTGCACATTTCGGGCCCCACTGGAGCTGGACAACCAAAAACAGCTAATAAATTTTTAGATTGACCTACTTTTCCGAGAAACGCTGGGACACAAGTCTGCTAGTATATATATATATATATATATATATATATATATATATATATATATATATATATATATATATATATATATATATATATATATAATTACATAAACAATATTACAGTCTTACGTCAACCAACCAACGTTTCTATGCTACCACATCTTATCAAAAACTGAATAAAAATTAAAAGTAAAAAGTGAGAATCCAGTACTGGAAAAGTCTCCAGCAGAAAAACGGATGTTATGAAAAAGAGAAAGAAAAGAAAAGGCAATATTCAAAACCGATCAAAGTTCGTGTTGGCCAAATATAGGTCACAGTCCGCTGACCCTAACAAATTGGACTCATGTGGTAGAATAGAAACGTTGGTTGATTGACGAAAGACTGTAATATTGTTTATGTAATTTTATAAATGCTCTACTTGTTATTGAGCACTTTTGAAAATATTTGTTTTATGTACATCTATTAACATATTTGAACTTGATCAATTAATATATATATATATATATATATATATATATATATATATATATATATATATAGTATGTGACCGTCTGAGATTGTTATTTCCTTGCACTGATGAGAGCCGAAAGGTCGAAACAACATCGTATGTAGGTAAAATATAAAAATATAATTTTACATTATATATATATATATATATATTTATATATACATATATATATATATATATATATATATATATATATATATATATATATATATATATATATATATATATATATATATATATATAACATTTAATGAATCAAAGAATTAATATTATTGTTCCAAGAATCCATCAAGTCCATTATGGCGTACGATCGTTTCCAAAACAGTTTGGAAATATTTTATTTTATTTTATAATTTTATAAAGTTGCTCCAAAACGTGTCTTCATCAGCGCCTATAGCAACACGTCTTACAGAAAAAACCTCCCAAAAACTTAGTTCTAGAGAAACATCCGCTGACAGAAAGAATCACAGGTGGATATGTTGGTAGCATAGGAGAAGAAAAAACACAATTCAGCGGTACATATAACAAAATATATCACAATTTTCCAAAGATTTTTCTTTTTCAAAATTCCGCAAAAAATTAAAATTAAAAATTAAAAATGTTCCTTATCAGAGGAGTGAATAATCAATGATACATATTAAAAATGTTTTTAAAAATACAAGAATTTTATCGAGGATATTTCCTTTTAAAAACTTTCATTAAAAAATTAGAAATTGAAAACACTTTAAAGGGTGATTAGAGAATTAAATTAGATAAAAAAATAAAATAAATTAAAATAAAAAATAAAAAATAAAAACAGGAATTATAAGGAAATAAGGAGTGTAGTATAACAAAAAATATATAGCAAAGAATAGAACAAAAACACTGGACATAGAAGTGTAAAAATATATATGAGAGGATGTGGAAAAGTTCCTAGTAATTATACTGATGCGTAAGGAAGAGAGAAGCAGCCTACCAGGAAATTTATAATGTCTATTTCCAATTATGTTCTTAGGCCAATGCTGCATTTAAAGCAAAATCCCAAACTGGAATGACATGTGAGATCGGAGGGCTGAGTAATTTAGGAAATATTTTAATCAGAATCCGATCGCTAAAGTCGTATTTGGAGAGAAATAGAAGCATGAGAATCGGAGTTTCGATAGGCAAGTATATTTCCAAGATTATAAAGAGGAGGTCAGATAGGATTAGAGGAGATAAAAATATTTTTAATCACCTACATTTTATCAGGAAAGTTTGTATTCATATCTTCGAGGCTCGATTCCCTTCAACTTTTTAATGCTTTTTATATGTATTGTTATTATCCAGTGGGTTAGATATATTTGTTTTTTCCTTAGTTATTTGTTGGTTGTTTTTGTCACCTGAATATGATCGACGAAGAAGCGAAAGTACTCGTGATACATATGGAACGTTTATTAATCTTTTTGTATTTTGAAACTGAAAAAAATATTAGGAAAATTGAAACAATAAAACATGTATAGCCAAGCAGAAAAATTGCGTTGTGTTTAACAATGTTTGCTTGAATTAAAGAATGCTGCCTAAATGCACACAATATATATATATATATATATATATATATATATATATATATATATATATATATATATATATATATATATATAAATAAATTAATTTTTATTACCTAGAGACATCGATGTTTCATGTTTACGCAATCTTCAGTGCAAGAAGTTAATTTCCGACAGTCGGCGGGCGCGAACTCCGATCACAAAACGCCACTGATTCGCAGTCAAGTTGGCCACCACAAATTTGCTTAGAATTAAGGAATAATTTAACTTTATAAATACCAAGTCGGCGGGTATTTTACAACGAGCATCGAATAGTGATCTACAACAACAAACTGTGTTGGATATTGCAATGAAGCTAGTTGTACTGCTTGTTATTAAACTCACTCAGAGTGCCCGGCTATAGTAAAGGGGACTTTTAATAATATTTATAAATAAATATTAATTATTTATTACCTACAGATATCGATGTTTCATGCTTATGCAATCTTCAGTGCAGGAAGTTAATTTCCGATATATATATATATATATATATATATATATATATATATATATATATATATATATATATATATATATATATGTATATATATATATATATAGTGAATGCTTTTATTCAAACATGTACAAGGTCTGCTACACTGGCATGTCGATGTTATCGATCTACAGCTCTCAAGATTCTCTGGAATTCAACGACCAGGTTGGATCATAAAAAAATTCTCTGCCTGATGAGACCTCAGCTTTTGAGAGCTGTAGATCGATAACAGCGACATGCCAGTGTAGCAGACCTTGTACATGTTGTAATAAAAGCATTCACAATACAGCTCTATATTTTTATTGAGCACTCTTTTATAAGCCCGGTTTGATTCCCTTAGGATTTCTACCCTGTGGATTTTTACCCTACCTGAATTAAAAATTCATAACTTTTTTATTTATTGAGTTTTTTTTAGTTTTTTTAGAATAAGTAAAGGACCCCTTCCGAAGCAAGCATGAGCCGTATTAGCCCTAAGGAACGAACCCTCATTTAGAAAACATTATTTTTGCTTAAAAAACTCAAAACAGTGTAAAAAACAATACTTTAGTTTTTGTAAGTTTTAAGAAGTGTTTTTCGGCTAAAATTTGTTTTGTTTATTTCAAAAAATCTCGGAAGGGTCAGTCTACACACACATAAAGTTTGGTGAGTTTAACTTTTATTTTGTGGAAGTTATTCAAATTCAAGTTATTCAAATTTAAAGATAGGACCCTTATTTTGGCCCACCCTGTATATATATATATATATATATATATATATATATATATATATATATATATACAGAGAAAGAGAGAGAGGGAGAGAGAGAGAGAGAGAGAGAGAGAGAGAGAGTGAGTGAGTGAGTGAGTGAGTGAAACCCTACTGTTCAATTGAACCATCTACTCTTTTGACAAGCGGACGTTTTAACCGTTACGCTATCAACAAAAAGTTTAACTAAGGTGTAGATACTTACTGTTTATTGTAATTGTTTTAGTATTTAAAACAGATACTGATAGTTTTGTTCGCGTCGTGGAAGTCTGATGGTGATTTGAAGATAAAGTTTTTTTTGTGTCCAAAAATTATTTATGTGTGCTATAAAATTGTAAAACAGATCAAATATGTTTGGTGTAAGGAAAAAGA
>OY744532.1:8910680-9163180 GCA_963556195.1 Sepiola atlantica | reverse complement strand
TACTCGGACAATTTTTGTAAACTTTTTGTATGTAATGTATCAGCCGGTTAGCTCAGTTGGTTAGAGCGTCGTACTAATTACGCGAATGTTGTAAGTTCGATCCCCATACTGACGAAGGCATGCTTCGTTAATTTTACTCTTCTGATCAGATTTTCATGTAAATCTGCTTGTTTTTGTTACGAACCACAAGAAACAAAGAAAATGTACAAGATACCGATCATCTAGATATTTAATTTCTAGAGAAACTATATAATTTTAATAAGTGTCTGTTCAGTTTGAAATACTTCTTATACTGTGTTATATATACTCGGACAAATTTTTGTAAACTTTTTGTATATAAATATCAACCGGTTAGCTCAGTTGGTTAGAGCGTCGTGCTAATAACGCGAATGTCGTGGGTTCGATCCCCATTCTGGCCAACCTTCGTTAATTTTACTCTTCTGACTCGATTTTTCATGTAAATCTCCCTGTTTTTGTTACAAACCACAAGAAAGCAAGAAAATGTACAAGATACCGATCATGTAGATATTTAATTTCTGGAGAATCTGAATAATTTTAATAAGTGTCTGTTCAGTTTGAAATACTTCTTATACTGTGTTATATATACTCGGACAAATTTTTGTAAACTTTTTGTATATAATGTATCGGCCGATTAGCTCAGTTGGTTAGAGCGTCGTGCTAACAACGCGAATGTCGTGGGTTCGATCCCCATACTGGCCAACCTTCGTTAATTTTACTCTTCTGACTCGATTTTTCATGTAAATCTCCCTGTTTTTGTTACAAACCACAAGAAAGCAAGAAAATGTACAAGATACCGATCATGTAGATATTTAATTTCTGGAGAATCTGAATAATTTTAATAAGTGTCTGTTCAGTTTGAAATACTTCTTATACTGTGTTATATATACTCGCACAAATTTTTGTAAACTTTTTGTATATAATGAATCGGCCGGTTAGCTCAGTTGGTTAGAGCGTCGTGCTAATAACGCGAATGTCGTGGGTTCGATCCCCATACTGGCCAATACTTCGTTAATTTTACTCTTCTGACTCGATTTTTCATGTAAATCTGCTTGTTTTTGTAACAAACCACAAGAAAGCAAGAAAATGTACAAGATACCGATCATCTAGATATTTAATTTCTGGAAAATCTGAATAATTTTAATAAGTGTCTGTTCAGTTTGAAATACTTCTTATACTGTGTTATATATACTCGGACAAATTTTTGTAAACTTTTTGTATATAATGTATCGGCCGATTAGCTCAGTTGGTTAGAGCGTCGTGCTAACAACGCGAATGTCGTGGGTTCGATCCCCATACTGGCCAACCTTCGATAATTTTACTCTTCTGACTCGATTTTTCATGTAAATCTCCCTGTTTTTGTTACAAACCACAAGAAAGCAAGAAAATGTACAAGATACCGATCATGTAGATATTTAATTTCTGGAGAATCTGAATAATTTTAATAAGTGTCTGTTCAGTTTGAAATACTTAAAATACTGTGTTATATATACTCGGACAAATTTTTGTAAACTTTTTGTATATAATGAATCGGCCGGTTAGCTCAGTTGGTTAGAGCGTCGTGCTAATAACGCGAATGTCGTGGGTTCGATCCCCATACTGGCCAATACTTCGTTAATTTTACTCTTCTGACTCGATTTTTCACGCAAATCTGCTTGTTTTTGTAACAAACCACAAGAAAGCAAAAAAAAGTACAAAATACCGATCATCTAGATATTTAATTTCTGGAGAATCTGAATAATTTTAATAAGTCTCTGTTCAGTTTGGAATACTTCTTATACTGTGTTATATATACTCGGAGAAATTTTTGTAAACTTTTTGTATCTTATGTATCGGCCGGTTAGCTCAGTTGGTTAGAGCGTCGTGCTAATAACGCGAATGTCGTGGGTTCGATCCCCATACTGGCCAATACTTAGTTAATTTTACTCTTCTGACTCGATTTTTCATGTAAATCTGCTTGTTTTTTTTAACAAACCACAAGAAAGCAAGAAAATGTACAAAATACCGATCATCTAGATATTTAATTTCTGGAAAATCTGAATAATTTTAATAAGTGTCTGTTCAGTTTGAAATACTTCTTATACTGTGTTATATATACTCGGACAATTTATTGTAAACTTTTTGTATGTTATGTATCGGCCGGTTAGCTCAGTTGGTTAGAGCGTCGTGCTAATAACGCGAATGTCGTGGGTTCGATCCCCATACTGGCCAATACTTCGTTAATTTTACTCTTCTGACTCGATTTTTCACGTAAATCTGCTTGTTTTTGTAACAAACCACAAGAAAGCAAGAAAATGAACAAAATACCGATCATCTAGATATTTAATTTCTGGAAAATCTGAATAATTTTACTAAGTCTCTGTTCAGTTTGAAATACTTCGTATACTGTGTTATATATACTCGGACAAATTTTTGTAAACTTTTTGTATGTTATGTATCGGCCGGTTAGCTCAGTTGGTTAGACCGTCGTGCTAATAACGCGAATGTCGTGGGTTCGATCCCCATACTGGCCACTACTTCGTTAATTTTACTCTTCTGACTCGATTTTTCACGCAAATCTGCTTGTTTTTGTAACAAACGGCAAGAAAGCAAAAAAAAAGTCCAAAATACCGATCATCTAGATATTTAATTTCTGGAAAATCTGAATAATTTTAATAAGTCTCTGTTCAGTTTGAAATACTTCTTATACTGTGTTATATATACTCGGACAAATTTTTGTAAACTTTTTGTATCTTATGTATCGGCCGGTTAGCTCAGTTGGTTAGACCGTCGTGCTAATAACGCGAATGTCGTGGGTTCGATCCCTATACTGGCCAATACTTCGTTAATTTTACTCTTCTGACTCGATTTTTCATGTAAATCTGCTTGTTTTTGTAACAAACCACAAGAAAGCAAGAAAATGTACAAGATACCGATCATCTAGATATTTTAATTCTGGAAAATCTGAAACATTTTAATAAGTCTCTGTTCAGTTTGGAATACTTCTTATACTGTGTTATATATACTCGGACAAATTTTTGTAAACTTTTTGTATGTTATGTATCGGCCGGTTAGCTCAGTTGGTTAGAGCGTCGTGCTAATAACGCGAATGTCGTGGGTTCGATCCCCATACTGGCCAATACTTCGTTAATTTTACTCTTCTGACTCGATTTTTCATGTAAATCTGCTTGTTTTTTTAACAAACCACAAGAAAGCAAGAAAATGTACAAGATTCCGATCATCTAGATATTTAATTTCTGGAAAATCTGAATAATTTTAATAAGTGTCTGTTCAGTTTGAAATACTTCTTATACTGTGTTATATATACTCGGACAATTTATTGTAAACTTTTTGTATGTTATGTATCGGCCGGTTAGCTCAGTTGGTTAGAGCGTCGTGCTAATAACGCGAATGTCGTGGGTTCGATCCCCATACTGGCCAATACTTCGTTAATTTTACTCTTCTGACTCTATTTTTCACGTAAATCTGCTTGTTTTTGTAACAAACCACAAGAATGCAAGAAAATGAACAAAATACCGATCATCTAGATATTTAATTTCTGGAAAATCTTAATAATTTTACTAAGTCTCTGTTCAGTTTGAAATACTTCTTATACTGTGTTATATATACTCGGACAAATTTTTGTAAACTTTTTGTATCTTATGTATCGGCCGGTTAGCTCAGTTGGTTAGAGCGTCGTGCTAATAACGCGAATGTCGTGGGTTCGATCCCCATACTGGCCAATACTTCGTTAATTTTACTCTTCTGACTCGATTTTTCACGCAAATCTGCTTGTTTTTGTAACAAACCACAAGAAAGCAAAAAAAAGTACAAAATACCGATCATCTAGATATTTAATTTCTGGAGAATCTGAATAATTTTAATAAGTCTCTGTTCAGTTTAAAATACTTCTTATACTGTGTTATATATACTCGCACAAATTTTTGTAAACTTTTTGTATCTTATGTATCGGCCGGTTAGCCCAGTAGGTTAGAGCGTCGTGCTAATAACGCGAATGTCGTGGGTTCGATCCCCATACTGGCCAATACTTCGTTAATTTTACTCTTCTGACTCGATTTTTCATGTAAATCTGCTTGTTTTTTTAACAAACCACAAGAAAGCAAGAAAATGTACAAGATACCGATCATCTAGATATTTTAATTCTGGAAAATCTGAATAATTTTACTAAGTCTCTGTTCAGTTTGAAATACTTCTTATACTGTGTTATATATACTCGGACAAATTTTTGTAAACTTTTTGTACGTTATGTATCGGCCGGTTAGCTCAGCTGGTTAGAGCGTCGTGCTAATAACGCGAATGTCGTGGGTTCGATCCTCATACTGGCCAATACTTCGTTAATTTTACTCTTCTGACTCGATTTTACACGCAAATCTGCTTGTTTTTGTAACAAACGACAAGAAAGCAAAAAAAAGTACACAATACCGATCATCTAGATATTTAATTTCTGGAGAATCTGAATAATTTTAATAAGTCTCTGTTCAGTTTAAAATACTTCTTATACTGTGTTATATATACTCGCACAAATTTTTGTAAACTTTTTGGATCTTATGTATCGGCCGGTTAGCCCAGTAGGTTAGAGCGTCGTGCTAATAACGCGAATGTCGTGGGTTCGATCCCCATACTGGCCAATACTTCGTTAATTTTACTCTTCTGACTCGATTTTTCATGTAAATCTGCTTGTTTTTTTAACAAACCACAAGAAAGCAAGAAAATGTACAAGATACCGATCATCTAGATATTTTAATTCTGGAAAATCTGAATAATTTTACTAAGTCTCTGTTCAGTTTGAAATACTTCTTATACTGTGTTATATATACTCGGACAAATTTTTGTAAACTTTTTGTACGTTATGTATCGGCCGGTTAGCTCAGCTGGTTAGAGCGTCGTGCTAATAACGCGAATGTCGTGGGTTCGATCCTCATACTGGCCAATACTTCGTTAATTTTACTCTTCTGACTCGATTTTACACGCAAATCTGCTTGTTTTTGTAACAAACGACAAGAAAGCAAAAAAAAGTACAAAATACCGATCATCTAGATATTTAATTTCTGGAAAATCTGAATAATTTTAATAAGTCTCTGTTCAGTTTGAAATACTTCTTATACTGTGTTATATATACTCGCACAAATTTTTGTAAACTTTTTGTATGTTATGTATCGGCCGGTTAGCTCAGTTGGTTAGAGCGTCGTGCTAATAACGCGAATGTCGTGGGTTCGATCCCCATACTGGCCAATACTTCGTTAATTTTACTCTTCTGACTCGATTTTTCACGCAAATCTGCTTGTTTTTGTAACAAACGACAAGAAAGCAAAAGAAAGTACAAAATACCGATCATCTAGATATTTAATTTCTGGAAAATCTGAATAATTTTAATAAGTCTCTGTTCAGTTTGAAATACTTCTTATACTGTGTTATATATACTCGGACAAATTTTTGTAAACTTTTTGTATGTTATGTATCGGCCGGTTTGCTCAGTTGGTTAGAACGTCGTGCTAATAACGCGAATGTCGTGGGTTCGATCCCCATACTGGCCAATACTTCGTTAATTTTACTCTTCTGACTCGATTTTTCACGAAACTCTACTTGTTTTTGTAACAAACGACAAGAAAGCAAAAAAAAGTACAAAATACCGATCATCTAGATATTTAATTTCTGGAAAATCTTAATAATTTTAATAAGTCTCTGTTCAGTTTGAAATACTTCTTATACTGTGTTATATATACTCGGACAAATTTTTGTAAACTTTTCGTATATTATGTATCGGCCGGTTACCTCAGTTGGTTAGAGGGTCGTGCTAATAACGCGAATGTCGTGGGTTCGATCCCCATACTGGTCAATACTTCGTTAATTTTACTCTTCTGACTCGATTTTACACGCAAATCTGCTTGTTTTTGTAACAAACGACAAGAAAGCAAAAAAAAGTACAAAATACCGATCATCTAGATATTTAATTTCTGGAAAATCTGAATAATTTTAATAAGTCTCTGTTCAGTTTGAAATACTTCTTATACTGTGTTATATATACTCGGACAAATTTTTGTAAACTTTTTGTATCTTATGTATCGGCCGGTTAGCTCAGTTGGTTAGAGCGTCGTGCTAATAACGCGAATGTCGTGGGTTCGATCCCCATACTGGCCAATACTTCGTAAATTTTTCTCTTCTGACTCGATTTTTCACGCAAATCTGCTTGTTTTTGTAACAAACCACAAGAAAGCAAAAAAAAGTACAAAATACCGATCATCTAGATATTTAATTTCTGGAGAATCTGAATAATTTTAATAAGTCTCTGTTCAGTTTAAAATACTTCTTATACTGTGTTATATATACTCGCACAAATTTTTGTAAACTTTTTGTATCTTATGTATCGGCCGGTTAGCCCAGTAGGTTAGAGCGTCGTGCTAATAACGCGAATGTCGTGGGTTCGATCCCCATACTGGCCAATACTTCGTTAATTTTACTCTTCTGACTCGATTTTTCATGTAAATCTGCTTGTTTTTTTAACAAACCACAAGAAAGCAAGAAAATGTACAAGATACCGATCATCTAGATATTTTAATTCTGGAAAATCTGAATAATTTTACTAAGTCTCTGTTCAGTTTGAAATACTTCTTATACTGTGTTATATATACTCGGACAAATTTTTGTAAACTTTTTGTACGTTATGTATCGGCCGGTTAGCTCAGCTGGTTAGAGCGTCGTGCTAATAACGCGAATGTCGTGGGTTCGATCCTCATACTGGCCAATACTTCGTTAATTTTACTCTTCTGACTCGATTTTACACGCAAATCTGCTTGTTTTTGTAACAAACGACAAGAAAGCAAAAAAAAGTACAAAATACCGATCATCTAGATATTTAATTTCTGGAAAATCTGAATAATTTTAATAAGTCTCTGTTCAGTTTGAAATACTTCTTATACTGTGTTATATATACTCGCACAAATTTTTGTAAACTTTTTGTATGTTATGTATCGGCCGGTTAGCTCAGTTGGTTAGAGCGTCGTGCTAATAACGCGAATGTCGTGGGTTCGATCCCCATACTGGCCAATACTTCGTTAATTTTACTCTTCTGACTCGATTTTTCACGCAAATCTGCTTGTTTTTGTAACAAACGACAAGAAAGCAAAAGAAAGTACAAAATACCGATCATCTAGATATTTAATTTCTGGAAAATCTGAATAATTTTAATAAGTCTCTGTTCAGTTTGAAATATTTCTTATACTGTGTTCTATATACTCGGACAAATTTTTGTAAACTTTTTGTATGTTATGTATCGGCCGGTTTGCTCAGTTGGTTAGAACGTCGTGCTAATAACGCGAATGTCGTGGGTTCGATCCCCATACTGGCCAATACTTCGTTAATTTTACTCTTCTGACTCGATTTTTCACGAAACTCTACTTGTTTTTGTAACAAACGACAAGAAAGCAAAAAAAAGTACAAAATACCGATCATCTAGATATTTAATTTCTGGAAAATCTGAATAATTTTAATAAGTCTCTGTTCAGTTTGAAATACTTCTTATACTGTGTTATATATACTCGGACAAATTTTTGTAAACTTTTTGTATGTTATGTATCGGCCGGTTTGCTCAGTTGGTTAGAACGTCGTGCTAATAACGCGAATGTCGTGGGTTCGATCCCCATACTGGCCAATACTTCGTTAATTTTACTCTTCTGACTCGATTTTTCACGAAACTCTACTTGTTTTTGTAACAAACGACAAGAAAGCAAAAAAAAGTACAAAATACCGATCATCTAGATATTTAATTTCTGGAAAATCTTAATAATTTTAATAAGTCTCTGTTCAGTTTGAAATACTTCTTATACTGTGTTATATATACTCGGACAAATTTTTGTAAACTTTTCGAATGTTATGTATCGGCCGGTTACCTCAGTTGGTTAGAGGGTCGTGCTAATAACGCGAATGTCGTGGGTTCGATCCCCATACTGGCCAATACTTCGTTAATTTTACTCTTCTGACTCGATTTTTAACGCAAATCTGCTTGTTTTTGTAACAAACCATAGGAAGGCAAAAAAAAGTACAAAATACCGATCATCTAGATATTTACTTTCTGGAAAATCTTAATAATTTTAATAAGTCTCTGTTCAGTTTGAAATACTTCTTATACTGTGTTATATATACTCGGACAAATTTTTGTAAACTTTTTGTATCTTATGTATCGGCCGGTTAGCCCAGTAGGTTAGAGCGTCGTGCTAATAACGCGAATGTCGTGGGTTCGATCCCCATACTGGCCAATACTTCGTTAATTTTACTCTTCTGACTCGATTTTTCATGTAAATCTGCTTGTTTTTTTAACAAACCACAAGAAAGCAAGAAAATGTACAAGATACCGATCATCTAGATATTTTAATTCTGGAAAATCTGAATAATTTTACTAAGTCTCTGTTCAGTTTGAAATACTTCTTATACTGTGTTATATATACTCGGACAAATTTTTGTAAACTTTTTGTACGTTATGTATCGGCCGGTTAGCTCAGCTGGTTAGAGCGTCGTGCTAATAACGCGAATGTCGTGGGTTCGATCCTCATACTGGCCAATACTTCGTTAATTTTACTCTTCTGACTCGATTTTACACGCAAATCTGCTTGTTTTTGTAACAAACGACAAGAAAGCAAAAAAAAGTACAAAATACCGATCATCTAGATATTTAATTTCTGGAAAATCTGAATAATTTTAATAAGTCTCTGTTCAGTTTGAAATACTTCTTATACTGTGTTATATATACTCGCACAAATTTTTGTAAACTTTTTGTATGTTATGTATCGGCCGGTTAGCTCAGTTGGTTAGAGCGTCGTGCTAATAACGCGAATGTCGTGGGTTCGATCCCCATACTGGCCAATACTTCGTTAATTTTACTCTTCTGACTCGATTTTTCACGCAAATCTGCTTGTTTTTGTAACAAACGACAAGAAAGCAAAAGAAAGTACAAAATACCGATCATCTAGATATTTAATTTCTGGAAAATCTGAATAATTTTAATAAGTCTCTGTTCAGTTTGAAATACTTCTTATACTGTGTTATATATACTCGGACAAATTTTTGTAAACTTTTTGTATGTTATGTATCGGCCGGTTTGCTCAGTTGGTTAGAACGTCGTGCTAATAACGCGAATGTCGTGGGTTCGATCCCCATACTGGCCAATACTTCGTTAATTTTACTCTTCTGACTCGATTTTTCACGAAACTCTACTTGTTTTTGTAACAAACGACAAGAAAGCAAAAAAAAGTACAAAATACCGATCATCTAGATATTTAATTTCTGGAAAATCTTAATAATTTTAATAAGTCTCTGTTCAGTTTGAAATACTTCTTATACTGTGTTATATATACTCGGACAAATTTTTGTAAACTTTTCGTATGTTATGTATCGGCCGGTTACCTCAGTTGGTTAGAGGGTCGTGCTAATAACGCGAATGTCGTGGGTTCGATCCCCATACTGGTCAATACTTCGTTAATTTTACTCTTCTGACTCGATTTTACACGCAAATCTGCTTGTTTTTGTAACAAACGACAAGAAAGCAAAAAAAGTACAAAATACCGATCATCTAGATATTTAATTTCTGGAAAATCTGAATAATTTTAATAAGTCTCTGTTCAGTTTGAAATACTTCTTATACTGTGTTATATATACTCGCACAAATTTTTGTAAACTTTTTGTATGTTATGTATCGGCCGGTTAGCTCAGTTGGTTAGAGCGTCGTGCTAATAACGCGAATGTCGTGGGTTCGATCCCCATACTGGCCAATACTTCGTTAATTTTACTCTTCTGACTCGATTTTTCACGCAAATCTGCTTGTTTTTGTAACAAACGACAAGAAAGCAAAAGAAAGTACAAAATACCGATCATCTAGATATTTAATTTCTGGAAAATCTGAATAATTTTAATAAGTCTCTGTTCAGTTTGAAATACTTCTTATACTGTGTTATATATACTCGGACAAATTTTTGTAAACTTCTTGTATGTTATGTATCGGCCGGTTTGCTCAGTTGGTTAGAACGTCGTGCTAATAACGCGAATGTCGTGGGTTCGATCCCCATACTGGCCAATACTTCGTTAATTTTACTCTTCTGACTCGATTTTTCACGAAACTCTACTTGTTTTTGTAACAAACGACAAGAAAGCAAAAAAAAGTACAAAATACCGATCATCTAGATATTTAATTTCTGGAAAATCTTAATAATTTTAATAAGTCTCTGTTCAGTTTGAAATACTTCTTATACTGTGTTATATATACTCGGACAAATTTTTGTAAACTTTTCGTATGTTATGTATCGGCCGGTTACCTCAGTTGGTTAGAGGGTCGTGCTAATAACGCGAATGTCGTGGGTTCGATCCCCATACTGGCCAATACTTCGTTAATTTTACTCTTCTGACTCGATTTTTAACGCAAATCTGCTTGTTTTTGTAACAAACCATAGGAAGGCAAAAAAAAGTACAAAATACCGATCATCTAGATATTTACTTTCTGGAAAATCTTAATAATTTTAATAAGTCTCTGTTCAGTTTGAAATACTTCTTATACTGTGTTATATATACTCGGACAAATTTTTGTAAACTTTTTGTATCATATGTATCGGCCGGTTAGCTCAGTTGGTTAGAGCGTCGTGCTAATAACGCGAATGTCGTGGGTTCGATCCCCATACTGGCCAATACTTCGTTAATTTTACTCTTCTGACTCGATTTTTCACGCAAATCTGCTTGTTTTTGTAACAAACCACAAGAAAGCAAAAAAAAAGTACAAAATACCGATCATCAAGATATTTAATTTCTGGAAAATCTTAATAATTTTAATAAGTCTCTGTTCAGTTTGAAATACTTCTTATACTGTGTTATATATACTCGGACAAATTTTTGTAAACTTTTTGTATGTTATGTATCGGCCGGTTAGCTCAGTTGGTTAGAGCGTCGTGCTAATAACGCGAATGTCGTGGGTTCGATCCCCATACTGGCCAATACTTCGTTAATTTTACTCTTCTGACTCGATTTTTCACGCAAATCTGCTTGTTTTTGTAACAAACGACAAGAAAGCAAAAAAAAGTACAAAATACCGATCATCTAGATATTTAATTTCTGGAAAATCTGAATAATTTTAATAAGTCTCTGTTCAGTTTGAAATACTTCTTATACTGTGTTATATATACTCGGACAAATTTTTGTAAACTTTTTGTATCTTATGTATCGGCCGGTTAGCTCAGTTGGTTAGAGCGTCGTGCTAATAACGCGAATGTCGTGGGTTCGATCCCCATACTGGCCAATACTTCGTTAATTTTACTCTTCTGACTCGATTTTTCACGCAAATCTGCTTGTTTTTGTAACAAACCACAAGAAAGCAAAAAAAAAGTACAAAATACCGATCATCAAGATATTTAATTTCTGGAAAATCTTAATAATTTTAATAAGTCTCTGTTCAGTTTGAAATACTTCTTATACTGTGTTATATATACTCGGACAAATTTTTGTAAACTTTTTGTATGTTATGTATCGGCCGGTTAGCTCAGTTGGTTAGAGCGTCGTGCTAATAACGCGAATGTCGTGGGTTCGATCCCCATACTGGCCAATACTTCGTTAATTTTACTCTTCTGACTCGATTTTTCACGCAAATCTGCTTGTTTTTGTAACAAACGACAAGAAAGCAAAAAAAAGTACAAAATACCGATCATCTAGATATTTAATTTCTGGAAAATCTGAATAATTTTAATAAGTCTCTGTTCAGTTTGAAATACTTCTTATACTGTGTTATATATACTCGCACAAATTTTTGTAAACTTTTTGTATGTTATGTATCGGCCGGTTACCTCAGTTGGTTAGAGGGTCGTGCTAATAACGCGAATGTTGTGGGTTCGATCCCCATACTGGCCAATACTTCGTTAATTTTACTCTTCTGACTCGATTTTTCACGTAAATCTGCTTGTTTTTGTAACAAACGACAAGAAAGCAAAAAAAAGTACAAAATACCGATCATCTAGATATTTAATTTCTGGAAAATCTGAATAATTTTAATAAGTCTCTGTTCAGTTTGAAATACTTCTTATACTGTGTTATATATACTCGGACAAATTTTTGTAAACTTTTTGTATCTTATGTATCGGCCGGTTAGCTCAGTTGGTTAGAGCGTCGTGCTAATAACGCGAATGTCGTGGGTTCGATCCCCATACTGGCCAATACTTCGTTAATTTTACTCTTCTAACTCGATTTTTCACGCAAATCTGCTTGTTTTTGTAACAAACCACAAGAAAGCAAAAAAAAAGTACAAAATACCGATCATCAAGATATTTAATTTCTGGAAAATCTTAATAATTTTAATAAGTCTCTGTTCAGTTTGAAATACTTCTTATACTGTGTTATATATACTCGGACAAATTTTTGTAAACTTTTTGTATGTTATGTATCGGCCGGTTAGCTCAGTTGGTTAGAGCGTCGTGCTAATAACGCGAATGTCGTGGGTTCGATCCCCATACTGGCCAATACTTCGTTAATTTTACTCTTCTGACTCGATTTTTCACGCAAATCTGCTTGTTTTTGTAACAAACGACAAGAAAGCAAAAAAAAGTACAAAATACCGATCATCTAGATATTTAATTTCTGGAAAATCTGAATAATTTTAATAAGTCTCTGTTCAGTTTGAAATACTTCTTATACTGTGTTATATATACTCGGACAAATTTTTGTAAACTTTTTGTATCTTATGTATCGGCCGGTTAGCTCAGTTGGTTAGAGCGTCGTGCTAATAACGCGAATGTCGTGGGTTCGATCCCCATACTGGCCAATACTTCGTTAATTTTACTCTTCTGACTCGATTTTTCACGCAAATCTGCTTGTTTTTGTAACAAACCACAAGAAAGCAAAAAAAAAGTACAAAATACCGATCATCAAGATATTTAATTTCTGGAAAATCTTAATAATTTTAATAAGTCTCTGTTCAGTTTGAAATACTTCTTATACTGTGTTATATATACTCGGACAAATTTTTGTAAACTTTTTGTATGTTATGTATCGGCCGGTTAGCTCAGTTGGTTAGAGCGTCGTGCTAATAACGCGAATGTCGTGGGTTCGATCCCCATACTGGCCAATACTTCGTTAATTTTACTCTTCTGACTCGATTTTTCACGCAAATCTGCTTGTTTTTGTAACAAACGACAAGAAAGCAAAAAAAAGTACAAAATACCGATCATCTAGATATTTAATTTCTGGAAAATCTGAATAATTTTAATAAGTCTCTGTTCAGTTTGAAATACTTCTTATACTGTGTTATATATACTCGGACAAATTTTTGTAAACTTTTTGTATGTTATGTATCGGCCGTTTAGCTCAGTGGGTTAGAGCGTCGTGCTAATAACGCGAATGTCGTGGGTTCGATCCCCATATAGGCCAATACTTCGTTAATTTTACTCTTCTGACTCGATTTTTCATGTAAATCTGCTTGTTTTTGTAACAAACCACAAGAAAGCAAGAAAATGTACAAAATACCGATCATCTAGATATTTAATTTCTGGAAAATCTTAATAATTTACTAAGTCTCTGTTCAGTTTGAAATACTTCTTATACTGTGTTATATATACTCGGACAAATTTTTGTAAACTGTTTGTATGTTATGTATCGGCCGGTTAGCTCAGTTGGTTAGAGCGTCGTGCTAATAACGCGAATGTCGTGGGTTCGATCCCCATACTGGCCAAGACTTCGTTAATTTTACTCTTCTGACTCGATTTTTCATGTAAATTTGCTTGTTTTTGTAACAAACCACAAGAAAGCAAAAAAAAGTACAAAATACCGATCATCAAGATATTTAATTTCTGGAAAATCTGAATAATTTTAATAAGTCTCTGTTCAGTTTGAAATACTTCTTATACTGTGTTATATATACTCGGACAAATTTTTGTAAACTTTTTGTATGTTATGTATCGGCCGTTTAGCTCAGTGGGTTAGAGCGTCGTGCTAATAACGCGAATGTCGTGGGTTCGATCCCCATACTGGCCAATACTTCGTTAATTTTACTATTCTGACTCGATTTTTCACGCAAATCTGCTTGTTTTTGTAACAAACGACAAGAAAGCAAAAAAAAGTACAAAATACCGATCATCTAGATATTTAATTTCTGGAAAATCTTAATAATTTTATTAAGTCTCTGTTCAGTTTGAAATACTTCTTATACTGTGTTATATATACTCGGACAAATTTTTGTAAACTTTTTGTATGTTATGTATCGGCCGGTTAGCTCAGTTGGTTAGAGCGTCGTGCTAATAACGCGAATGTCGTGGGTTCGATCCCCATACTGGCCAATACTTCGTTAGTTTTACTCTTCTGACTCGATTTTTCATGTAAATCTGCTTGTTTTTGTAACAAACCACAAGAAAGCAAGAAAATATACAAAATGCCGATCATCTAGATATTTAATTTCTGGAAAATCTGAATAATTTTACTAAGTCTCTGTTCAGTTTGAAATACTTCTTATACTGTGTTATATATACTCGGACAAATTTTTGTAAACTTTTTGTATGTTATGTATCGGCCGGTTAGCTCAGTTGGTTAGTGCGTCGTGCTAATAACGCGACTGTCGTGGGTTCGATCCCCATACTGGCCAATACTTCGTTAATTTTACTCTTCTGACTCGATTTTTCACGCAAATCTGCTTGTTTTTGTAACAAACCACAAGAAAGCAAAAAAAAAGTACAAAATACCGATCATCTAGATATTTAATTTCTGGAAAATCTTTATAATTTTAATAAGTCTCTGTTCAGTTTGAAATACTTCTTATACTGTGTTATATATACTCGGACAAATTTTTGTAAACTTTTTGTATGTTATGTATCGGCCGGTTAGCTCAGTTGGTAAGAGCGTCGTGCTAATAACGCGAATGTCGTGGGTTCCATCCCCATACTGGCCAATACTTCGTCAATTTTACTCTTCTGACTCGATTTTTCACGCAAATCTGCTTGTTTTTGTAACAAACCACAAGAAAGCAAAAAAAAGTACAAAATACCGATCATCTAGATATTTAATTTCTGGAAAATCTGAATAATTTTATTAAGTCTCTGTTCAGTTTGAAATACTTCTTATACTGTGTTATATATACTCGGACAAATTTTTGTAAACTTTTTGTATGTTATGTATCGGCCGGTTAGCTCAGTTGGTTAGACCGTCGTGCTAATAACGCGAATGTCGTAGGTTCGATCCCCATACTGGCCAATACTTCGTTTATTTTACTCATTTAACTCGATTTTTCATGTAAATCTTCCTGTTTTTGTTACAAACCACAAGAAAGCAAGAAAATGTACAAAATACCGATCATCTAGATATTTAATTTCTGGAGAATCTGAATAATTTTAATAAGTCTCTGTTCAGTTTGAAATACTTCTTATACTGTGTTATATATACTCGCACAAATTTTTGTAAACTTTTTGTATGTTATGTATCGGCCGGTTAGCTCAGTTGGTTAGAGCGTCGTGCTAATAACGCGAATGTCGTGGGTTCGATCCCCATACTGGCCAATACTTCGTTAATTTTACTCTCCTGACTCGATTTTTCACGCAAATCTGCTTGTTTTTGTAACAAACCACAAGAAAGCAAGAAAATATACAAAATGCCGATCATCTAGATATTTAATTTCTGGAAAATCTGAATAATTTTACTAAGTCTCTGTTCAGTTTGAAATACTTCTTATACTGTGTTATATATACTCGGACAAATTTTTGTAAACTTTTTGTATGTTATGTATCGGCCGGTTAGCTCAGTTGGTTAGTGCGTCGTGCTAATAACGCGACTGTCGTGGGTTCGATCCCCATACTGGCCAATACTTCGTTAATTTTACTCTTCTGACTCGATTTTTCACGCAAATCTGCTTGTTTTTGTAACAAACTACAAGAAAGCAAAAAAAAGTACAAAATACCGATCATCTAGATATTTAATTTCTGGAAAATCTGAATAATTTTATTAAGTCTCTGTTCAGTTTGAAATACTTCTTATACTGTGTTATATATACTCGGACAAATTTTTGTAAACTTTTTGTATGTTATGTATCGGCCGGTTAGCTCAGTTGGTTAGACCGTCGTGCTAATAACGCGAATGTCGTAGGTTCGATCCCCATACTGGCCAATACTTCGTTTATTTTACTCATTTAACTCGATTTTTCATGTAAATCTTCCTGTTTTTGTTACAAACCACAAGAAAGCAAGAAAATGTACAAAATACCGATCATCTAGATATTTAATTTCTGGAGAATCTGAATAATTTTAATAAGTGTCTGTTCAGTTTGAAATACTTCTTATACTGTGTTATATATACTCGCACAAATTTTTGTAAACTTTTTGTATGTTATGTATCGGCCGGTTAGCTCAGTTGGTTAGAGCGTCGTGCTAATAACGCGAATGTCGTGGGTTCGATCCCCATACTGGCCAATACTTCGTTAATTTTACTCTCCTGACTCGATTTTTCACGCAAATCTGCTTGTTTTTGTAACAAACGACAAGAATGCAAAAAAAAGTACAAAATACCGATCATCTAGATATTTAATTTCTGGAAAATCTGAATAAATTTACTAAGTCTCTGTTCAGTTTGAAATACTTCTTATACTGTGTTATATATACTCGGACAAATTTTTGTAAACTTTTTGTATGTTATGTATCGGACGGTTAGCTCAGTTGGTTAGACCGTCGTGCTAATAACGCGAATGTCGTGGGTTCGATCCCCATACTGGCCAATACTTCGTTAATTTTACTCTTCTGACTCGATTTTTCACGCAAATCTGCTTGTTTTTGTAACAAACCACAGGAAAGCAAAAAAAAGTACAAAATACCGATCATCTAGATATTTAATTTCTGGAAAATCTTAATAATTTTAATAAGTCTCTGTTCAGTTTGAAATACTTCTTATACTGTGTTATATATACTCGGACCAATTTTTGTAAACTTTTTTATGTTATGTATCGGCCGGTTAGCTCAGTTGGTTAGAGCGTCGTGCTAATAACGCGAATGTCGTGGGTTCGATCCCCATACTGGCCAATACGTCGTTAATTTTACTCTTCTGACTCGATTTTTCATGTAAATCTGCTTGTTTTTGTAACAAACCACAAGAAAGCAAAAAAAAAGTACAAAATACCGATCATCTACATATTTTATTTCTGGAAAATCTGAATAATTTTAATAAGTCTCTGTTCAGTTTGAAATACTTCTTATACTGTGTTATATATACTCGGACAAATTTTTGTAAACTTTTTGTATGTTATGTATCGGCCGGTTGGCTCAGTTGGTTAGAGCGTCGTGCTAATAACGCGAATGTCGTGTGTTCGATCCCCATACTGGCCAATACTTCGTTAATTTTACTCTTCTGACTCGATTTTTGATGTAAATCTGCTTGATTTAGTAACAAACCATAAGAACGCAAGAAAATGTACAAGATACCGATCATCTAGATATTTAATTTCTGGAGAATCTGAATAATTTTAATAAGTGTCTGTTCAGTTTGAAATACTTCTTATAATGTGTTATATATACTCGCACAAATTTTTGTAAACTTTTTGTATGTTATGTATCGGCCGGTTAGCTCAGTTGGTTAGAGCGTCGTGCTAATAACGCGAATGTCGTGGCTTCGATCCCCATACTGGCAAATACTTCGTTAATTTTACTCTTCTGACTCGATTTTTCATGTAAATCTGCGGGTTTTTGTAACAAACCACAAGAACGCAAGAAAATGTACAAGATACCGATCATCTAGATATTTAATTTCTGGAGAATCTGAATAATTTTAATAAGTCTCTGTTCAGTTTGAAATACTTCTTATACTGTGTTATATATACTCGCACAAATTTTTGTAAACTTTTTGTATGTTATGTATCGGCCGGTTAGCTCAGTTGGTTAGAGCGTCGTGCTAATAACGCGAATGTCGTGGGTTCGATCCCCATACTGGCCAATACTTCGTTAATTTTACTCTCCTGACTCGATTTTTCACGCAAATCTGCTTGTTTTTGTAACAAACGACAAGAATGCAAAAAAAAGTACAAAATACCGATCATCTAGATATTTAATTTCTGGAAAATCTGAATAAATTTACTAAGTCTCTGTTCAGTTTGAAATACTTCTTATACTGTGTTATATATACTCGGACAAATTTTTGTAAACTTTTTGTATGTTATGTATCGGACGGTTAGCTCAGTTGGTTAGACCGTCGTGCTAATAACGCGAATGTCGTGGGTTCGATCCCCATACTGGCCAATACTTCGTTAATTTTACTCTTCTGACTCGATTTTTCACGCAAATCTGCTTGTTTTTGTAACAAACCACAGGAAAGCAAAAAAAAGTACAAAATACCGATCATCTAGATATTTAATTTCTGGAAAATCTTAATAATTTTAATAAGTCTCTGTTCAGTTTGAAATACTTCTTATACTGTGTTATATATACTCGGACCAATTTTTGTAAACTTTTTTATGTTATGTATCGGCCGGTTAGCTCAGTTGGTTAGAGCGTCGTGCTAATAACGCGAATGTCGTGGGTTCGATCCCCATACTGGCCAATACGTCGTTAATTTTACTCTTCTGACTCGATTTTTCATGTAAATCTGCTTGTTTTTGTAACAAACCACAAGAAAGCAAAAAAAAAGTACAAAATACCGATCATCTACATATTTTATTTCTGGAAAATCTGAATAATTTTAATAAGTCTCTGTTCAGTTTGAAATACTTCTTATACTGTGTTATATATACTCGGACAAATTTTTGTAAACTTTTTGTATGTTATGTATCGGCCGGTTGGCTCAGTTGGTTAGAGCGTCGTGCTAATAACGCGAATGTCGTGTGTTCGATCCCCATACTGGCCAATACTTCGTTAATTTTACTCTTCTGACTCGATTTTTGATGTAAATCTGCTTGATTTAGTAACAAACCATAAGAACGCAAGAAAATGTACAAGATACCGATCATCTAGATATTTAATTTCTGGAGAATCTGAATAATTTTAATAAGTGTCTGTTCAGTTTGAAATACTTCTTATAATGTGTTATATATACTCGCACAAATTTTTGTAAACTTTTTGTATGTTATGTATCGGCCGGTTAGCTCAGTTGGTTAGAGCGTCGTGCTAATAACGCGAATGTCGTGGCTTCGATCCCCATACTGGCAAATACTTCGTTAATTTTACTCTTCTGACTCGATTTTTCATGTAAATCTGCGGGTTTTTGTAACAAACCACAAGAACGCAAGAAAATGTACAAGATACCGATCATCTAGATATTTAATTTCTGGAGAATCTGAATAATTTTAATAAGTCTCTGTTCAGTTTGAAATACTTCTTATACTGTGTTATATATACTCGCACAAATTTTTGTAAACTTTTTGTATGTTATGTATCGGCCGGTTAGCTCAGTTGGTTAGAGCGTCGTGCTAATAACGCGAATGTCGTGGGTTCGATCCCCATACTGGCCAATACTTCGTTAATTTTACTCTCCTGACTCGATTTTTCACGCAAATCTGCTTGTTTTTGTAACAAACGACAAGAATGCAAAAAAAAGTACAAAATACCGATCATCTAGATATTTAATTTCTGGAAAATCTGAATAAATTTACTAAGTCTCTGTTCAGTTTGAAATACTTCTTATACTGTGTTATATATACTCGGACAAATTTTTGTAAACTTTTTGTATGTTATGTATCGGACGGTTAGCTCAGTTGGTTAGACCGTCGTGCTAATAACGCGAATGTCGTGGGTTCGATCCCCATACTGGCCAATACTTCGTTAATTTTACTCTTCTGACTCGATTTTTCACGCAAATCTGCTTGTTTTTGTAACAAACCACAGGAAAGCAAAAAAAAGTACAAAATACCGATCATCTAGATATTTAATTTCTGGAGAATCTGAATAATTTTAATAAGTCTCTGTTCAGTTTGAAATACTTCTTATACTGTGTTATATATACTCGCACAAATTTTTGTAAACTTTTTTATGTTATGTATCGGCCGGTTAGCTCAGTTGGTTAGAGCGTCGTGCTAATAACGCGAATGTCGTGGGTTCGATCCCCATACTGGCCAATACTTCGTTGATTTTACTCTTCTGACTCGATTTTTCATGTAAATCTGCTTGTTTTTGTAACAAACCACAAGAACGCAAGAAAATGTACAAGATACCGATCATCTAAATATTTAATTTCTGGAGAATCTGAATAATTTTAATAAGTCTCTGTTCAGTTTGAAATACTTCTTATACTGTGTTATATATACTCGCACAAATTTTTGTAAACTTTTTGTATGTTATGTATCGGCCGGTTAGCTCAGTTGGTTAGAGCGTCGTGCTAATAACGCGAATGTCGTGGGTTCGATCCACATACTGGCCAATACTTCGTTAATTTTACTCTCCTGACTCGATTTTTCACGCAAATCTGTTTGTTTTTGTAACAAACCACAAGAAAGCAAAAAAAAGTACAAAATACCGATCATCTAGATATTTAATTTCTGGAAAATCTTAATAATTTTAATAAGTCTCTGTTCAGTTTGAAATACTTCTTATACTGTGTTATATATACTCGGACAAATTTTTGTAAACTTTTTGTATGTTATGTATCGGCCGGTTAGCTCAGTTGGTTAGAGCGTCGTGCTAATAACGCGAATGTCGTGTGTTCGATCCCCATACTGGCCAATACTTCGTTAATTTTACTCTTCTGACTCGATTTTTTATGTAAATCTGCTTGATTTTGTAATTAACCACGAGAAAGCAAGACAATGTACAAGATACCGATCATCTAGATATTTAATTACTGGAGAATCTGAATAATTTTAATAAGTCTCTGTTCAGTTTGAAATACTTCTTATGCTGTGTTATATATACTCGCAGAAATTTTTGTAAACTTTTTGTATATTATGTATCGGCCGGTTAGCTCAGTTGGTTAGAGCGTCGTGCTAATAACGCGAATGTCGTGGGTTTGATCCCCATACTGGCCAATACTTCGTTAATTTTACTCTCCTGACTCGATTTTTCACGCAAATCTGCTTGTTTTTGTAACAAACCACAGGAAAGCAAAAAAAAGTACAAAATACCGATCATCTAGATATTTAATTTCTGGAAAATCTTAATAATTTTAATAAGTCTCTGTTCAGTTTGAAATACTTCTTATACTGTGTTATATATACTCGGACCAATTTTTGTAAACTTTTTTATGTTATGTATCGGCCGGTTAGCTCAGTTGGTTAGAGCGTCGTGCTAATAACGCGAATGTCGTGGGTTCGATCCCCATACTGGCCAATACGTCGTTAATTTTACTCTTCTGACTCGATTTTTCATGTAAATCTGCTTGTTTTTGTAACAAACCACAAGAAAGCAAAAAAAAAGTACAAAATACCGATCATCTACATATTTTATTTCTGGAAAATCTGAATAATTTTAATAAGTCTCTGTTCAGTTGGAAATACTTCTTATACTGTGTTATATATACTCGGACAAATTTTTGTAAACTTTTTGTATGTTATGTATCGGCCGGTTGGCTCAGTTGGTTAGAGCGTCGTGCTAATAACGCGAATGTCGTGTGTTCGATCCCCATACTGGCCAATACTTCGTTAATTTTACTCTTATGACTCGATTTTTGATGTAAATCTGCTTGATTTAGTAACAAACCATAAGAACGCAAGAAAATGTACAAGATACCGATCATCTAGATATTTAATTTCTGGAGAATCTGAATAATTTTAATAAGTCTCTGTTCAGTTTGAAATACTTCTTATACTGTGTTATATATAATCGCACAAATTTTTGTAAACTTTTTGTATGTTATGTATCGGCCGGTTAGCTCAGTTGGTTAGAGCGTCGTGCTAATAACGCGAATGTCGTGTGTTCGATCCCAATACTGGCCAATACTTCGTTAATTTTACTCTTCTGACTCGATTTTTCATGTAAATCTGCTTGTTTTTGTAACAAACCACAAGAACGCAAGAAAATGTACAAGATACCGATCATCTAGATATTTAATTTCTGGAGAATCTGAATAATTTTAATAAGTCTCTGTTCAGTTTGAAATACTTCTTATACTGTGTTATATATACTCGCACAAATTTTTGTAAACTTTTTGTATGTTATGTATCGGCCGGTTAGCTCAGTTGGTAAGAGCGTCGTGCTAATAACGCGAATGTCGTGGGTTCTATCCCCAAGTGGCCAATACTTCGTTAATTTTACTCTCCTGACTCGATTTTTCACGCAAATCTGCTTGTTTTTGTAACAAACCACAAGAAAGCAAGAAAATGTACAAGATACCGATCATCTAGATATTTAATTTCTGGAGAATCTGAACAATTTTAATAAGTGTCTGTTGAGTTTGAAATACTTCTTATACTGTGTTATATATACTCGGACAAATATTTGTAAACTTATTGTATGTTATGTATCGGCCGGTTAGCTCAGTTGGTTAGAGCGTCGTGCTAATAACGCGAATGTCGTGGGTTCGATCCCCATACTGGCCAATACTTCGTTAATTTTACTCTTCTGACTCGATTTTTCATGTAAATCTGCTTGATTTTGTAACAAACCACAAGAACGCAAGAAAATGTACAAGATACCGATCATCTAGATATTTAATTTCTGGAGAATCTGAATAATTTTACTAAGTCTCTGTTCAGTTTGAAATACTTCTTATACTGTGTTATATATACTCGGACAAAATTTTGTAAACTTTTTGTATGTTATGTATCGGCCGGTTAGCTCAGTTGGTTAGAGCGTCGTGCTAATAACGCGAATGTCGTGGGTTCGATCCCCATACTGGCCAATACTTCGTTAATTTTACTCTCCTGACCTGATTTTTCACGCAAATCTTCTTGTTTTTGTAACAAACCACAAGAAAGCAAAAAAAAGTACAAAATACCGATCATCTAGATATTTAATTTCTGGAAAATCTGAATAATTTTACTAAGTCTCTGTTCAGTTTGAAATATTTCTTATACTGTGTTATATATACTCGGACAAAATTTTGTAAACTTTTTGTATGTTATGTATTGGCCGGTTAGCTTAGTTGGTTAGAGCGTCGTGCTAATAACGCGAATGTCGTGGGTTCGATCCCCATACTGGCCAATACTTCGTTAATTTTACTCTTCTGACTCGATTTTTCATGTAAATCTGCTTGTTTTTGTAACAAACCACAAGAAAGCAAGAAAATGTACAAGATACCGATCATCTAGATATTTAATTTCTGGAGAATCTGAATAATTTTAATAAGTCTCTGTTCAGTTTGAAATTCTTCTTATACTGTGTTATATATACTCGCACAAATTTTTGTAAACTTTTTGTATGTTATGTATCGGCCGGTTGGCTCAGTTGGTTAGAGCGTCGTGCTAATAACGCCAATGTCGTGGGTTCGATCCCCATACTAGCCAATACTTCGTTAATTTTACTCTCCTGACTCGATTTTTCACGCAAATCTTCTTGTTTTTGTAACAAACCACAAGAAAGCAAAAAAAAGTACAAAATACCGATCATCTAGATATTTAATTTATGCAAAATCTGAATAATTTTACTAAGTCTCTGTTCAGTTTGAAATACTTCTTATACTGTGTTATATATACTCGGACAAATTTTTGTAAACTTTTTGTATGTTATGTATCGGCCGGTTAGCTCAGTTGGTTAGAGCGTCGTGCTAATAACGCGAATGTCGTGTGTTCGATCCCCATACTGGCCAATACTTCGTTAATTTTTCTCTTCTGACTCGATTTTTTATGTAAATCTGCTTGATTTTGTAATTCCCCACAAGAAAGCAAGACAATGTACAAGATACCGATCATCTAGATATTTAATTTCTGGAGAATCTGAATAATTTTAATAAGTCTCTGTTCAGTTTGAAATACTTCTTATACTGTGTTATATATACTCGCACAAATTTTTGTAAACTTTTTGTATGTTATGTATCGGCCGGTTAGCTCAGTTGGTTAGAGCGTCGTGCTAATAACGCGAATGTCGTGGGTTCGATCCCCATACTGGCCAATACTTCGTTAATTTTACTCTCCTGACTCGATTTTTCACGCAAATCTTCTTGTTTTTGTAACAAACCACAAGAAAGCAAAAAAAAGTACAAAATAACGATCATCTAGATATTTAATTTCTGGAAAATCTGAATAATTTTACTAAGTCTCTGTTCAGTTTGAAATACTTCTTATACTGTGTTATATATACTCGCACAAATTTTTGTAAACTTGTTGTATGTTATGTATCGGCCTGTTAGCTCAGTTGGTTAGAGCGTCATGCTAATAACGCGAATGTCGTGGGTTCGATCCCCAAGTGGCCAATACTTCGTTAATTTTACTCTCCTGACTCGATTTTTCACGCAAATCTGCTTGTTTTTGTAACAAACGACAAGAAAGCAAAAAAAAGTACAAAATACCGATCATCTAGATATTTAATTTCTGGAAAATCTGAATAATTTTACTAAGTCTCTGTTGAGTTTGAAATACTTCTTATACTGTGTTATATATACTCGGACAAATATTTGTAAACTTATTGTATGTTATGTATCGGCCGGTTAGCTCAGTTGGTTAGAGCGTCGTGCTAATAACGCGAATGTCGTGGGATCGATCCCCATACTGGCCAATACTTCGTTAATTTTACTCTTCTGACTCGATTTTTCATGTAAATCTGCTTGATTTTGTAACAAACCACAAGAACGCAAGAAAATGTACAAGATACCGATCATCTAGATATTTAATTTCTGGAGAATCTGAATAATTTTACTAAGTCTCTGTTCAGTTTGAAATACTTCTTATACTGTGTTATATATACTCGGACAAAATTTTGTAAACTTTTTGTATGTTATGTATCGGCCGGTTAGCTCAGTTGGTTAGAGCGTCGTGCTAATAACGCGAATGTCGTGGGTTCGATCCCCATACTGGCCAATACTTAGTTAATTTTACTCTCCTGACTCGATTTTTCACGCAAATCTTCTTGTTTTTGTAACAAACCACAAGAAAGCAAAAAAAAGTACAAAATACCGATCATCTAGATATTTAATTTCTGGAAAATCTGAATAATTTTACTAAGTCTCTGTTCAGTTTGAAATACTTCTTATACTGTGTTATATATACTCGGACAAATTTTTGTAAACTTTTTGTATGTTATGTATCGGCCGGTTAGCTCAGTTGGTTAGAGCGTCGTGCTAATAACGCGAATGTCGTGGGTTCGATCCCCATACTGGCCAATACTTCGTTAATTTTACTCTCCTGACTCGATTTTTCACGCAAATCTTCTTGTTTTTGTAACAAACCACAAGAAAGCAAAAAAAAGTACAAATAACGATCATCTAGATATTTAATTTCTGGAAAATCTGAATAATTTTACTAAGTCTCTGTTCAGTTTGAAATACTTCTTATACTGTGTTATATATACTCGCACAAATTTTTGTAAACTTGTTGTATGTTATGTATCGGCCTGTTAGCTCAGTTGGTTAGAGCGTCATGCTAATAACGCGAATGTCGTGGGTTCGATCCCCAAGTGGCCAATACTTCGTTAATTTTACTCTCCTGACTCGATTTTTCACGCAAATCTGCTTGTTTTTGTAACAAACGACAAGAAAGCAAAAAAAAGTACAAAATACCGATCATCTAGATATTTAATTTCTGGAAAATCTGAATAATTTTACTAAGTCTCTGTTGAGTTTGAAATACTTCTTATACTGTGTTATATATACTCGGACAAATATTTGTAAACTTATTGTATGTTATGTATCGGCCGGTAAGCTCAGTTGGTTAGAGCGTCGTGCTAATAACGCGAATGTCGTGGGTTCGATCCCCATACTGGCCAATACTTAGTTAATTTTACTCTCCTGACTCGATTTTTCACGCAAATCTTCTTGTTTTTGTAACAAACCACAAGAAAGCAAAAAAAAGTACAAAATACCGATCATCTAGATATTTAATTTCTGGAAAATCTGAATAATTTTACTAAGTCTCTGTTCAGTTTGAAATACTTCTTATACTGTGTTATATATACTCGGACAAATTTTTGTAAACTTTTTGTATGTTATGTATCGGCCGGTTAGCTCAGTTGGTTAGAGCGTCGTGCTAATAACGCGAATGTCGTGTGTTCGATCCCCATACTGGCCAATACTTCGTTAATTTTTCTCTTCTGACTCGATTTTTTATGTAAATCTGCTTGATTTTGTAATTAACCACAAGAAAGCAAGACAATGTACAAGATACCGATCATCTAGATATTTAATTTCTGGAGAATCTGAATAATTTTAATAAGTCTCTGTTCAGTTTGAAATACTTCTTATACTGTGTTATATATACTCGCACAAATTTTTGTAAACTTTTTGTATGTTATGTATCGGCCGGTTAGCTCAGTTGGTTAGAGCGTCGTGCTAATAACGCGAATGTCGTGGGTTCGATCCCCATACTGGCCAATACTTCGTTAATTTTACTCTCCTGACTCGATTTTTCACGCAAATCTTCTTGTTTTTGTAACAAACCACAAGAAAGCAAAAAAAAGTACAAAATACCGATCATCTAGATATTTAATTTCTGGAAAATCTGAATAATTTTACTAAGTCTCTGTTCAGTTTGAAATACTTCTTATACTGTGTTATATATACTCGGACAAAATTTTGTAAACTTTTTGTATGTTATGTATCGGCCGGTTAGCTCAGTTGGTTAGAGCGTCGTGCTAATAACGCGAATGTCGTGGGTTCGATCCCCATACTGGCCAATACTTCGTTAATTTTACTCTTCTGACTCGATTTTTCATGTAAATCTGCTTGTTTTTGTAACAAACCACAAGAACGCAAGAAAATGTACAAGATACCGATCATCTAGATATTTAATTTCTGGAGAATCTGAATAATTTTAATAAGTCTCGGTTCAGTTTGATATACTTCTTATACTGTGTTATATATACTCGCACAAATTTTTGTAAACTTGCTGTATGTTATGTATCGGCCGCTTAGCTCAGTTGGTTAGAGCGTCGTGCTAATAACGCGAATGTCGTGGGTTCGATCCCCATACTGGCCAATACTTCGTTAATTTTACTCTCCTGACTCGATTTTTCACGCAAATCTGTTTGTTTTTGTAACAAACCACAAGAAAGCAAAAAAAAGTACAAAATACCGATCATCTAGATATTTAATTTCTGGAAAATCTGAATAATTTTACTAAGTCTCTGTTCAGTTTGAAATACTTCTTATACTGTGTTATATATACTCGGACAAATTTTTGTAAACTTTTTGTATGTTATGTATCGGCCGGTTAGCTCAGTTGGTTAGAGCGTCATGCTAATAACGCGAATGTCGTGTGTTCGATCCCCATACTGGCCAATACTTCGTTAATTTTACTCTTCTGACTCGATTTTTTATGTAAATCTGCTTGATTTTGTAATTAACCACAAGAAAGCAAGACAATGTACAAGATACCGATCATCTAGATATTTAATTTCTGGAGAATCTGAATAATTTTAATAAGTCTCTGTTGAGTTTGAAATACTTCTTATACTGTGTTATATATACTCGCACAAATTTTTGTAAACTTTTTGTATGTTATGTATCGACCGGTTAGCTCAGTTGGTTAGAGCGTCGTGCTAATAACGCGAATGTCGTGGGTTCGATCCCCATACTGGCCAATACTTCGTTAATTTTACTCTCCTGACTCGATTTTTCACGCAAATCTGCTTGTTTTTGTAACAAACCACAAGAAAGCAAAAAAAAGTACAAAATACCGATCATCTAGATATTTAATTTCTGGAAAATCTGAATAATTTTACTAAGTCTCTGTTCAGTTTGAAATACTTCTTATACTGTGTTATATATACTCGGACAAAATTGTGTAAACTTTTTGTATGTTATGTATTGGCCGGTTAGCTTAGTTGGTTAGAGCGTCGTGCTAATAACGCGAATGTCGTGGGTTCGATCCCCATACTGGCCAATACTTCGTTAATTTTACTCTTCTGACTCGATTTTTCATGTAAATCTGCTTGTTTTTGTAACAAACCACAAGAACGCAAGAAAAAGTACAAGATACCGATCATCTAGATATTTAATTTCTGGAGAATCTGAATAATTTTAATAAGTCTCTGTTCAGTTTGAAATACTTCTTATACTGTGTTATATATACTCGCACAAATTTTTGTACACTTTTTGTATGTTATGTATCGGCCGGTTAGCTCAGTTGGTTAGAGCGTCGTGCTAATAACGCGAATGTCGTGGGTTCGATCCCCATACTGGCCAATACTTCGTTAATTTTACTCTCCGGACTCGATTTTTCACGCAAATCTGCTTGTTTTTGTAACAAACCACAAGAAAGCAAAAAAAAGTACAAAATACCGATCATCTAGATATTTAATTTATGCAAAATCTGAATAATTTTACTAAGTCTCTGTTCAGTTTGAAATACTTCTTATACTGTGTTATATATACTCGGACAAATTTTTGTAAACTTTTTGTATGTTATGTATCGGCCGGTTAGCTCAGTTGGTTAGAGAGTCGTGCTAATAACGCGAATGTCGTGTGTTCGATCCCCATACTGGCCAATACTTCGTTAATTTTACTCTTCTGACTCGATTTTTTATGTAAATCTCCTTGATTTTGTAATTAACCACAAGAAAGCAAGACAATGTACAAGATACCGATCATCTAGATATTTAATTTCTGGAGAATCTGAATAATTTTAATAAGTCTCTGTTCAGTTTGAAATACTTCTTATACTGTGTTATATATACTCGCACAAATTTTTGTAAACTTTTTGTATGTTATGTATCGGCCGGTTAGCCCAGTTGGTTAGAGCGTCGTGCTAATAACGCGAATGTCGTGGGTTCGATCCCCATACTGGCCAATACTTCGTTAATTTTACTCTCCTGACTCGATTTTTCACGCAAATCTGCTTGTTTTTGTAACAAACCACAAGAAAGCAAAAAAAAGTACAAAATACCGATCATCTACATATTTTATTTCTGGAAAATCTGAATAATTTTACTAAGTCTCTGTTCAGTTTGAAATACTTCTTATACTGTGTTATATATACTCGGACAAATTTTTGTAAACTTTTTGTATGTTATGTATCGACCGGTTAGCTCAGTTGGTTAGAGCGTCGTGCTAATAACGCGAATGTATTGTGTTCGATCCCCATACTGGCCAATACTTCGTTAATTTTACTCTTCTGACTCGATTTTTGATGTAAATCTGCTTGTTTTTGTAACAAACCACAAGAACGCAAGAAAATGTACAAGATACCGATAATCTAGATATTTAATTTCTGGAGAATCTGAATAATTTTACTAAGTCTCTGATCAGTTTGAAATACTTCTTATACTGTGTTATATATACTCGGACAAATTTTTGTAAACTTTTTGTCTCTTATGTATCGGCCGGTTAGCTCAGTTGGTTAGAGCGTCGTGCTAATACCGCGAATGTCGTGGGTTCGATCCCCATACTGGCCAATACTTCGTTAATTTTACTCTCCTGACTCGATTTTTCACGCAAATCTGCTTGTTTTTGTAACAAACCACAAGAAAGCAAAAAAAAAGTACAAAATACCGATCATCTGGATATTTAATTTCTGGAAAATCTGAATAATTTTACTAAGTCTCTGTTCAGTTTGAAATACTTCTTATACTGTGTTATATATACTCGGACAAATTTTTGTAAACTTTTTGTATGTTATGTATCGGCCGGTTTGCTCAGTTGGTTAGAGCGTCGTGCTAATAACGCGAATGTCGTGGGTTCGATCCCCATACTGGCCAATACTTCGTTAATTTTACTCTTCTGACTCGATTTTTCATGTAAATCTGCTTGTTTTTGTAACAAACCACAAGAACGCAAGAAAATGTACAAGATACCGATCATCTAGATATTTAATTTCTGGAGAATCTGAATAATTTTAATAAGTCTCTGTTCAGTTTGATATACTTCTTATACTGTGTTATATATACTCGCACAAATTTTTGTAAACTTGTTGTATGTTATGTATCGGCCGGTTAGCTTAGTTGGTTAGAGCGTCGTGCTAATAACGCGAATGTCGTGGGTTCGATCCCCAAGTAGCCAATACTTCGTTAATTTTACTCTCCTGACTCGATTTTTCACGCAAATCTGCTTGTTTTTGTAACAAACGACAAGAAAGCAAAAAAAGTACAAAATACCGATCATCTAGATATTTAATTTCTGAGAAAATCTGAATAATTTTACTAAGTCTCTGTTGAGTTTGAAATACTTCTTATACTGTGTTATATATACTCGGACAAATTTTTGTAAACTTTTTGTATGTTATGTATCGGCCGGTTAGCTCAGTTGGTTAAAGCGTCGTGCTAATAACGCGAATGTCGTGGGTTCGATCCCCATACTGGCCAATACTTCGTTAATTTTACTCTTTTGACTCGATTTTTCATGTAAATCTGCTTGTTTTTGTAACAAACGACCAGAAAGCAAAAAAAAGTACAAAATACCGA
The DNA here is from genome assembly GCA_963556195.1 of Sepiola atlantica. Taxonomy (NCBI): domain Eukaryota; kingdom Metazoa; phylum Mollusca; class Cephalopoda; order Sepiida; family Sepiolidae; genus Sepiola; species Sepiola atlantica. The sequence goes on along the minus strand of OY744532.1, from coordinate 9,132,767 downwards.
TCATCTAGATATTTAATTTCTGGAAAATCTGAATAATTTTACTAAGTCTCTGTTCAGTTTGAAATACTTCTTATACTGTGTTATATATACTCGGACAAATTTTTGTAAACTTTTTGTATGTTATGTATCGGCCGGTTAGCTCAGTTGGTTAGAGCGTCGTGCTAATAACGCGAATGTCGTGGGTTCGATCCCCATACTGGCCAATACTTCGTTAATTTTACTCTTCTGACTCGATTTTTCATGTAAATCTGCTTGTTTTTGTAACAAACCACAAGAACGCAAGAAAATGTACAAGATACCGATCATCTAGATATTTAATTTCTGGAGAATCTGAATAATTTTAATAAGTCTCTGTTCAGTTTGATATACTTCTTATACTGTGTTATATATACTCGCACAAATTTTTGTAAACTTGTTGCATGTTATGTATCGGCCGGTTAGCTCAGTTGGTTAGAGCGTCGTGCTAATAACGCGAATGTCGTGGGTTCGATCCCCAAGTGGTCAATACTTCGTTAATTTTAATCTCCTGACTCGATTTTTCACGCAAATCTGCTTGTTTTAGTAACAAACGACAAGAAAGCAAAAAAAGTACAAAATACCGATCATCTAGATATTTAATTTCTGGAAAATCTGAATAATTTTACTAAGTCTCTGTTCAGTTTGAAATACTTCTTATACTGTGTTATATATACTCGGACAAATTTTTGTAAACTTTTGTATGTTATGTATCGGCCGGTTAGCTCAGTTGGTTAAAGCGTCGTGCTAATAACGCGAATGTCGTGGGTGCGATCCCCATACTGGCCAATACTTCGTTAATTTTACTCTTCTGACACGATTTTTCACGCAAATCTGCTTGTTTTTGTAACAAGTCACAGGAAAGCAAAAAAAAGTACAAAATACCGATCATCTAGATATTTAATTTCTGGAACATCTTAATAATTTTACAAAGTCTCTGTTCAGTTTGAAATACTTCTTATACTGTGTTATATATACTCGGACAAATTTTTGTAAACTTTCTGTATATAATGTATTGGCCGGTTAGCTCAGTTGGTTAGAGGGTCGTGGAAATAGCGCGAATGTCGTGTGTTCGATCCCCATACTGGCCAATACTTCGTTAATTTTACTCTTCTAATTCGAGTTTTCATGTAAATCTGCTTGTTTTTGTAACAAACCACAAGAAAGCAAGAAAATGTACAAGATACCGATCATCTAGATATTTGATTTCTGGAAAATCTGAATAATTTTTACAAGTGTCTGTTCAGTTTGAAATACTTCTTATACTGTGTTATATATACTCGCACAAATTTTTGTAAACTTTTTGTATGTTATGTATCGGCCGGTAAGCTCAGTTGGTTAAAGCGTCGTGCTAATAACGCGAATGTCGTGGGTTCGATCCCCATACTGGCCAATACTTCGTTAATTTTACTCTTTTGACTCGATTTTTCATGTAAATCTGCTTGTTTTTGTAACAAACGACCAGAAAGCAAAAAAAAGTACAAAATACCGATCATCTAGATATTTAATTTCTGGAAAATCTGAATAATTTTACTAAGTCTCTGTTCAGTTTGAAATACTTCTTATACTGTGTTATATATACTCGGACAAATTTTTGTAAACTTTTTGTATGTTATGTATCGGCCGGTTAGCTCAGTTGGTTAGAGCGTCGTGCTAATAACGCGAATGTCGTGGGTTCGATCCCCATACTGGCCAATACTTCGTTAATTTTACTCTTCTGACTCGATTTTTCATGTAAATCTGCTTGTTTTTGTAACAAACCACAAGAACGCAAGAAAATGTACGAGATACCGATCATCTAGATATTTAATTTCTGGAGAATCTGAATAATTTTAATAAGTCTCTGTTCAGTTTGATATACTTCTTATACTGTGTTATATATACTCGCACAAATTTTTGTAAACTTGTTGCATGTTATGTATCGGTCGGTTAGCTCAGTTGGTTAGAGCGTCGTGCTAATAACGCGAATGTCGTGGGTTCGATCCCCAAGTGGCCAATACTTCGTTAATTTTACTCTCCTGACTCGATTTTTCACGCAAATCTGCTTGTTTTAGTAACAAACGACAAGAAAGCAAAAAAAGTACAAAATACCGATCATCTAGATATTTAATTTCTGGAAAATCTGAATAATTTTACTAAGTCTCTGTTCAGTTTGAAATACTTCTTATACTGTGTTATATATACTCGGACAAATTTTTGTAAACTTTTTGTCTCTTATGTATCGGCCGGTTAGCTCAGTTGGTTAGAGCGTCGTGCTAATAACGCGAATGTCGTGGGTGCGATCCCCATACTGGCCAATACTTCGTTAATTTTACTCTTCTGACTCGATTCTTCACGCAAATCTGCTTGTTTTTGTAACAAGTCACAGGAAAGCAAAAAAAAGTACAAAATACCGATCATCTAGATATTTAATTTCTGGAACATCTTAATAATTTTACAAAGTCTCTGTTCAGTTTGAAATACTTCTTATACTGTGTTATATATACTCGGACAAATTTTTGTAAACTTTCTGTATATAATGTATTGGCCGGTTAGCTCAGTTGGTTAGAGGGTCGTGGAAATAGCGCGAATGTCGTGTGTTCGATCCCCATACTAGCCAATACTTCGTTAATTTTACTCTTCTAATTCGAGTTTTCATGTAAATCTGCTTGTTTTTGTAACAAACCACAAGAAAGCAAGAAAATGTACAAGATACCGATCATCTAGATATTTGATTTCTGGAAAATCTGAATAATTTTTACAAGTGTCTGTTCAGTTTGAAATACTTCTTATACTGTGTTATATATACTCGCACAAATTTTTGTAACCTTTTTGTATGTTATGTATCGGCCGGTGAGCTCAGTTGGTTAGAGCGTCATGCTAATAACGCGAATGTCGTTGGTTCGATCTCCATACTTGCCAATACTTCGTTAATTTTACTCTTCTGACGCAATTTTTCATGTAAATCTGCTTGTTTTTGTAACAAACCACAAGAAAGCAAGAAAATGTACAAGATACCGATCATCTAGATATTTGATTTCTGGAAAATCTGAATAATTTTTACAAGTGTCTGTTCAGTTTGAAATACTTCTTATACTGTGTTATATATCCTCGGACAAATTTTTGTAAACTTTTTGTATCTTATGTATCGGCCGGTTAGCTCAGTTGGTTAGAGCGTCAGCTAATAACGCGAATGTCGTGGGTTCGATTCCCATACTGGCCAATACTTCGTTCATTTTACTCTTCTTACTCGATTTTTCATGTAAATCTGCTTGTTTTTGTAACAAACCACAAGAAAGCAAGAAAATGTACAAGATACCGATCATCTAGATATTTAATTTCTGGAAAATCTGAATAATTTTGATAAGTCTCTGTTGAGTTTGAAATACTTCTTATACTGTGTTATATATACTCGGACAAATTTTTGTAAACTTTTTGTATGTTATGTATCGGCCGGTTAGCTCAGTTGGTTAGAGCGTCGTGCTAATAACGCGAATGTCGTGGGTTCGATCTCCATACTGGCGAATACTTCGTTAATTTTACTCTTCTGACTCGATTTTTCACGCAAATCTGCTTGTTTTTGTAACAAACCACAAGAAAGCAAAAAAAAGTACAAAATACCGATCATCAAGATATTTAATTTCTGGAAAATCTGAATAATTTTAATAAGTCTCTGTTCAGTTTGAAATACTTCTTATACTGTGTTATATATACTCGGACAAATTTTTGTAATCTTTTTGTATATTATGTATTGGCCGGTTAGCTCAGTTGGTTAAAGCGTCGTGCTAATAACGCGAATGTCGTGGGTTCGATCCCCATACTGGCCAATACTTCGTTAATTTTACTCTTCTGACTCGATTTTTCATGTAAATCTGCTTGTTTTTTTAACAAACCACAAGAAAGCAAAAAAATGTACAAGTTACCGATCATCTAGATATTTAATTTCTGGAAAATCTGAATAATTTTACTAAGTCTCTGTTCAGTTTGAAATACTTCTTATACTGTGTTATATATACTCGGACAAATTTTTGTAAACTTTTTGTATGTTATGTATCGGCCGGTTAGCTCAGTTGGTTAAAGCGTCGTGCTAATAACGCGAATGTCGTGGGTTCGATCCCCATACTGGCCAATACTTCGTTAATTTTACTCTTCTGACTCGATTTTTCATGTAAATCTGCTTGATTTTGTAACAAACCACAAGAAAGCAAGACAATGTACAAGATACCGATCATCTAGATATTTAATTTCTGGAGAATCTGAATTATTTTACTAAGTGTCTGTTCAGTTTGAAATACTTCTTATACTGTGATATATATACTCGGACAAATTTTTGTAAACTTTTTGTATGTTATGTATTGGCCGGTTAGCTTAGTTGGTTAGAGCGTCGTGCTAATAACGCGAATGTCGTGGGTTCGATCCCCATACTGGCCAATACTTCGTTAATTTTACTCTTCTGACTCGATTTTTCATGTAAATCTGCTGGTTTTTGTAACAAACGACAAGAAAGCAAAAAAAAGTACAAAATACCGATCATCTAGATATTTAATTTCTGGAAAATCTGAATAATTTTACTGAGTCTCTGTTCAGTTTGAAATACTTCTTATACTGTGTTATATATACTCGGACAAATTTTTGTAAACTTTTTGTCTCTTATGTATCGGCCGGTTAGCTCAGTTGGTTAGAGCGTCGTGCTAATACCGCGAATGTCGTGGGTTCGATCCCCATACTGGCCAATACTTCGTTAATTTTACTCTCCTGACTCGATTTTTCACGCAAATCTGCTTGTTTTTGTAACAAACCACAAGAAAGCAAAAAAAAAGTACAAAATACCGATCATCTGGATATTTAATTTCTGGAAAATCTGAATAATTTTACTAAGTCTCTGTTCAGTTTGAAATACTTCTTATACTGTGTTATATATACTCGGACAAATTTTTGTAAACTTTTTGTATGTTATGTATCGGCCGGTTAGCTCAGTTGGTTAGAGCGTCGTGCTAATAACGCGAATGTCGTGGGTTCGATCCCCATACTGGCCAATACTTCGTTAATTTTACTCTTCTGACTCGATTTTTCATGTAAATCTGCTTGTTTTTGTAACAAACCACAAGAACGCAAGAAAATGTACACGATACCGATCATCTAGATATTTAATTTCTGGAGAATCTGAATAATTTTAATAAGTCTCTGTTCAGTTTGATATACTTCTTATACTGTGTTATATATACTCGCACAAATTTTTGTAAACTAGTTGTATGTTATGTATCGGCCGGTTAGCTCAGTTGGTTAGAGCGTCGTGCTAATAACGCGAATGTCGTGGGTTCGATCCCCAAGTGGCCAATACTTCGTTAATTTTACTCTCCTGACTCGATTTTTCACGCAAATCTGCTTGTTTTAGTAACAAACGACAAGAAAGCAAAAAAAGTACAAAATACCGATCATCTAGATATTTAATTTCTAGAGAATCTGAATAATTTTACTAAGTCTCTGTTCAGTTTGATATACTTCTTATACTGTGTTATATATACTCGCACAAATTTTTGTAAACTTGTTGTATGTTATGTATCGGCCGGTTAGCTCAGTTGGTTAGAGCGTCGTGCTAATAACGCGAATGTCGTGGGTTCGATCCCCATACTGGCCAATACTTCGTTCATTTTACTCTTTTGACTCGATTTTTCATGTAAATCTGCTTGTTTTTGTAACAAACGACCAGAAAGCAAAAAAAAGTACAAAATACCGATCATCTAGATATTTAATTTCTGGAAAATCTGAATAATTTTACAAAGTCTCTGTTCAGTTTGAAATACTTCTTATACTGTGTTATATATACTCGGACAAATTTTTGTAAACTTTTTTATGTTATGTATCGGCCGGTTAGCTCAGTTGGTTGGAGCATCGTGCTAATAACGCGAATGTCGTGGGTTCGATCCCCATACTGGCCAATACTTCGTTAATTTTACTCTTCTGACTCGATTTTTCATGTAAATCTGCTTGTTTTTGTAACAAACCACAAGAAAGCAAGAAAATGTACAAGATACTGATCATCTAGATATTTAATTTCTGGAAAATCTGAATAATTTTAATAAGTCTCTGTTCAGTTTTAAATACTTCTTATACTGTGTTATATATACTCGGACACATTTTTGTACACTTTTTGTATGTTATGTATCGGCCGGTTAGCTCAGTTAGTTAGAGCGTTGTGCTAATAACGCGAATAACGTGGGTTCGATCCCCATACTGGCCAATACTTCGTTAATTTTACTCTCCTGTCTCGATTTTTCACGCAAATCTGCTTGTTTTTGTAACAAGCCACAAGAAAGCAAAAAAAAGTACAAAATACCGATCATCTAGATATTTAATTTCTGGAAAATCTTAATAATTTTAATAAGTCTCTGTTCAGATTGAAATACTTCTTATACTGTGTTATATATACTCGGACAAATTTTTGTAAACATTTTTATGTTATGTATCGGCCGGTTAGCTCAGTTGGTTGGAGCATCGTGCTAATAACGCGAATGTCGTGGGTTCGATCCCCATACTGGCCAATACTTCGTTAATTTTACTCTTCTGACTCGATTTTTCATGTAAATCTGCTTGTTTTTGTAACAAACCACAAGAAAGCAAGAAAATGTACAAGATACCGATCATCTAGATACTTAATTTCTGGAAAATCTTAATAATTTTAATAAGTCTCTGTTCAGTTTGAAATACTTCTTATACTGTGTTATATATACTCGGACAAATTTTTGTACACTTTTTGTATGTTATGTATCGGCCGGTTAGCTCAGTTGGTTAGAGCGTCGTGCTAATAACGCGAATGTCGTGGGTTCGATCCCCATACTGGCCAATACTTCGTTAATTTTACTCTTCTGACTCGATTTTTCACGCAAATCTGCTTGTTTTTGTAACAAACCACAAGAAAGCAAAAAAAAGTACAAAATACCGATCATCTAGATATTTAATTTCTGGAAAATTTTAATAATTTTAATAAGTCTTTGTTCAGTTTGAAATACTTCTTATACTGTGTTGTATATACTCGGACAAATTTTTGTAAACTGTTTGTATCTTATGTATCGGCCGGTTAGCTCAGTTGGTTAGAGCGTCGTGCTAATAACGCGAATGTCGTGGGATCGATCCCCAAACTGGCCAATACTTCGTTAATTTTACTCTTCTGACTCGATTTTTCACGCAAATCTGCTTGTTTTTGTAACAAACCACAAGAAAGCAACCAAATGTAAAAGATACCGATAATCTAGATATTTAATTTCTGGAAATTCTGAATAATTTTTATAAGTCTCTGTTGAGTTTGAAATACTCCTTATTCTGTGTTATATATACTCGGACAAATTTTTGTAAACTTTTTGTATCTTATGTATCGGCCGGTTAGCTCAGTTGGTTAGAGCGTCGTGCTAATAACGCGAATGTCGTGGGTTCGATCCCCATACTGGCCAATACTTCGTTAATTTTACTCTTCTGACTCGATTTTTCACGCAAATCTGCTTGTTTTTGTAACAAACCACAGGCAAGCAAAAAAAAGTGCAAAATACCGATCATCTAGATATTTAATTTCTGGAAAATCTTAATAATTTTAATAAGTCTCTGTTCAGTTTGAAATACTTCTTATACTGTGTTATATATACTCGGACAAATTTTTGTAAACTTTTTGTATGTTATGTATCGGCCGGTTAGCTCAGTTGGTTAGCGCGTCGTGCTAATAACGCGAATGTCGTGGGTTCGATCCCCATACTGGCCAATACTTCGTTAATTTTACTCTTCTGACTCGATTTTTCATGTAAATCTGCTTGTTTTTGTAACAAACCACAAGAATGCAAGAAAATGTACAAGATACCGATCATCTAGATACTTAATTTCTGGAAAATCTGAATAATTTTACTAAGTCTCTGTTCAGATTGAAATACTTCTTATACTGTGTTATATATACTCGGACAAATTTTTGTACACTTTTTGTATGTTATGTATCGGCCGGTTAGCTCAGTTGGTTAGAGCGTCGTGCTAATAACGCGAATGTCGTGGGTTCGATCCCCATACTGGCCAATACTTCGTTAATTTTACTCTTCTGTCTCGATTTTTCACGCAAATCTGCTTGTTTTTGTAACAAACCACAAGAAAGCAAAAAAAAGTACAAAATACCGATCATCTAGATATTTAATTTCTGGAAAATCTTAATAATTTTAATAAGTCTCTGTTCAGTTTGAAATACTTCTTATACTGTGTTATATATACTCGGACAAATTTTTGTAAACTTTTTTATGTTATGTATCGGCCGGTTAGCTCAGTTGGTTAGAGCGTCGTGCTAATAACGCGAATGTCGTGGGTTCGATCCCCATACTGGCCAATACTTCGTTAATTTTACTCTTCTGACTCGATTTTTCATGTAAATCTGCTTGTTTTTGTAACAAACCACAAGAAAGCAAGAAAATGTACAAGATACCGATCATCTAGATACTTAATTTCTGGAAAATCTGAATAATTTTAATAAGTCTCTGTTCAGTTTGAAATACTTCTTATACTGTGTTATATATACTCGGACAAATTTTTGTACACTTTTTGTATGTTATGTATCGGCCGGTTAGCTCAGTTGGTTAGAGCGTCGTGCTAATAACGCGAATGTCGTGGGTTCGATCCCCATACTGGCCAATACTTCGTTAATTTTACTCTTCTGACTCGATTTTTCACGCAAATCTGCTTGTTTTTGTAACAAACCACAAGAAAGCAAAAAAAAGTACAAAATACCGATCATCTAGATATTTAATTTCTGGAAAATCTTAATAATTTTAATAAGTCTTTGTTCAGTTTGAAATACTTCTTATACTGTGTTGTATATACTCGGACAAATTTTTGTAAACTGTTTGTATCTTATGTATCGGCCGGTTAGCTCAGTTGGTTAGAGCGTCGTGCTAATAACGCGAATGTCGTGGGATCGATCCCCAAACTGGCCAATACTTCGTTAATTTTACTCTTCTGACTCGATTTTTCACGCAAATCTGCTTGTTTTTGTAACAAACCACAAGAAAGTCACCAAATGTAAAAGATACCGATAATCTAGATATTTAATTTCTGGAAAATCTGAATAATTTTACAAGTCTCTGTTCAGTTTGAAATACTCCTTATTCTGTGTTATATATACTCGGACAAATTTTTGTAAACTTTTTGTATCTTATGTATCGGCCGGTTAGCTCAGTTGGTTAGAGCGTCGTGCTAATAACGCGAAGGTCGTGGGTTCGATCCCCATACTGGCCAATACTTCGTTAATTTTACTCTTCTGACTCGATTTTTCACGCAAATCTGCTTGTTTTTGTAACAAACCACAGGCAAGCAAAAAAAAGTGCAAAATACCGATCATCTAGATATTTACTTTCTGGAAAATCTTAATAATTTTAATAAGTCTCTGTTCAGTTTGAAATACTTCTTATACTGTGTTATATATACTCGGACAAATTTTTGTAAACTTCTTTATGCTATGTATCGGCCGGTTAGCTCAGTTGGTTAGAGCGTCGTGCTAATAGCGCGAATGTCGTGGGTTCGATCCCCATACTGGCCAATACTTCGTTAATTTTACTCTTCTGACTCGATTTTTCATGTAAATCTGCTTGTTTTTGTAACAAACCACAAGAAAGCAAGAAAATGTACAAGATACCGATCATCTAGATACTTAATTTCTGGAAAATCTGAATAATTTTAATAAGTCTCTGTTCAGTTTAAAATACTTCTTATACTGTGTTATATATACTCGGACAAATTTTTGTAAACTTTTTGTATCTTATGTATCGGCCGGTTTGCTCAGTTGGTTAGAGCGTCGTGCTAATAACGCGAATGTCGTGGGTTCGATCCCCATACTGGCCAATACTTCGTTAATTTTACTCTTCTGGCTCGATTTTTCATGTAAATCTGCTTGTTTTTGTAACAAACCACAAGAAAGCAAGAAAATGTACAAGATACCGATCATCTAGATATTTAATTTCTGGAAAATCTTAATAATTTTAATAAGTCTCTGTTCAGTTTGAAATACTTCATAAACTGTGTTATATATACTCGGAAAAATTTTTGTACACTTTTTGTATGTTATGTATCGGCCGGTTAGCTCAGTTCGTTAGAGCGTCGTGCTAATAACGCGAATCTCGTGGGTTCGATCCCCATACTGGCCAATACATCGTTAATTTTACTCTTCTGACTCGATTTTTCACGCAAATCTGCTTGTTTTTGTAACAAACCACAAGAAAGCAAAAAAAAGTACAAAATACCGATCATCTAGATATTTAATTTCTGGAAAATCTTAATAATTTTAATAAGTCTCTGTTCAGTTTGAAATACTTCTTATACTGTGTTATATATACTCGGACAAATTTTTGTAAACTTTTTTATGATATGTATCGGCCGGTTAGCTCAGTTGGTTAGAGCGTCGTGCTAATAACGCGAATGTCGTGGGTTCGATCCCCATACTGGCCAATACTTCGTTAATTTTACTCTTCTGACTCGATTTTTCATGTAAATCTGCTTGTTTTTGTAACAAACCACAAGAAAGCAAGAAAATGTACAAGATACCGATCATCTAGATACTTAATTTCTGGAAAATCTGAATAATTTTAATAAGTCTCTGTTCAGTTTCAAATACTTCTTATACTGTGTTATATATACTCGGACAAATTTTTGTAAACTTTTTGTATCTTATGTATCGGCCGGTTAGCTCAGTTGGTTAGAGCGTCGTGCTAATAACGCGAATGTCGTGGGTTCGATCCCCATACTGGCCAATACTTCGTTAATTTTACTCTTCTGACTCGATTTTTCATGTAAATCTGCTTGTTTTTGTAACAAACCACAAGAAAGCAAGAAAATGTACAAGATACCGATCATCTAGATATTTAATTTCTGGAAAATCTTAATAATTTTAATAAGTCTCTGTTCAGTTTGAAATACTTCATAAACTGTGTTATATATACTCGGACAAATTTTTGTACACTTTTTGTATGTTATGTATCGGCCGGTTAGCTCAGTTGGTTAGAGCGTCGTGCTAATAACGCGAATGTCGTGGGTTCGATCCCCATACTGGCCAATACATCGTTAATTTTACTCTTCTGACTCGATTTTTCACGCAAATCTGCTTGTTTTTGTAACAAACTACAGGAAAGCAAAAAAAAAGTACAAAATACCGATCATCTAGATATTTAATTTCTGGAAAATCTTAATAATTTTAATAAGTCTCTGTTCAGTTTGAAATACTTCTTATACTGTGTTATATATACTCGGACAAATTTTTGTACACTTTTTGTATGTTATGTATCGGCCGGTTAGCTCAGTTGGTTAGAGCGTCGTGCTAATAACGCGAATGTCGTGGGTTCGATACCCATACTGGCCAATACTTCGTTAATTTTACTCTTCTGACTCGATTTTTCACGCAAATCTGCTTGTTTTTGTAACAAACCACAAGAAAGCAAAAAAAAGTACAAAATACCGATCATCTAGATATTTAATTTCTGGAAAATCTTAATAATTTTAATAAGTCTCTGTTCAGTTTGAAATACTTCTTATACTGTGTTATATATACTCGGACAAATTTTTGTAAACTTTTTTATGTTATGTATCGGCCGGTTAGCTCAGTTGGTTAGAGCGTCGTGCTAATAACGCGAATGTCGTGGGTTCGATCCCCATACTGGCCAATACTTCGTTAATTTTACTCTTCTGACTCGATTTTTCATGTAAATCTGCTTGTTTTTGTAACAAACCACAAGAAAGCAAGAAAATGTACAAGATACCGATCATCTAGATACTTAATTTCTGGAAAATCTTAATAATTTTAATAAGTCTCTGTTCAGTTTGAAATACTTCTTATACTGTGTTATATATACTCGGACAAATTTTTGTAAACTTTTTTATGTTATGTATCGGCCGGTTAGCTCAGTTGGTTAGAGCGTCGTGCTAATAACGCGAATGTCGTGGGTTCGATCCCCATACTGGCCAATACTTCGTTAATTTTACTCTTCTGACTAGATTTTTCATGTAAATCTGCTTGTTTTTGTAACAAACCACAAGAAAGCAATAAAATGTACAAGATACTGATCATCTAGATAATTAATTTCTTGAAAATCTTAATAATTTTAATAAGTCTCTGTTCAGTTTCAAATACTTCTTATACTGTGTTATATATACTCGGACAAATTTTTGTAAACTTTTTTATGTTATGTATCGGCCGGTTAGCTCAGTTGGTAAGAGCGTCGTGCTAATAACGCGAATGTCGTGGGTTCGATCCCCACACTGGCCAATACTTCGTTAATTTTACTCTTCTGACTCGATTTTTCACGCAAATCTGTATGTTTTTGTAACACACCACAAGAAAGCAACAAAAAGTACAAAATACCGATCATCTAGATATTTAATTTCTGGAAAATCTTCATAATTTTAATAAGTCTCTGTTCAGTTTGTAATACTTCTTATACTGTGTTATATATACTCGGACAAATTTTTGTAAACTTTTTTATGTTATGTATCGGCCGGTTAGCTCAGTTGGTTAGAGCGTCGTGCTAATAACGCGAATGTCGTGGGTTCGATCGCAATACTGGCTAATACTTCGTTAATTTTACTCTTCTGACTCGATTTTTCATGTAAATCTGCTTGTTTTTGTAACAAACCACAAGAAAGCAAGAAAATGTACAAGATACCGATCATCTAGATACTTAATTTCTGGAAAATCTGAATAATTTTAATAAGTCTCTGTTCAGTTTCAAATACTTCTTATACTGTGTTATATATACTCGGACAAATTTTTGTACACTTTTTGTATGTTATGTATCGGCCGGTTAGCTCAGTTGGTTAGAGCGTCGTGCTAATAACGCGAATGTCGTGGGTTTGATCCCCATACTGGCCAATACATCGTTAATTTTACTCTTCTGACTCGATTTTTCACGCAAATCTGCTTGTTTTTGTAACAAACCACAGGAAAGCAAAAAAAAGTACAAAATACCGATCATCTAGATATTTAATTTCTGGAAAATCTTAATAATTTTAATAAGTCTCTGTTCAGTTTGAAATACTTCTTATACTGTGTTATATATACTCGGACAAATTTTTGTAAACTTTTTGTATGTTATGTATCGGCCGGTTAGCTCAGTTGGTTAGAGCGTGATGCTAATAACGCGAATGTCGTGGGTTCGATCCCCATACTGGCCAATACTTCGTTAATTTTACTCTTCTGACTCGATTTTTCACGCAAATCTGCTTGTTTTTGTAACAAACCACAAGAAAGCAAGAAAATGTACAAGATACCGATCATCTAGATACTTAATTTCTGGAAAATATTAATAATTTTAATAAGTCTCTGTTCAGTTTGAAAACTTCTTATACTGTGTTATATATACTCGGACAAATTTTTGTAAACTTTTTTATGTTATGTATCGACCGGTTAGCTCAGTTGGTTAGAGCGTCGTGCTAATAACGCGAATGTCGTGGGTTCGATCCCCATACATGCCAATACTTCGTTAATTTCACTGTTCTGACTCGATTTTTCATGTAAATCTGCTTGTTTTTGTAACAAACCACAAGAAAGCAATAAAATGTACAAGATACTGATCATCTAGATAATTAATTTCTGGAAAATCTTAATAATTTTAATAAGTCTCTGTTCAGTTTGAAATACTTCTTATACTGTGTTATATATACTCGGACAAATTTTAGTAAACTTTTTTATGTTATGTATCGGCCGGTTAGCTCAGTTGGTTAAAGCGTCGTGCTAATAACGCGAATGTCGTGGGTTCGATCCCCATACTGGCCAATACTTCGTTAATTTTACTCTTCTGACTAGATTTTTCATGTAAATCTGCTTGTTTTTGTAACAAACCACAAGAAAGCAATAAAATGTACAAGATACTGATCATCTAGATAATTAATTTCTGGAAAATCTTAATAATTTTAATAAGTCTCTGTTCAGTTTGAAATACTTCTTATACTGTGTTATATATACTCGGACAAATTTTTGTAAACTTTTTTATGTTATGTATCGGCCGGTTAGCTCAGTTGGTTAGAGCGTCGTGCTAATAACGCGAATGTCGTGGGTTCGATCCCCATACTGGCCCATACTTCGTTAATTTTACTCTTCTGACTCGATTTTTCATGTAAATCTGCTTGTTTTTGTAACAAACCACAAAAAAGCAAGAATATGTACAAGATACCGATCATCTAGATACTTAATTTCTGGAAAATCTGAATAATTTTAATAAGTCTCTGTTCAGTTTGAAATACTTCTTATACTGTGTTATATATACTAGGACAAATTTTTGTACACTTTTTGTATGTTATGTATCGGCCGGTTAGCTCAGTTAGTTAGAGCGTCGTGCTAATAACGCGAATGTCGTGGGTTCGATCCCCATACTGGCCAATACTTCGTTAATTTTACTCTTCTGACTCGATTTTTCACGCAAATCTGCTTGTTTTTGTAACAAACCACAGGCAAGCAAAAAAAAAGTACAAAATACCGATCATCTAGATATTTAATTTCTGGAAAATCTTAATAATTTTAATAAGTCTCTGTTCATTTTGAAATACTTCTTATACTGTGTTATATATACTCGGACAAATTTTTGTACACTTTTTGTATCTTATGTATCGGCCGGTTAGCTCAGTTGGTTAGAGCGTCGTGCTAATAACGCGAATGTCGTGGGTTCGATCCCCATACTGGCCAATACTTCGTTAATTTTACTCTTCTGACTCGATTTTTCACGCAAATCTGCTTGTTTTTGTAACAAACCACAGGAAAGCAAAAAAAAAGTACAAAATACCGATCATCTAGATATTTAATTTCTGGAAAATCTGAATAATTTTAATAAGTCTCTGTTTACGTTGAAATATTTCTTATACTGTGTTATATATACTCGGACACATTTTTGTAAACTTTCTGTATGTTATGTATCGGCCGGTTAGCTCAGTGGGTTAGAGCGTCGTGCTAATAACGCGAATGTCGTGGGTTCGATCCCCATACTGGCCAATACTTCGTTAATTTTACTCTCCTGTCTCGATTGTTCACGCAAATCTGCTTGTTTTTGTAACAAGCCACAAGAAAGCAAAAAAAAGTACAAAATACCGATCATCTAGATATTTAATTTCTGGAAAATCTTAATAATTTTAATAAGTCTCTGTTCAGTTTGAAATACTTCTTATACTGTGTTATATATACTCGGACAAATTTTTGTACACTTTTTGTATGTTATGTATCGGCCGGTTAGCTCAGTTGGTTAGAGCGTCGTGCTAATAACGCGAATGTCGTGGGTTCGATCCCCATACTGGCCAATACTTCGTTAATTTTACTCTTCTGACTCGATTTTTCATGTAAATCTGCTTGTTTTTGTAACAAACCACAAGAAAGCAATAAAATGTACAAGATACTGATCATCTAGATAATTAATTTCTGGA
Organism: Sepiola atlantica; assembly: GCA_963556195.1. Lineage (NCBI taxonomy): Eukaryota > Metazoa > Mollusca > Cephalopoda > Sepiida > Sepiolidae > Sepiola > Sepiola atlantica. The sequence continues at coordinate 9,117,359 of OY744532.1, read as the reverse complement.
AAATCTTAATAATTTTAATAAGTCTCTGTTCAGTTTGAAATACTTCTTATACTGTGTTATATATACTCGGACAAATTTTTGTAAACTCTTTTATGTTATGTATCGGCCGGTTAGCTCAGTTGGTTAGAGCGTCGTGCTAATAACGCGAATGTCGTGGGTTCGATCCCCATACTGGCCAATACTTCGTTAATTTTACTCTTCTGACTCGATTTTTCATGTAAATCTGCTTGTTTTTGTAACAAACCACAAAAAAGCAAGAATATGTACAAGATACCGATCATCTAGATACTTAATTTCTGGAAAATCTGAATAATTTTAATAAGTCTCTGTTCAGTTTGAAATACTTCTTATACTGTGTTATATATACTCGGACAAATTTTTGTACACTTTTTGTATGTTATGTATCGGCCGGTTAGCTCAGTTAGTTAGAGCGTCGTGCTAATAACGCGAATGTCGTGGGTTCGATCCCCATACTGGCCAATACTTCGTTAATTTTACTCTTCTGACTCGATTTTTCACGCAAATCTGCTTGTTTTTGTAACAAACCACAGGAAAGCAAAAAAAAAGTACAAAATACCGATCATCTAGATATTTACTTTCTGGAAAATCTTAATAATTTTAATAAGTCTCTGTTCATTTTGAAATACTTCTTATACTGTGTTATATATACTCGGACACATTTTTGTAAACTTTCTGTATGTTATGTATCGGCCGGTTAGCTCAGTTGGTTAGGGCGTGGTGCTAATAACGCGAATGTCGTGGGTTCGATCCCCATACTGGCCAATACTTCGTTAATTTTACTCTCCTGTCTCGATTTTTCACGCAAATCTGCTTGTTTTTGTAACAAGCCACAAGAAAGCAAAAAAAAGTACAAAATACCGATCATCTAGATATTTAATTTCTGGAAAATCTTAATAATTTTAATAAGTCTCTGTTCAGTTTGAAATACTTCTTATACTGTGTTATATATACTCGGACAAATTTTTGTACACTTTTTGTATGTTATGTATCGGCCGGTTAGCTCAGTTGGTTAGAGCGTCGTGCTAATAACGCGAATGTCGTGGGTTCGATCCCCATACTGGCCAATACTTCGTTAATTTTACTCTTCTGACTCGATTTTTCACGCAAATCTGCTTGTTTTTGTAACAAACCACAGGCAAGCAAAAAAAAAGTACAAAATACCGATCATCTAGATATTTAATTTCTGGAAAATCTTAATAATTTTAATAAGTCTCTGTTCAGTTTGAAATACTTCTTATACTGTGTTATATATACTCGGACAAATTTTTGTACACTTTTTGTATCTTATGTATCGGCCGGTTAGCTCAGTTGGTTAGAGCGTCGTGCTAATAACGCGAATGTCGTGGGTTCGATCCCCATACTGGCCAATACTTCGTTAATTTTACTCTTCTGACTCGATTTTTCACGCAAATCTGCTTGTTTTTGTAACAAACCACAGGAAAGCAAAAAAAAGTACAAAATACCGATCATCTAGATATTTAATTTCTGGAAAATCTGAATAATTTTAATAAGTCTCTGTGCAGTTTGAAATACTTCTTATACTGTGTTATATATACTCGGACACATTTTTGTAAACTTTCTGCATGTTATGCATCGGCCGGTTAGCTCAGTTGGTTAGAGCGTGGTGCTATTAACGCGAATGTCGTGGGTTCGATCCCCATACTGGCCAATACTTCGTTAATTTTACTCTCCTGTCTCGATTTTTCACGCAAATCTGCTTGTTTTTGTAACAAGCCACAAGAAAGCAAAAAAAAGTACAAAATACCGATCATCTAGATATTTAATTTCTGGAAAATCTTAATAATTTTAATAAGTCTCTGTTCAGATTGAAATACTTCTTATACTGTGTTATATATACTCGGACAAATTTTTGTAAACTTTTTTATGTTATGTATCGGCCGGTTAGCTCAGTTGGTTTGAGCGTCGTGCTAATAACGCGAATGTCGTGGGTTCGATCCCCATACTGGCCAATACTACGTTAATTTTACTCTTCTGACTCGATTTTTCATGTAAATCTGCTTGTTTTTGTAACAAACCACAAGAAAGCAAGAAAATGTACAAGATACCGATCATCTAGATACTTAATTTCTGGAAAATCTGAATAATTTTAATAAGTCTCTGTTCAGTTTGAAATACTTCTTATACTGTGTTATATATACTCGGACAAATTTTTGTACACTTTTTGTATGTTATGTATCCGCCGGTTAGCTCAGTTGGTTAGAGCGTCGTGCTAATAACGCGAATGTCGTGGGTTCGATCCCCATACTGGCCAATACTTCGTTAATTTTACTCTTCTGACTCGATTTTTCATGCAAATCTGCTTGTTTTTGTAACAAACCACAAGAAAGCAAAAAAAAGTACAAAATACCGATCATCTAGATATTTAATTTCTGGAAAATCTTAATAATTTTAATAAGTCTTTGTTCAGTTTGAAATACTTCTTATACTGTGTTGTATATACTCGGACAAATTTTTCTAAACTGTTTCTATCTTATGTATCGGCCGGTTAGCTCAGTTGGTTAGAGCGTCGTGCTAATAACGCGAATGTCGTGGGTTCGATCCCCATACTGGCCAATACTTCGTTAATTTTACTCTTCTGACTCGATTTTTCACGCAAATCTGCTTGTTTTTGTAACAAACCACAAGAAAGCAAAAAAAAGTACAAGATACCGATCATCTAGATACTTTATTTCTAGAAAATCTGAATAATTTTTATAAGTCTCTTTTCAGTTTGAAATACTTCTTATACTGTGTTATATATACTCGGACAAATTTTTGTACACTTTCTGTATGTTATGTATCGGCCGGTTAGCTCAGTTGGTTAGAGCGTCGTGCTAATAACGCGAATGTCGTGGGTTCGATCCCCATACTGGCCAATACTTCGTTAATTTTACTCTTCTGACTCGATTTTTCATGTAAATCTGCTTGTTTTTGTAACAAACCACAAAAAAGCAAGAATATGTACAAGATACCGATCATCTAGATACTTAATTTCTGGAAAATCTGAATAATTTTAATAAGTCTCTGTTCAGTTTGAAATACTTCTTATACTGTGTTATATATACTCGGACAAATTTTTGTACACTTTTTGTATGTTATGTATCGGCCGGTTAGCTCAGTTAGTTAGAGCGTCGTGCTAATAACGCGAATGTCGTGGGTTCGATCCCCATACTGGCCAATACTTCGTTAATTTTACTCTTCTGACTCGATTTTTCACGCAAATCTGCTTGTTTTTGTAACAAACCACAAAAAAGCAAGAATATGTACGAGATACCGATCATCTAGATACTTAATTTCTGGAAAATCTTAATAATTTTAATAAGTCGCTGTTCAGTTTGAAATACTTCTTATACTGTGTTATATATACTCGGACAAATTTTTGTACACTTTTTGTATGTTATGTATCGGCCGGTTAGCTCAGTTAGTATGAGCGTCGTGCTAATAACGCGAATGTCGTGGGTTCGATCCCCATACTGGCCAATACTTCGTTAATTTTACTCTTCTGACTCGATTTTTCACGCAAATCTGCTTGTTTTTGTAACAAACCACAGGAAAGCAAAAAAAAAGTACAAAATACCGATCATCTAGATATTTAATTTCTGGAAAATCTTAATAATTTTAATAAGTCTCTGTTCATTTTGAAATACTTCTTATACTGTGTTATATATACTCGGACACATTTTTGTAAACTTTCTGTATGTTATGTATCGGCCGGTTAGCTCAGTTGGTTAGAGCGTCGTGCTAATAACGCGAATGTCGTGGGTTCGATCCCCATACTGGCCAATACTTCGTTAATTTTACTCTCCTGTCTCGATTTTTCACGCAAATCTGCTTGTTTTTGTAACAAGCCACAAGAAAGCAAAAAAAAGTACAAAATACCGATCATCTAGATATTTAATTTCTGGAAAATCTTAATAATTTTAATAAGTCTCTGTTCAGTTTGAAATACTTCTTATACTGTGTTATATATACTCGGACAAATTTTTGTACACTTTTTGTATGTTATGTATCGGCCGGTTAGCTCAGTTGGTTAGAGCGTCGTGCTAATAACGCGAATGTCGTGGGTTCGATCCCCATACTGGCCAATACTTCGTTAATTTTACTCTTCTGACTCGATTTTTCACGCAAATCTGCTTGTTTTTGTAACAAACCACAGGCAAGCAAAAAAAAAGTACAAAATACCGATCATCTAGATATTTAATTTCTGGAAAATCTTAATAATTTTAATAAGTCTCTGTTCAGATTGAAATACTTCTTATACTGTGTTATATATACTCGGACAAATTTTTGTACACTTTTTGTATCTTATGTATCGGTCGGTTAGCTCAGTTGGTTAGAGCGTCGTGCTAATAACGCGAATGTCGTGGGTTCGATCCCCATACTGGCCAATACTTCGTTAATTTTACTCTTCTGACTCGATTTTTCACGCAAATCTGCTTGTTTTTGTAACAAACCACAGGAAAGCAAAAAAAAGTACAAAATACCGATCATCTAGATATTTAATTTCTGGAAAATCTGAATAATTTTAATAAGTCTCTGTGCAGTTTGAAATACTTCTTATACTGTGTTATATATACTCGGACACATTTTTGTAAACTTTCTGTATGTTATGTATCGGCCGGTTAGCTCAGTTGGTTAGAGCGTGGTGCTAATAACGCGAATGTCGTGGGTTCGATCCCCATACTGGCCAATACTTCGTTAATTTTACTCTCCTGTCTCGATTTTTCACGCAAATCTGCTTGTTTTTGTAACAAGCCACAAGAAAGCAAAAAAAAGTACAAAATACCGATCATCTAGATATTTAATTTCTGGAAAATCTTAATAATTTTAATAAGTCTCTGTTCAGATTGAAATACTTCTTATACTGTGTTATATATACTCGGACAAATTTTTGTAAACTTTTTTATGTTATGTATCGGCCGGTTAGCTCAGTTGGTTTGAGCGTCGTGCTAATAACGCGAATGTCGTGGGTTCGATCCCCATACTGGCCAATACTACGTTAATTTTACTCTTCTGACTCGATTTTTCATGTAAATCTGCTTGTTTTTGTAACAAACCACAAGAAAGCAAGAAAATGTACAAGAAACCGATCATCTAGATACTTAATTTCTGGAAAATCTGAATAATTTTAATAAGTCTCTGTTCAGTTTGAAATACTTCTTATACTGTGTTATATATACTCGGACAAATTTTTGTACACTTTTTGTATGTTATGTATCGGCCGGTTAGCTCAGTTGGTTAGAGCGTCGTGCTAATAACGCGAATGTCGTGGGTTCGATCCCCATACTGGCCAATACTTCGTTAATTTTACTCTTCTGACTCGATTTTTCATGCAAATCTGCTTGTTTTTGTAACAAACCACAAGAAAGCAAAAAAAAGTACAAAATACCGATCATCTAGATATTTAATTTCTGGAAAATCTTAATAATTTTAATAAGTCTTTGTTCAGTTTAAAATACTTCTTATACTGTGTTGTATATACTCGGACAAATTTTTCTAAACTGTTTCTATCTTATGTATCGGCCGGTTAGCTCAGTTGGTTAGAGCGTCGTGCTAATAACGCGAATGTCGTGGGTTCGATCCCCATACTGGCCAATACTTCGTTAATTTTACTCTTCTGACTCGATTTTTCACGCAAATCTGCTTGTTTTTGTAACAAACCACAAGAAAGCAAAAAAAAGTACAAGATACCGATCATCTAGATACTTTATTTCTAGAAAATCTGAATAATTTTTATAAGTCTCTTTTCAGTTTGAAATACTTCTTATACTGTGTTATATATACTCGGACAAATTTTTGTACACTTTCTGTATGTTATGTATCGGCCGGTTAGCTCAGTTGGTTAGAGCGTCGTGCTAATAACGCGAATGTCGTGGGTTCGATCCCCATACTGGCCAATACATCGTTAATGTTACTCTTCTGACTCGATTTTTCATGTAAATCTGCTTGTTTTTGTAACAAACCACAAGAAAGCAAGAAAATGTACAAGATACCGATCATCTAGATATTTAATTTCTGGAAAATCTGAATAATTTTAATAAGTCTCTGTTCAGTTTGAAATACTTCTTATACTGTGTTATATATACTCGGACAAATTTTTGTAAACTTTTTGTATGTTATGTATCGGCCGGTTAGCTCAGTTGGTAAGAGCGTCGTGCTAATAACGCGAATGTCGTGGGTTCGATCCCCATACTGGCCAATACTTCGTTAATTTTACTCTTCTGACTCGATTTTTCACGCAAATCTGCTTGTTTTTGTAACAAACCACAAGAAAGCAACCAAATGTACAAGATACCGATAATCTAGATATTTAATTTCTGCAAAATCTGAATAATTTTACAAGTCTCTGTTCAGTTTGAAATACTTCTTATTCTGTGTTATATATACTCGGACAAATTTTTGTAAACTTTTTGTATCTTACGTATCGGCCGGTTAGCTCAGTTGGTTAGAGCGTCGTGCTAATAACGCGAATGTCGTGAGTTCGATCCCCATACTGGCCAATACTTCGTTAATTTTACTCTTCTGACTCGATTTTTCACGCAAATCTGCTTGTTTTTGTAACAAACCACAGGCAAGCAAAAAAAGTACAAAATACCGATCATCTAGATATTTAATTTCTGGAAAATCTTAATAATTTTAATAAGCCTCTGTTCAGTTTGAAATACTTCTTATACTGTGTTATATATACTCGGACAAATTTTTGTAAACTGTTTGTATCTTATGTATCGGCCGGTTAGCTCAGTTGGTTAGAGCGTCGTGCTAATAACGCGAATGTCGTGGGTTCGATCCCCATACTGGCCAATACTTCGTTAATTTTACTCTTCTGACTCGATTTTTCACGCAAATCTGCTTGTTTTTGTAACAAACCACAAGAAAGCAATAAAATGTACAAGATACTGATCATCTAGATAATTAATTTCTGGAAAATCTTAATAATTTTAATAAGTCTCTGTTCAGTTTGAAATACTTCTTATACTGTGTTATATATACTCGGACAAATTTTTGTAAACTTTTTTATGTTATGTATCGGCCGGTTAGCTGAGTTGGTTAGAGCGTCGTGCTAATAACGCGAATGTCGTGGGTTCGATCCCCATACTGGCCAATACTTCGTTAATTTTACTCTTCTGACTCGATTTTTCATGTAAATCGGCTTGTTTTTGTAACAAACCACAAGAAAGCAATAAAATGTACAAGATACTGATCATCTAGATAATTAATTTCTGGAAAATCTTAATAATTTTAATAAGTCTCTGTTCAGTTTGAAATACTTCTTATACTGTGTTATATATACTCGGACAAATTTTTGTACACTTTTTTATGTTATGTATCGGCCGGTTAGCTCAGTTGGTTAGAGCGTCGTGCTAATAACGCGAATGTCGTGGGTTCGATCCCCATACTGGCCAATACTTCGTTAATTTTACTCTTCTGACTCGATTTTTCATGTAAATCTGCTTGTTTTTGTAACAAACCACAAGAAGGCAATAAAATGTACAAGATACTGATCATCTAGATAATTAATTTCTGGAAAATCTTAATAATTTTAATAAGTCTCTGTTCAGTTTGAAATACTTCTTATACTGTGTTATATATACTCGGACAAATTTTTGTAAACTTTTTTATGTTATGTATCGGCCGGTTAGCTCAGTTAGTTAGAGCGTCGTGCTAATAACGCGAATGTCGTGGGTTCGATCCCCATACTGGCCAATACTTCGTTAATTTTACTCTTCTGACTCGATTTTTCACGCAAATCTGCTTGTTTTTGTAACAAACCACAGGCAAGCAAAAAAAAAGTACAAAATACCGATCATCTAGATATTTAATTTCTGGAAAATCTTAATAATTTTAATAAGTCTCTGTTCATTTTGAAATACTTCTTATACTGTGTTATATATACTCGGACAAATTTTTGTAAACTTTTTGTATGTTATGTATCGGCCGGTTAGCTCAGTTGGTTAGAGCGTCGTGCTAATAACGCGAATGTCGTGGGTTCGATCCCCATACTGGCCAATACTTCGTTAATTTTACTCTTCTGACTCGATTTTTCATGCAAATCTGCTTGTTTTTGTAACAAACCACAAGAAAGCAAAAAAAAGTACAAAATACCGATCATCTAGATATTTAATTTCTGGAAAATCTTAATAATTTTAATAAGTCTTTGTTCAGTTTAAAATACTTCTTATACTGTGTTGTATATACTCGGACAAATTTTTCTAAACTGTTTCTATCTTATGTATCGGCCGGTTAGCTCAGTTGGTTATAGCGTCGTGCTAATAACGCGAATGTCGTGGGTTCGATCCCCATACTGGCCAATACTTCGTTAATTTTACTCTTCTGACTCGATTTTTCACGCAAATCTGCTTGTTTTTGTAACAAACCACAAGAAAGCAAAAAAAAGTACAAGATACCGATCATCTAGATACTTTATTTCTAGAAAATCTGAATAATTTTTATAAGTCTCTTTTCAGTTTGAAATACTTCTTATACTGTGTTATATATACTCGGACAAATTTTTGTACACTTTCTGTATGTTATGTATCGGCCGGTTAGCTCAGTTGGTTAGAGCGTCGTGCTAATAACGCGAATGTCGTGGGTTCGATCCCCATACTGGCCAATACATCGTTAATGTTACTCTTCTGACTCGATTTTTCATGTAAATCTGCTTGTTTTTGTAACAAACCACAAGAAAGCAAGAAAATGTACAAGATACCGATCATCTAGATATTTAATTTCTGGAAAATCTGAATAATTTTAATAAGTCTCTGTTCAGTTTGAAATACTTCTTATACTGTGTTATATATACTCGGACAAATTTTTGTAAACTTTTTGTATGTTATGTATCGGCCGGTTAGCTCAGTTGGTAAGAGCGTCGTGCTAATAACGCGAATGTCGTGGGTTCGATCCCCATACTGGCCAATACTTCGTTAATATTACTCTTCTGACTCGATTTTTCACGCAAATCTGCTTGTTTTTGTAACAAACCACAAGAAAGCAACCAAATGTACAAGATACCGATAATCTAGATATTTAATTTCTGCAAAATCTGAATAATTTTACAAGTCTCTGTTCAGTTTGAAATACTTCTTATTCTGTGTTATATATACTCGGACAAATTTTTGTAAACTTTTTGTATCTTACGTATCGGCCGGTTAGCTCAGTTGGTTAGAGCGTCGTGCTAATAACGCGAATGTCGTGAGTTCGATCCCCATACTGGCCAATACTTCGTTAATTTTACTCTTCTGACTCCATTTTTCACGCAAATCTGCTTGTTTTTGTAACAAACCACAGGCAAGCAAAAAAAGTACAAAATACCGATCATCTAGATATTTAATTTCTGGAAAATCTTAATAATTTTAATAAGCCTCTGTTCAGTTTGAAATACTTCTTATACTGTGTTATATATACTCGGACAAATTTTTGTAAACTGTTTGTATCTTATGTATCGGCCGGTTAGCTCAGTTGGTTAGAGCGTCGTGCTAATAACGCGAATGTCGTGGGTTCGATCCCCATACTGGCCAATACTTCGTTAATTTTACTCTTCTGACTCGATTTTTCACGCAAATCTGCTTGTTTTTGTAACAAACCACAAGAAAGCAATAAAATGTACAAGATACTGATCATCTAGATAATTAATTTCTGGAAAATCTTAATAATTTTAATAAGTCTCTGTTCAGTTTGAAATACTTCTTATACTGTGTTATATATACTCGGACAAATTTTTGTAAACTTTTTTATGTTATGTATCGGCCGGTTAGCTGAGTTGGTTAGAGCGTCGTGCTAATAACGCGAATGTCGTGGGTTCGATCCCCATACTGGCCAATACTTCGTTAATTTTACTCTTCTGACTCGATTTTTCATGTAAATCGGCTTGTTTTTGTAACAAACCACAAGAAAGCAATAAAATGTACAAGATACTGATCATCTAGATAATTAATTTCTGGAAAATCTTAATAATTTTAATAAGTCTCTGTTCAGTTTGAAATACTTCTTATACTGTGTTATATATACTCGGACAAATTTTTGTACACTTTTTTATGTTATGTATCGGCCGGTTAGCTCAGTTGGTTAGAGCGTCGTGCTAATAACGCGAATGTCGTGGGTTCGATCCCCATACTGGCCAATACTTCGTTAATTTTACTCTTCTGACTCGATTTTTCATGTAAATCTGCTTGTTTTTGTAACAAACCACAAGAAGGCAATAAAATGTACAAGATACTGATCATCTAGATAATTAATTTCTGGAAAATCTTAATAATTTTAATAAGTCTCTGTTCAGTTTGAAATACTTCTTATACTGTGTTATATATACTCGGACAAATTTTTGTAAACTTTTTTATGTTATGTATCGGCCGGTTAGCTCAGTTAGTTAGAGCGTCGTGCTAATAACGCGAATGTCGTGGGTTCGATCCCCATACTGGCCAATACTTCGTTAATTTTACTCTTCTGACTCGATTTTTCACGCAAATCTGCTTGTTTTTGTAACAAACCACAGGCAAGCAAAAAAAAAGTACAAAATACCGATCATCTAGATATTTAATTTCTGGAAAATCTTAATAATTTTAATAAGTCTCTGTTCATTTTGAAATACTTCTTATACTGTGTTATATATACTCGGACAAATTTTTGTAAACTTTTTGTATGTTATGTATCGGCCGGTTAGCTCAGTTGGTTAGAGCGTCGTGCTAATAACGCGAATGTCGTGGGTTCGATCCCCATACTGGCCAATACTTCGTTAATTTTACTCTTCTGACTCGATTTTTCATGTAAATCTGCTTGTTTTTGTAACAAGCCACAAGAAAGCAAAAAAAAGTACAAAATACCGATCATCTAGATATTTAATTTCTGGAAAATCTTAATAATTTTAATAAGTCTCTGTTCAGTTTGAAATACTTCTTATACTGTGTTATATATACTCGGACAAATTTTTGTAAGCTGTTTGTATCTTATGTATCGGCCGGTTAGCTCAGTTGGTTAGAGCGTCGTGCTAATAACGCCAATGTCGTGGGTTCGATCCCTATACTGGCCAATACTTCGTTAATTTTACTCTCCTGACTCGATTTTTCACGCAAATCTGCTTGTTTTTGTAACAAGCCACAAGAAAGCAAAAAAAAGTACAAAATACCGATCATCTAGATATTTAATTTCTGGAAAATCTTAATAATTTTAATTAGTCTCTGTTCAGTTTGAAATACTTCTTATACTGTGTTATATATACTCGGACAAATTTTTGTAAACTTTTTTATGTTATGTATCGGCCGGTTAGCTCAGTTGGTTAGAGCGTCGTGCTAATAACGCGAATGTCGTGGGTTCGATCCCCATACTGGCCAATACTTCGTTAATTTTACTCTTCTGACTCGATTTTTCATGTAAATCTGCTTGTTTTTGTAACAAACCACAAAAAAGCAAGAATATGTACAAGATACCGATCATCTAGATACTTAATTTCTGGAAAATCTGAATAATTTTACTAAGTCTCTGTTCAGTTTGAAATACTTCTTATACTGTGTTATATATACTCGGACAAATTTTTGTACACTTTTTGTAAGGTATGTATCGGCCGGTTAGCTCAGTTAGTTAGTGCGTCGTGCTAATAACGCGGATGTCGTGGGTTCGATCCCCATACTGGCCAATACTTCGTTAATTTTACTCTTCTGACTCGATTATTCACGCAAATCTGCTTGTTTTATGTAACAAACCACAGGCAAGCAAAAAAAAAGTACAAAATACCGATCATCTAGATATTTAATTTCTGGAAAATCTTAATAATTTTAATAAGTCTCTGTTCATTTTGAAATACTTCTTATACTGTGTTATATATACTCGGACAAATTTTTGTACACTTTTTGTATCTTATGTATCGGCCGGTTAGCTCAGTTGGTTAGAGCGTCGTGCTAATAACGCGAATGTCGTGGGTTCGATCCCCATACTGGCCAGTACTTCGTTAATTTTACTCTTCTGACTCGATTTTTCACGCAAATCTGCTTGTTTTTGTAACAAACCACAGGAAAGCAAAAAAAAAGTACAAAATACCGATCATCTAGATATTTAATTTCTGGAAAATCTGAATAATTTTAATAAGTCTCTGTTCAGTTTGAAATACTTCTTATACTGTGTTATATATACTCGGACACATTTTTGTAAACTTTCTGTATGTTATGTATCGGCCGGTTAGCTCAGTTGGTTAGAGCGTGGTGCTAATAACGCGAATGTCGTGGGTTCGATCCCCATACTGGCCAATACTTCGTTAATTTTACTCTCCTGTCTCGATTTTTCACGCAAATCTGCTTGTTTTTGTAACAAGCCACAAGAAAGCAAAAAAAAGTACAAAATACCGATCATCTAGATATTTAATTTCTGGAAAATCTTAATAATTTTAATAAGTCTCTGTTCAGATTGAAATACTTCTTATACTGTGTTATATATACTCGGACAAATTTTTGTAAACTTTTTTATGTTATGTATCGGCCGGTTAGCTCAGTTGGTTTGAGCGTCGTGCTAATAACGCGAATGTCGTGGGTTCGATCCCCATACTGGCCAATACTTCGTTAATTTTACTCTTCTGACTCGATTTTTCATGTAAATCTGCTTGTTTTTGTAACAAACCACAAGAAAGCAAGAAAATGTACAAGATACCGATCATCTAGATACTTAATTTCTGGAAAATCTGAATAATTTTAATAAGTCTCTGTTCAGTTTGAAATACTTCTTATACTGTGTTATATATACTCGGACAAATTTTTTTACACTTTTTGTATGTTATGTATCGGCCGGTTAGCTTAGTTGGTTAGAGCGTCGTGCTAATAACGCGAATGTCGTGGGTTCGATCCCCATACTGGCCAATACTTCGTTAATTTTACTCTTCTGACTCGATTTTTCACGCAAATCTGCTTGTTTTTGTAACAAACCACAAGAAAGCAAAAAAAAGTACAAAATACCGATCATCTAGATATTTAATTTCTGGAAAATCTTAATAATTTTTATAAGTCTCTGTTCAGTTTGAAATACTTCTTATACTGTGTTATATATACTCGGACAAATTTTTGTACACTTTTTGTAAGGTATGTATCGGCCGGTTAGCTCAGTTAGTTAGTGCGTCGTGCTAATAACGCGGATGTCGTGGGTTCGATCCCCATACTGGCCAATACTTCGTTAATTTTACTCTTCTGACTCGATTATTCACGCAAATCTGCTTGTTTTATGTAACAAACCACAGGCAAGCAAAAAAAAAGTACAAAATACCGATCATCTAGATATTTAATTTCTGGAAAATCTTAATAATTTTAATAAGTCTCTGTTCATTTTGAAATACTTCTTATACTGTGTTATATATACTCGGACAAATTTTTGTACACTTTTTGTATCTTATGTATCGGCCGGTTAGCTCAGTTGGTTAGAGCGTCGTGCTAATAACGCGAATGTCGTGGGTTCGATCCCCATACTGGCCAGTACTTCGTTAATTTTACTCTTCTGACTCGATTTTTCACGCAAATCTGCTTGTTTTTGTAACAAACCACAGGAAAGCAAAAAAAAAGTACAAAATACCGATCATCTAGATATTAAATTTCTGGAAAATCTGAATAATTTTAATAAGTCTCTGTTCAGTTTGAAATACTTCTTATACTGTGTTATATATACTCGGACACATTTTTGTAAACTTTCTGTATGTTATGTATCGGCCGGTTAGCTCAGTTGGTTAGAGCGTGGTGCTAATAACGCGAATGTCGTGGGTTCGATCCCCATACTGGCCAATACTTCGTTAATTTTACTCTCCTGTCTCGATTTTTCACGCAAATCTGCTTGTTTTTGTAACAAGCCACAAGAAAGCAAAAAAAAGTACAAAATACCGATCATCTAGATATTTAATTTCTGGAAAATCTGAATAATTTTAATAAGTCTCTGTTCAGTTTGAAATACTTCTTATACTGTGTTATATATACTCGGACAAATTTTTCTACACTTTTTGTATGTTATGTATCGGCCGGTTAGCTTAGTTGGTTAGAGCGTCGTGCTAATAACGCGAATGTCGTGGGTTCGATCCCCATACTGGCCAATACTTCGTTAATTTTACTCTTCTGACTCGATTTTTAACGCAAATCTGCTTGTTTTTGTAACAAACCACAAGAAAGCAAAAAAAAGTACAAAATACCGATCATCTAGATATTTAATTTCTGGAAAATCTTAATAATTTTTATAAGTCTCTGTTCAGTTTGAAATACTTCTTATACTGTGTTATATATACTCGGACAAATTTTTGTAAACTTTTTTATGTTATGTATCGGCCGGTTAGCTCAGTTGGTTAGAGCGTAGAGCTAATAACGCGAATGTCGTGGGTTCGATCCCCATACTGGCCAATACTTCGTTAATTTTACTCTTCTGACTCGATTTTTCATGTAAATCTGCTTGTTTTTGTAACAAACCACAAGAAAGCAATAAAATGTACAAGATACTGATCATCTAGATAATTAATTTCTGGAAAATCTTAATAATTTTAATAAGTCTCTGTTCAGTTTGAAATACTTCTTATACTGTGTTATATATACTCGGACAAATTTTTGTAAACTTTTTTATGTTATGTATCGGCCGGTTAGCTCAGTTGGTTAGAGCGTCGTGCTAATAACGCGAATGTCGTGGGTTCGATCCCCATACTGGCCAATACTTCGTTAATTTTACTCTTCTGACTCGATTTTTCATGTAAATCTGCTTGTTTTTGTAACAAACCATAAAAAAGCAAGAATATGTACAAGATACCGATCATCTAGATACTTAATTTCTGGAAAATCTGAATAATTTTAATAAGTCTCTGTTCAGTTTGAAATACTTCTTATACTGTGTTATATATACTCGGACAAATTTTTGTACACTTTTTGTATGTTATGTATCGGCCGGTTAGCTCAGTTAGTTAGAGCGTCGTGCTAATAACGCGAATGTCGTGGGTTCGATCCCCATACTGGCCAATACTTCGTTAATTTTACTCTCCTGTCTCGATTTTTCACGCAAATCTGCTTGTATTTGTAACAAGCCACAAGAAAGCAAAAAAAAGTACAAAATACCGATCATCTAGATATTTAATTTCTGGAAAATCTTAATAATTTTAATAAGTCTCTGTTCAGATTGAAATACTTCTTATACTGTGTTATATATACTCGGACAAATATTTGTAAACTTATTGTATGTTATATATCGGCCGGTTAGCTCAGTTGGTTTGAGCGTCGTGCTAATAACGCGAATGTCGTGGGTTCGATCCCCATACTGGCCAATACTTCGTTAATTTTACTCTTCTGACTCGATTTTTCATGTAAATCTGCTTGTTTTTGTAACAAACCACAAGAAAGCAATAAAATGTACAAGATACTGATCATCTAGATGATTAATTTCTGGAAAATCTTAATAATTTTAATAAGTCTCTGTTCAGTTTGAAATACTTCTTATACTGTGTTATATATACTCGGACAAATTTTTGTAAACTTTTTTATGTTATGTATCGGCCGGTTAGCTCAGTTGGTTAGAGCGTCGTGCTAATAACGCGAATGTCGTGGGTTCGATCCCCATACTGGCCAATACTTCGTTAATTTTACTCTTCTGACTCGATTTTTTATGTAAATCTGCTTGTTTTTGTAACAAACCACAAGAAAGCAATAAAATGTACAAGATACTGATCATCTAGATAATTAATTTCTGGAAAATCTTAATAATTTTAATAAGTCTCTGTTCAGTTTGAAATACTTCTTATACTGTGTTATATATACTCGGACAAATTTTTGTAAACTTTTTGTATGTTATGTATCGGCCGGTTAGCTCAGTTGGTTAGAGCGTCGTGCTAATAACGCGAATGTCGTGGGTTCGATCCCCATACTGGCCAATACTTCGTTAATTTTACTCTTCTGACTCGATTTTTCACGCAAATCTGCTTGTTTTTGTAACAAACGACAAGAAAGCAAAAAAAAAGTACAAAATACCGATCATCTAGATATTTAATTTCTGGAAAATCTTAATAATTTTAATAAGTCTCTGTTCAGTTTGTAATACTTCTTATACTGTGTTATATATACTCGGACAAATTCTTGTAAACTGTTTGTATCTTATGTATCGGCCGGTTACCTCAGTTGGTTAGAGGGTCGTGCTAATAACGCGAATGTCGTGGGTTCGATCCCCATACTGGCCAATACTTCGTTAATTTTACTCTTCTGACTCGATTTTTCACGCAAATCTGCTTGTTTTTGTAACAAACCACAAGAAAGCAAAAAAAAGTACAAAATACCGATCATCTAGATATTTAATTTCTGGAAAATCTGAATAATTTTAATAAGTCTCTGTTCAGTTTGAAATACTTCTTATTCTTTGTTATATATACTCGGACAAATTTTTGTACACTTTTTGTATGTTATGTATCGGCCGGTTAGCTCAGTTTGTAAGAACGTCGTGCTAATAACGCGAATGTGGTGGGTTCGATCCCCATACTGGCCCATACTTCGTTAATTCTACTCTTCTGACTCGATGGTTCACGCAAATCTGCTTGTATTTGTAACAAACCACAAGAAAGCAAAAAAAAAGTACAAAATACCGATCATCTTGATATTTAATTTTTGGAAAATCTTAATAATTTTAATAAGTCTCTGTTCAGTTTGAAATACTTCTCATACTGTGTTATATATACTCGGACAAATTTTTGTAAACTTTTTGTATCTTATGTATCGGCCGGTTAGCTCAGTTGGTTAGAGCGTCGTGCTAATAACGCGAATGTCGTGGGTTCGATCCCCATACTGGCCAATACTTCGTTAATTTTACTCTTCTGACTCGATTTTTCACGCAAAACTGCTTGTTTTTGTAACAAACCACAAGAAAGCAAAAAACAGTACAAAATACCGATCATCTAGATATTTACTTTCTGGAAAATCTGAATAATTTTAATAAGTCTCTGTTCAGTTTGAAATACTTCTTATACTGTGTTATATATACTAGGACAAATTTTTGTAAATTTTTTGTATGTTATGTATCGGCCGGTTAGCTCAGTTGGTTAGAGCGTCGTGCCAATAACGCGAATGTCGTGGGTTCGATCCCCATACTGGCCAATACTTCGTTAATTTTACTCTTCTGACTCGATTTTTCATGTAAATCTACTTGTTTTTGTAACAAACCACAAGAAAGCAAGAAAATGTACAAGATACCGATAATCTAGATATTTAATTTCTGGAAAATCTGAATAATTTTAATAAGTCTCTGTTAAGTTTGAAATACTTCTTATACTGTGTTATATATACTCGGACAAATTTTTGTAAACTTTTTGTATGTTATGTATCGGCCGGTTAGCTCAGTTGGTTAGAGCGTCGTGCTAATAACGCGAATGTCGTGGGTTCGATCCCCATATTGGCCAATACTTCGTTAATTTTACTCTTCTGACTCGATTTTTGACGCAAATCTGCTTGTTTTTGTAACAAACCACAAGAAAGCAAAAAAAAGTACAAAATACCGATCATCTAGATATTTAATTTCTGGAAAATCTTTATAATTTTAATAAGTCTCTTTTCAGTTTGAAATACTTCTTATACTGTGTTATATATACTCGGACAAATTTTTGTAAACTTTTTTATGTTATGTATCGGTCGGTTAGCTCAGTTGGTTAGAGAGTCGTGCTAACAACGCGAATGTCGTGGGTTCGATCCCCATACTGGCCAATACTTCGTTAATTTTACTCTTCTGACTCGATTTTTCATGTAAATCTGCTTGTTTTTGTAACAAACCACAAGAAAGCAAGAAAATGTACAAGATACCGATAATCTAGATATTTAATTTCTGGAAAATCTGAATAATTGTACTAAGTCTCTGTTCAGTTTGAAATACTTCTTATACTGTGTTATATATACTCGGACAAATTTTTGTAAACTTTTTGTATCTTATGTGTCGGGCGGTTGGCTCAGTTGGTAAGAGCGTCGTGCTAATAACGCGAATGTCGTGGGTTCGATCCCCATACTGGCCAATACTTCGTTCATTTTACTCTTCTGACTCGATTTTTCATGTAAATCTGCTTGTTTTTGTAACAAACCACAAGAAAGCAAAAAAAAGTACAAAATACCGATCATCTAGATATTTAATTTCTGGAAAATCTGAATAATTTTAATAAGTCTCTGTTCAGTTTGAAATACTTCTTATTCTTTGTTATATATACTCGGACAAATTTTTGTACACTTTTTGTATGTTATGTATCGGCCGGTTAGCTCAGTTTGTAAGAACGTCGTGCTAATAACGCGAATGTGGTGGGTTCGATCCCCATACTGGCCCATACTTCGTTAATTCTACTCTTCTGACTCGATGGTTCACGCAAATCTGCTTGTATTTGTAACAAACCACAAGAAAGCAAAAAAAAAGTACAAAATACCGATCATCTTGATATTTAATTTTTGGAAAATCTTAATAATTTTAATAAGTCTCTGTTCAGTTTGAAATACTTCTCATACTGTGTTATATATACTCGGACAAATTTTTGTAAACTTTTTGTATCTTATGTATCGGCCGGTTAGCTCAGTTGGTTAGAGCGTCGTGCTAATAACGCGAATGTCGTGGGTTCGATCCCCATACTGGCCAATACTTCGTTAATTTTACTCTTCTGACTCGATTTTTCACGCAAATCTGCTTGTTTTTGTAACAAACCACAAGAAAGCAAAAAACAGTACAAAATACCGATCATCTAGATATTTACTTTCTGGAAAATCTGAATAATTTTAATAAGTCTCTGTTCAGTTTGAAATACTTCTTATACTGTGTTATATATACTAGGACAAATTTTTGTAAATTTTTTGTATGTTATGTATCGGCCGGTTAGCTCAGTTGGTTAGAGCGTCGTGCCAATAACGCGAATGTCGTGGGTTCGATCCCCATACTGGCCAATACTTCGTTAATTTTACTCTTCTGACTCGATTTTTCATGTAAATCTACTTGTTTTTGTAACAAACCACAAGAAAGCAAGAAAATGTACAAGATACCGATAATCTAGATATTTAATTTCTGGAAAATCTGAATAATTTTAATAAGTCTCTGTTAAGTTTGAAATACTTCTTATACTGTGTTATATATACTCGGACAAATTTTTGTAAACTTTTTGTATGTTATGTATCGGCCGGTTAGCTCAGTTGGTTAGAGCGTCGTGCTAATAACGCGAATGTCGTGGGTTCGATCCCCATACTGGCCAATACTTCGTTAATTTTACTCTTCTGGCTCGATTTTTCACGCAAATCTGCTTGTTTTTGTAACAAACTACAAGAAAGCAAAAAAAAGTACAAAATACCGATCATCTAGATATTTAATTTCTGGAAAATCTGAATAATTTTACTAAGTCTCTGTTAAGTTTGAAATACTTTTTATACTGTGTTATATATACTCGGACAAATTTTTGTAAACTTTTTGTATGTTATGTATCGGCCGGTTAGCTCAGTTGGTTAGAGCGTCGTGCTAATAACGCGAATGTCGTGGGTTCGATCCCCATACTGGCCAATACTTCGTTAATTTTACTCTTCTGACTCGATTTTTCACGCAAATCTGCTTGTTTTTGTAACAAGTCACAGGAAAGAAAAAAAAAAGTACAAAATACCGATCATCTAGATATTTAATTTCTGGAAAATCTTAATAATTTTAATAAGTCTCTGTTCAGTTTGAAATACTTCTTATACTGTGTTATATATACTAGGACAAATTTTTGTAAATTTTTTGTATGTTATGTATCGGCCGGTTAGCTCAGTTGGTTAGAGCGTCGTGCCAATAACGCGAATGTCGTGGGTTCGATCCCCATACTGGCCAATACTTCGTTAATTTTACTCTTCTGACTCGATTTTTCATGTAAATCTACTTGTTTTTGTAACAAACCACAAGAAAGCAAGAAAATGTACAAGATACCGATAATCTAGATATTTAATTTCTGGAAAATCTGAATAATTTTAATAAGTCTCTGTTAAGTTTGAAATACTTCTTATACTGTGTTATATATACTCGGACAAATTTTTGTAAACTTTTTGTATGTTATGTATCGGCCGGTTAGCTCAGTTGGTTAGAGCGTCGTGCTAATAACGCGAATGTCGTGGGTTCGATCCCCATACTGGCCAATACTTCGTTAATTTTACTCTTCTGGCTCGATTTTTCACGCAAATCTGCTTGTTTTTGTAACAAACTACAAGAAAGCAAAAAAAAGTACAAAATACCGATCATCTAGATATTTAATTTCTGGAAAATCTGAATAATTTTACTAAGTCTCTGTTAAGTTTGAAATACTTTTTATACTGTGTTATATATACTCGGACAAATTTTTGTAAACTTTTTGTATGTTATGTATCGGCCGGTTAGCTCAGTTGGTTAGAGCGTCGTGCTAATAACGCGAATGTCGTGGGTTCGATCCCCATACTGGCCAATACTTCGTTAATTTTACTCTTCTGACTCGATTTTTCACGCAAATCTGCTTGTTTTTGTAACAAGTCACAGGAAAGAAAAAAAAAAGTACAAAATACCGATCATCTAGATATTTAATTTCTGGAAAATCTTAATAATTTTACAAAGTCTCTGTTCAGTTTGAAATACTTCTTAATCTGTGTTATATATACTCGGACAAATTTTTGTAAACTTTTTGTATGTTATGTATCGGCCGGTTAGCTCAGTTGGTTAGAGCGTCGTGCTAATAACGCGAATGTCGTGGGTTCGATCCCCATACTGGCCAATACTTCGTTAATTTTACTCTCCTGACTCGACTTTTCACGCAAATCTGCTTGTTTTTGTAACAAGCCACAAGAAAGCAAAAAAAAAGTACAAATTACCGATCATCTAGATATTTAATTTCTGGAAAATCTGAATAATTTTACTAAGTCTCTGATCAGTTTGAAATACTTCTTATACTGTGTTATATATACTCGGACAAATTTTTGTAAACTTTTTGTATGTTATGTATCGGCCGGTTAGCTCAGTTGGTTAGAGCGTCGTGCTAATAACGCGAATGTCGTGGGTTCGATCCCCATACTGGCCAATACTTCGATAATTTTACTCTTCTGACTCGATTTTTTATTTAAATCTACTTGTTTTTGTAACAAACCACAAGAAAGCAAAAAAAAGTACAAAATACCGATCATCTAGATATTTAATTTCTTGAAAATCTGAATAATTTATTAAGTCTCTGTTCACTTTTAAATACTTCTTATACTGTGTTATATATACTCGGACAAATTTTTGTAAACTTTTTGTATGTTATGTATCGGCCGGTTAGCTCAGTTGGTTAGAGCGTCGTGCTAATAACGCTAATGTCGTGGGTTCGATCCCCATACTGGCCAATACTTCGTTAATTTTACTCTTCTGACTCGATTTTTCATGTAAATCTGCTTGTTTTTGTAACAAACCACAAGAAAGCAAGAAAATATACAAAATACCGATCATCTAGATATTTAATTTCTGGAAAATCTGAATAATTTTACTAAGTCTCTGTTCAGTTTGAAATACTTCTTACACTGTGTTATATATACTCGGACAAATTTTTGTAAACTTTTTGTATGTTATGTAATGGCCGGTTAGCTCAGTTGGTTAGAGCGTCGTGCTAATAACGCTAATGTCGTGGGTTCGATCCCCATACTGGCCAATACTTCGTTAATTTTACTCTTCTGACTCGATTTTTCATGTAAATCTGCTTGTTTTTGTCACAAACCACAGGAAACCAAGAAAATGTACAAGATACTGATCATCTAGATACTTAATTTCTGGAAAATCTGAATAATTTTAATAAGTCTCTGTTCAGTTTGAAATACTTCTTATACTGTGTTATATATACTCGCACAAATTTTTGTAAACTTTGGGTATCTTATGTATCGGCCGGTTAGCTCAGTTGGTTAGAGCGTCGTGATAATAACGCGAATGTCGTGTGTTCGATCCCCATACTGGCCAATACTTCGTTAATTTTACTCTTCTGACTCGATTTTTCACGCAGATCGGCTTGTTTTTGTAACAAACCACAAGAAAGCAAAAAAAAGTACAAAATACCGATCATCTAGATATTTAATTTCTGAGAAATCTGAATAATTTTAATAAGTCTCTGTT
The DNA here is from genome assembly GCA_963556195.1 of Sepiola atlantica. Classification (NCBI taxonomy): domain Eukaryota; kingdom Metazoa; phylum Mollusca; class Cephalopoda; order Sepiida; family Sepiolidae; genus Sepiola; species Sepiola atlantica. Next base: position 9,095,285 of record OY744532.1, on the reverse strand, counting down.
CAGTTTGAAATACTTCTTATACTGTGTTATATATACTCTGACAGATTTTTGTACACTTTTTGTATGTTATGTATCGGCCGGTTAGCTCAGTTGGTAAGAGCGTCGTGCTAATAACGCGAATGTCGTGGGTTCGATCCCCATACTATCCAATACTTCGTTAATTTTACTCTTCTGACTCGATTTTTCACGCAAATCTGCTTGTTTTTGTAACAAACCACAAGAAAGCAAGAAAATGTACAAGATACCGATCATCTAGATATTTAATTTCTGGAAAATCTGAATAATTTTACTAAGTTCATGTTCAGTTTGAAATACTTCTTATACTGTGTTATATATACTCGAACAAATTTTTGTAAACTTTTTGTATCTTATGTATCGGCCGGTTAGCTCAGTTGGTTAGAGCGTCGTGCTAATAACGCGAATGTCGTGAGTTCGATCCCCATACTGGCCAATACTTCGTTAATTTTACTCGTCTGACTCGATTTTTCATGTAAATCTGCTTGTTTTTGTCACAAACAACAGGAAACCAAGAAAATGTACAAGATACCGATCATCTAGATACTTGATTTCTGGAAAATCTGAATAATTTTAATAAGTGTCTGTTCAGTTTGAAATACTTCTTATACTGTGTTATATATACTCGGACAAATTTTTGTACACTTTTTGTATGTTATGTATCGGCCGGTTGGCTCAGTTGGTAAGAGCGTCGTGCTAATAACGCGAATGTCGTGGGTTCGATCCACATACTGGCCAATACTTCGTTAATTTTACTCTTCTGACTCGATTTTTCATGTAAATCTGCTTGTTTTTGTCACAAACCACAGGAAACCAAGAAAATGTACAAGATACTGATCATCTAGATACTTAATTTCTGGAAAATCTGAATAATTTTACTAAGTTCATGTTCAGTTTGAAATACTTCTTATACTGTGTTATATATACTCGGACAAATTTTTGTAAACTGTTTTTATCTTATGTATCGGCCGGTTAGCTCAGTTGGTTAGAGCGTCGTGCTAATAACACGAATGTCGTGGGTTCGATCCCCATACTGGCCAATACTTCGTTAATTTTACTCTTCTGACTCGATTTTTCACGCAAATCTGCTTGTTTTTTAACAAACCACAAGAAAGCAAAAAAAAGTACAAAATACCGATCATCTAGATATTTACTTTCTGGAAAATCTGAATAATTTCAATAAGTCTCTGTTCAGTTTGAAATACTTCTTATACTGTGTTATATATACTCGGACAAATTTTTGTAAACTTTTTGTATGTTATGTATCGGCCGGTTAGCTCAGTTGGTTAGAGCGTCGTGCTAATAACGCGAATGTCGTGGGTTCGATCCCCATACTGGCCAATACTTCGTTAATTTTACTCTTCTGACTCGATTTTTCACGCAAATCTGCTTGTTTTTGTAACAAACCACAAGAAAGCAAAAAAAAGTACAAAATACCGATCATCTAGATATTTAATTTCTGGAAAATCTTAATAATTTTAATAAGTCTCTGTTCAGTTTGAAATACTTCTTATACTGTGTTATATATACTCGGACAAATTTTTGTAAACTTTTTTATGTTATGTATCGGCCGGTTAGCTCAGTTGGTTAGAGCGTCGTGCTAATAACGCGAATGTCGTGGGTTCGATCCCCATACTAGCCAATACTTCGTTAATTTTACTCTTCTGACTCGATTTTTCATGTAAATCTGCTTGTTTTTGTAACAAACCACAAGAAAGCAAGAAAATGTACAAGATACTGATCATCTAGATATTTAATTTCTGGAAAATCTGAATAATTTTAATAAGTCTCTGTTCAGTTTGAAATACTTCTTATACTGTGTTATATATACTCGGACACATTTTTGTACACTTTTTGTATGTTATGTATCGGCCGGTTAGCTCAGTTAGTTAGAGCGTTGTGCTAATAACGCGAATGTCGTGGGTTCGATCCCCATACTGGCCAATACTTCGTTAATTTTACTCTTCTGACTCGATTTTTCACGCAAATCTGCTTGTTTTTGTAACAAACCACAGGAAAGCAAAAAAAAAGTACAAAATACCGATCATCTAGATATTTAATTTCTGGAAAATCTTAATAATTTTAATAAGTCTCTGTTCAGTTTGAAATACTTCTTATACTGTGTTATATATACTCGGACACATTTTTGTAAACTTTCTGTATGTTATGTATCGGCCGGTTAGCTCAGTTGGTTAGAGCGTCGTGCTAATAACGCGAATGTCGTGGGTTCGATCCCCATACTGGCCAATACTTCGTTAATTTTACTCTCCTGTCTCGATTTTTCACGCAAATCTGCTTGTTTTTGTAACAAGCCACAAGAAAGCAAAAAAAAGTACAAAATACCGATCATCTAGATATTTAATTTCTGGAAAATCTTAATAATTTTAATAAGTCTCTGTTCAGATTGAAATACTTCTTATACTGTGTTATATATACTCGGACAAATTTTTGTAAACATTTTTATGTTATGTATCGGCCGGTTAGCTCAGTTGGTTGGAGCATCGTGCTAATAACGCGAATGTCGTGGGTTCGATCCCCATACTGGCCAATACTTCGTTAATTTTACTCTTCTGACTCGATTTTTCATGTAAATCTGCTTGTTTTTGTAACAAACCACAAGAAAGCAAGAAAATGTACAAGATACCGATCATCTAGATACTTAATTTCTGGAAAATCTTAATAATTTTAATAAGTCTCTGTTCAGTTTGAAATACTTCTCATACTGTGTTATATATACTCGGACAAATTTTTGTACACTTTTTGTATGTTATGTATCGGCCGGTTAGCTCAGTTGGTTAGAGCGTCGTGCTAATAACGCGAATGTCGTGGGTTCGATCCCCATACTGGCCAATACTTCGTTAATTTTACTCTTCTGACTCGATTTTTCACGCAAATCTGCTTGTTTTTGTAACAAACCACAAGAAAGCAAAAAAGGGTACAAAATACCGATCATCTAGATATTTAATTTCTGGAAAATCTTAATAATTTTAATAAGTCTTTGTTCAGTTTGAAATACTTCTTATACTGTGTTGTATATACTCGGACAAATTTTTGTAAACTGTTTGTATCTTATGTATCGGCCGGTTAGCTCAGTTGGTTAGAGCGTCGTGCTAATAACGCGAATGTCGTGGGATCGATCCCCAAACTGGCCAATACTTCGTTAATTTTACTCTTCTGACTCGATTTTTCACGCAAATCTGCTTGTTTTTGTAACAAACCACAAGAAAGCAACCAAATGTAAAAGATACCGATAATCTAGATATTTAAGTTCTGGAAAATCTGAATAATTTTAATAAGTCTCTGTTCAGTTTGAAATACTCCTTATTCTGTGTTATATATACTCGGACAAATTTTTGTAAACTTTTTGTATCTTATGTATCGGCCGGTTAGCTCAGTTGGTTAGAGCGTCGTGCTAATAACGCGAATGTCGTGGGTTCGATCCCCATACTGGCCAATACTTCGTTAATTTTACTCTTCTGACTCGATTTTTCACGCAAATCTGCTTGTTTTTGTAACAAACCACAGGCAAGCAAAAAAAAGTGCAAAATACCGATCATCTAGATATTTACTTTCTGGAAAATCTTAATAATTTTAATAAGTCTCTGTTCAGTTTGAAATACTTCTTATACTGTGTTATATATACTCGGACAAATTTTTGTAAACTTTTTGTATGTTATGTATCGGCCGGTTAGCTCAGTTGGTTAGCGCGTCGTGCTAATAACGCGAATGTCGTGGGTTCGATCCCCATACTGGCCAATACTTCGTTAATTTTACTCTTCTGACTCGATTTTTCATGTAAATCTGCTTGTTTTTGTAACAAACCACAAGAATGCAAGAAAATGTACAAGATACCGATCATCTAGATACTTAATTTCTGGAAAATCTGAATAATTTTACTAAGTCTCTGTTCAGATTGAAATACTTCTTATACTGTGTTATATATACTCGGACAAATTTTTGTACACTTTTTGTATGTTATGTATCGGCCGGTTAGCTCAGTTGGTTAGAGCGTCGTGCTAATAACGCGAATGTCGTGGGTTCGATCCCCATACTGGCCAATACTTCGTTAATTTTACTCTTCTGTCTCGATTTTTCACGCAAATCTGCTTGTTTTTGTAACAAACCACAAGAAAGCAAAAAAAAGTACAAAATACCGATCATCTAGATATTTAATTTCTGGAAAATCTTAATAATTTTAATAAGTCTCTGTTCAGTTTGAAATACTTCTTATACTGTGTTATATATACTCGGACAAATTTTTGTAAACTTTTTTATGTTATGTATCGGCCGGTTAGCTCAGTTGGTTAGAGCGTCGTGCTAATAACGCGAATGTCGTGGGTTCGATCCCCATACTGGCCAATACTTCGTTAATTTTACTCTTCTGACTCGATTTTTCATGTAAATCTGCTTGTTTTTGTAACAAACCACAAGAAAGCAAGAAAATGTACAAGATACCGATCATCTAGATACTTAATTTCTGGAAAATCTTAATAATTTTAATAAGTCTCTGTTCAGTTTGAAATACTTCTTATACTGTGTTATATATACTCGGACAAATTTTTGTACACTTTTTGTATGTTATGTATCGGCCGGTTAGCTCAGTTGGTTAGAGCGTCGTGCTAATAACGCGAATGTCGTGGGTTCGATCCCCATACTGGCCAAAACTTCGTTAATTTTACTCTTCTGACTCGATTTTTCACGCAAATCTGCTTGTTTTTGTAACAAACCACAAGAAAGCAAAAAAAAGTACAAAATACCGATCATCTAGATATTTAATTTCTGGAAAATCTTAATAATTTTAATAAGTCTTTGTTCAGTTTGAAATACTTCTTATACTGTGTTGTATATACTCGGACAAATTTTTGTAAACTGTTTGTATCTTATGTATCGGCCGGTTAGCTCAGTTGGTTAGAGCGTCGTGCTAATAACGCGAATGTCGTGGGATCGATCCCCAAACTGGCCAATACTTCGTTAATTTTACTCTTCTGACTCGATTTTTCACGCAAATCTGCTTGTTTTTGTAACAAACCACAAGAAAGCAACCAAATGTAAAAGATACCGATAATCTAGATATTTAATTTCTGGAAAATCTGAATAATTTTACAAGTCTCTGTTCAGTTTGAAATACTCCTTATTCTGTGTTATATATACTCGGACAAATTTTTGTAAACTTTTTGTATCTTATGTATCGGCCGGTTCGCTCAGTTGGTTAGAGCGTCGTGCTAATAACGCGAATGTCGTGGGTTCGATCCCCATACTGGCCAATACTTCGTTAATTTTACTCTTCTGACTCGATTTTTCACGCAAATCTGCTTGTTTTTGTAACAAACCACAGGCAAGCAAAAAAAAGTGCAAAATACCGATCATCTAGATATTTACTTTCTGGAAAATCTTAATAATTTTAATAAGTCTCTGTTCAGTTTGAAATACTTCTTATACTGTGTTATATATACTCGGACAAATTTTTGTAAACTTTTTGTATGTTATGTATCGGCCGGTTAGCTCAGTTGGTTAGCGCGTCGTGCTAATAACGCGAATGTCGTGGGTTCGATCCCCATACTGGCCAATACTTCGTTAATTTTACTCTTCTGACTCGATTTTTCATGTAAATCTGCTTGTTTTTGTAACAAACCACAAGAATGCAAGAAAATGTACAAGATACCGATCATCTAGATACTTAATTTCTGGAAAATCTGAATAATTTTACTAAGTCTCTGTTCAGATTGAAATACTTCTTATACTGTGTTATATATACTCGGACAAATTTTTGTACACTTTTTGTATGTTATGTATCGGCCGGTTAGCTCAGTTGGTTAGAGCGTCGTGCTAATAACGCGAATGTCGTGGGTTCGATCCCCATACTGGCCAATACTTCGTTAATTTTACTCTTCTGTCTCGATTTTTCACGCAAATCTGCTTGTTTTTGTAACAAACCACAAGAAAGCAAAAAAAAGTACAAAATACCGATCATCTAGATATTTAATTTCTGGAAAATCTTAATAATTTTAATAAGTCTCTGTTCAGTTTGAAATACTTCTTATACTGTGTTATATATACTCGGACAAATTTTTGTAAACTTTTTTATGTTATGTATCGGCCGGTTAGCTCAGTTGGTTAGAGCGTCGTGCTAATAACGCGAATGTCGTGGGTTCGATCCCCATACTGGCCAATACTTCGTTAATTTTACTCTTCTGACTCGATTTTTCATGTAAATCTGCTTGTTTTTGTAACAAACCACAAGAATGCAAGAAAATGTACAAGATACCGATCATCTAGATACTTAATTTCTGGAAAATCTGAATAATTTTACTAAGTCTCTGTTCAGTTTGAAATACTTCTTATACTGTGTTATATATACTCGGACAAATTTTTGTACACTTTTTGTATGTTATGTATCGGCCGGTTAGCTCAGTTGGTTAGAGCGTCGTGCTAATAACGCGAATGTCGTGGGTTCGATCCCCATACTGGCCAATCCTTCGTTAATTTTACTCTTCTGACTCGATTTTTCACGCAAATCTGCTTGTTTTTGTAACAAACCACAAGAAAGCAAAAAAAAAGTACAAAATACCGATCATCTAGATATTTAATTTCTGGAAAATCTTAATAATTTTAATAAGTCTCTGTTCAGTTTGAAATACTTCTTATACTGTGTTATATATACTCGGACAAATTTTTGTACACTTTTTGTATGTTATGTATCGGCCGGTTAGCTCAGTTGGTTAGCGCGTCGTGCTAATAACGCGAATGTCGTGGGTTCGATCCCCATACTGGCCAATACTTCGTAAATTTTACTCTTCTGACTCGATTTTTCATGTAAATCTGCTTGTTTTTGTAACAAACAACAAGAATGCAAGAAAATGTACAAGATACCGATCATCTAGATACTTAATTTCTGGAAAATCTGAATAATTTTACTAAGTCTCTGTTCAGTTTGAAATACTTCTTATACTGTGTTATATATACTCGGACAAATTTTTGTACACTTTTTGTATGTTATGTATCGGCCGGTTAGCTCAGTTGGTTAGAGCGTCGTGCTAATAACGCGAATGTCGTGGGTTCGATCCCCATACTGGCCAATACTTCGTTAATTTTACTCTTCTGACTCGATTTTTCACGCAAATCTGCTTGTTTTTGTAACAAACCACAAGAAAGCAAAAAAAAGTAAAAAATACCGATCATCTAGATATTTAATTTCTGGAAAATCCTTATAATTTTAATAAGTCTCTGTTCAGTTTGAAATACTTCTTATACTGTGTTATATATACTCGGACAAATTTTTGTACACTTTTTGTATGTTATGTATCGGCCGGTTAGCTCAGTTAGTTAGAGCGTCGTGCTAATAACGCGAATGTCGTGGGTTCGATCCCCATACTGGCCAATACTTCGTTAATTTTACTCTTCTGACTCGATCTTTGATGTAAATCTGCTTGTTTTTGTAACAAACCACAAGAAAGCAAAAAAAAGTACAAAATACCGATCATCTAGATATTTAATTTCTGGAAAATCTTAATAATTTTAATAAGTCTCTGTTCAGTTTGAAATACTTCTTATACTGTGTTATATATACTCGGACAAATTGTTGTAAACTGTTTGTATATTATGTATCGGCCGGTTAGCTCAGTTGGTTAGAGCGTCGTGCTAATAACGCGAATGTCGTGGGTTCGATCCCCATACTGGCCAATACATCGTTAATTTTACTCTTCTGACTCGATTTTTCACGCAAATCTGCTTGTTTTTGTAACAAACCACAAGCAAGCAAAAAAAAAGTACAAAATACCGATCATCTAGATATTTAATTTCTGGAAAATCTTAATAATTTTAATAAGTCTCTGTTCAGTTTGAAATACTTCTTATACTGTGTTATATATACTCGGACAAATTTTTGTAAACTTTTTTATGCTATGTATCGGCCGGTTAGCTCAGTTGGTTAGAGCGTCGTGCTAATAACGCGAATGTCGTGGGTTCGATCCCCATACTGGCCAATACTTCGTTAATTTTACTCTTCTGACTCGATTTTTCATGTAAATCTGCTTGTTTTTGTAACAAACCACAAGAAAGCAAGAAAATGTACAAGATACCGATCATCTAGATACTTAATTTCTGGAAAATCTGAATAATTTTAATAAGTCTCTGTTCAGTTTGAAATACTTCTTATACTGTGTTATATATACTCGGACAAATTTTTGTAAACTTTTTGTATCTTATGTATCGGCCGGTTAGCTCAGTTGGTTAGAGCGTCGTGCTAATAACGCGAATGTCGTGGGTTCGATCCCCATACTGGCCAATACTTCGTTAATTTTACTCTTCTGGCTCGATTTTTCATGTAAATCTGCTTGTTTTTGTAACAAACCACAAGAAAGCAAGAAAATGTACAAGATACCGATCATCTAGATATTTAATTTCTGGAAAATCTTAATAATTTTAATAAGTCTCTGTTCAGTTTGAAATACTTCATAAACTGTGTTATATATACTCGGACAAATTTTTGTACACTTTTTGTATGTTATGTATCGGCCGGTTAGCTCAGTTGGTTAGAGCGTCGTGCTAATAACGCGAATGTCGTGGGTTCGATCCCCATACTGGCCAATATATCGTTAATTTTACTCTTCTGACTCGATTTTTCACGCAAATCTGCTTGTTTTTGTAACAAACCACAAGAAAGCAAAAAAAAGTACAAAATACCGATCATCTAGATATTTAATTTCTGGAAAATCTTAATAATTTTAATAAGTCTCTGTTCAGTTTGAAATACTTCTTATACTGTGTTATATATACTTTGACAAATTTTTGTAAACTTTTTTATGATATGTATCGGCCGGTTAGCTCAGTTGGTTAGAGCGTCGTGCTAATAACGCGAATGTCGTGGGTTCGATCCCCATACTGGCCAATACTTCGTTAATTTTACTCTTCTGACTCGATTTTTCATGTAAATCTGCTTGTTTTTGTAACAAACCACAAGAAAGCAAGAAAATGTACAAGATACCGATCATCTAGATACTTAATTTCTGGAAAATCTGAATAATTTTAATAAGTCTCTGTTCAGTTTCAAATACTTCTTATACTGTGTTATATATACTCGGACAAATTTTTGTAAACTTTTTGTATCTTATGTATCGGCCGGTTAGCTCAGTTGGTTAGAGCGTCGTGCTAATAACGCGAATGTCGTGGGTTCGATCCCCATACTGGCCAATACTTCGTTAATTTTACTCTTCTGACTCGATTTTTCATGTAAATCTGCTTGTTTTTGTAACAAACCACAAGAAAGCAAGAAAATGTACAAGATACCGATCATCTAGATATTTAATTTCTAGAAAATCTTAATAATTTTAATAAGTCTCTGTTCAGTTTGAAATACTTCATAAACTGTGTTATATATACTCGGACAAATTTTTGTACACTTTTTGTATGTTATGTATCGGCCGGTTAGCTCAGTTGGTTAGAGCGTCGTGCTAATAACGCGAATGTCGTGGGTTCGATCCCCATACTGGCCAATACATCGTTAATTTTACTCTTCTGACTCGATTTTTCACGCAAATCTGCTTGTTTTTGTAACAAACTACAGGAAAGCAAAAAAAAAGTACAAAATACCGATCATCTAGATATTTAATTTCTGGAAAATCTTAATAATTTTAATAAGTCTCTGTTCAGTTTGAAATACTTCTTATACTGTGTTATATATACTCGGACAAATTTTTGTACACTTTTTGTATGTTATGTATCGGCCGGTTAGCTCAGTTGGTTAGAGCGTCGTGCTAATAACGCGAATGTCGTGGGTTCGATACCCATACTGGCCAATACTTCGTTAATTTTACTCTTCTGACTCGATTTTTCATGTAAATCTGCTTGTTTTTGTAACAAACCACAAGAAAGCAAGAAAATGTACAAGATACCGATCATCTAGATACTTAATTTCTGGAAAATCTGAATAATTTTAATAAGTCTCTGTTCAGTTTGAAATACTTCTTATACTGTGTTATATATACTCGGACAAATTTTTGTAAACTTTTTGTATCTTATGTATCGGCCGGTTAGCTCAGTTGGTTAGAGCGTCGTGCTAATAACGCGAATGTCGTGGGTTCGATCCCCATACTGGCCAATACTTCGTTAATTTTACTCTTCTGGCTCGATTTTTCATGTAAATCTGCTTGTTTTTGTAACAAACCACAAGAAAGCAAGAAAATGTACAAGATACCGATCATCTAGATATTTAATTTCTGGAAAATCTTAATAATTTTAATAAGTCTCTGTTCAGTTTGAAATACTTCATAAACTGTGTTTTATATACTCGGACAAATTTTTGTACACTTTTTGTATGTTATGTATCGGCCGGTTAGCTCAGTTGGTTAGAGCGTCGTGCTAATAACGCGAATGTCGTGGGTTCGATCCCCATACTGGCCAATATATCGTTAATTTTACTCTTCTGACTCGATTTTTCACGCAAATCTGCTTGTTTTTGTAACAAACCACAAGAAAGCAAAAAAAAGTACAAAATACCGATCATCTAGATATTTAATTTCTGGAAAATCTTAATAATTTTAATAAGTCTCTGTTCAGTTTGAAATACTTCTTATACTGTGTTATATATACTCGGACAAATTTTTGTAAACTTTTTTATGATATGTATCGGCCGGTTAGCTCAGTTGGTTAGAGCGTCGTGCTAATAACGCGAATGTCGTGGGTTCGATCCCCATACTGGCCAATACTTCGTTAATTTTACTCTTCTGACTCGATTTTTCATGTAAATCTGCTTGTTTTTGTAACAAACCACAAGAAAGCAAGAAAATGTACAAGATACCGATCATCTAGATACTTAATTTCTGGAAAATCTGAATAATTTTAATAAGTCTCTGTTCAGTTTCAAATACTTCTTATACTGTGTTATATATACTCGGACAAATTTTTGTAAACTTTTTGTATCTTATGTATCGGCCGGTTAGCTCAGTTGGTTAGAGCGTCGTGCTAATAACGCGAATGTCGTGGGTTCGATCCCCATACTGGCCAATACTTCGTTAATTTTACTCTTCTGACTCGATTTTTCATGTAAATCTGCTTGTTTTTGTAACAAACCACAAGAAAGCAAGAAAATGTACAAGATACCGATCATCTAGATATTTAATTTCTGGAAAATCTTAATAATTTTAATAAGTCTCTGTTCAGTTTGAAATACTTCATAAACTGTGTTATATATACTCGGACAAATTTTTGTACACTTTTTGTATGTTATGTATCGGCCGGTTAGCTCAGTTGGTTAGAGCGTCGTGCTAATAACGCGAATGTCGTGGGTTCGATCCCCATACTGGCCAATACATCGTTAATTTTACTCTTCTGACTCGATTTTTCACGCAAATCTGCTTGTTTTTGTAACAAACTACAGGAAAGCAAAAAAAAAGTACAAAATACCGATCATCTAGATATTTAATTTCTGGAAAATCTTAATAATTTTAATAAGTCTCTGTTCAGTTTGAAATACTTCTTATACTGTGTTATATATACTCGGACAAATTTTTGTACACTTTTTGTATGTTATGTATCGGCCGGTTAGCTCAGTTGGTTAGAGCGTCGTGCTAATAACGCGAATGTCGTGGGTTCGATACCCATACTGGCCAATACTTCGTTAATTTTACTCTTCTGACTCGATTTTTCACGCAAATCTGCTTGTTTTTGTAACAAACCACAAGAAAGCAAAAAAAAGTACAAAATACCGATCATCTAGATATTTAATTTCTGGAAAATCTTAATAATTTTAATAAGTCTCTGTTCAGTTTGAAATACTTCTTATACTGTGTTATATATACTCGGACAAATTTTTGTAAACTTTTTTATGTTATGTATCGGCCGGTTAGCTCAGTTGGTTAGAGCGTCGTGCTAATAACGCGAATGTCGTGGGTTCGATCCCCATACTGGCCAATACTTCGTTAATTTTACTCTTCTGACTCGATTTTTCATGTAAATCTGCTTGATTTTGTAACAAACCACAAGAAAGCAAGAAAATGTACAAGATACCGATCATCTAGATACTTAATTTCTGGAAAATCTTAATAATTTTAATAAGTCTCTGTTCAGTTTGAAATACTTCTTATACTGTGTTATATATACTCGGACAAATTTTTGTAAACTTTTTTATGTTATGTATCGGCCGGTTAGCTCAGTTGGTTAGAGCGTCGTGCTAATAACGCGAATGTCGTGGGTTCGATCCCCATACTGGCCAATACTTCGTTAATTTTACTCTTCTGACTCGATTTTTCACGCAAATCTGCTTGTTTTTGTAACAAACCACAAGAAAGCAAGAAAATGTACAAGATACCGATCATCTAGATACTTACTTTCTGGAAAATATTAATAATTTTAATAAGTCTCTGTTCAGTTTGAAATACTTCTTATACTGTGTTATATATACTCGGACAAATTTTTGTAAACTTTTTTATGTTATGTATCGACCGGTTAGCTCAGTTGGTTAGAGCGTCGTGCTAATAACGCGAATATCGTGGGTTCGATCCCCATACTGGCCAATACTTCGTTAATTTCACTGTTCTGACTCGATTTTTCATGTAAATCTGCTTGTTTTTGTAACAAACCACAAGAAAGCAAAAAAAAGTACAAAATACCGATCATCTAGATATTTACTTTCTGGAAAATCTTAATAATTTTAATAAGTCTCTGTTCAGTTTGAAATACTTCTTATACTGTGTTATATATACTCGGACAAATTTTTGTAAATTTTTTATATGTTATGTATCGGCCGGTTAGCTCAGTTGGTTAGAGCGTCGTGCTAATAACGCGAATGTCGTGGGTTCGATCCCCATATTGGCCAATACTTAGTTAATTTTACTCTTCTGACTCGATTTTTTATGTAAATCTGCTTGTTTTTGTAACAAACCACAAGAAAGCAACCAATTGTACAAGATACCGATAATCTAGATATTTAATTTCTGGAAAATCTTAATAATTTTAATAAGTCTCTGTTCAGTTTGAAATACTTCTTATACTGTGTTATATATACTCGGACAAAATTTGTAAACTTTTTGTATCTTATGTATCGGCCGGTTAGCTCAGTTGGTTAGAGCGTCGTGCTAATAACGCGAATGTCGTGGGTTCGATCCCCATACTGGCCAATACTTCGTTAATTTTACTCTTCTGACTCGATTTTTCACGCAAATCTGCTTGTTTTTGTAACAAATCACAATAAAGCAAAAAAAAGTACAAAATACCGATCATCTAGATATTTACTTTCTGGAAAATCTTAATAATTTTAATAAGTCTCTGTTCAGTTTGAAATACTTCTTATACTGTGTTATATATACTCGGACAAATTTTTGTAAATTTTTTGTATGTTATGTATCGGCCGGTTAGCTCAGTTGGTTAGAGGGTCGTGCTAATAACGCGAATGTCGTGGGTTCGATCCCCATATTGGCCAATACTTAGTTAATTTTACTCTTCTGACTCGATTTTTTATGTAAATCTGCTTGTTTTTGTAACAAACCACAAGAAAGCAACCAATTGTACAAGATACCGATAATCTAGATATTTAATTTCTGGAAAATCTTAATAATTTTAATAAGTCTCTGTTCAGTTTGAAATACTTCTTATACTGTGTTATATATACTCGGACAAAATTTGTAAACTTTTTGTATCTTATGTATCGGCCGGTTAGCTCAGTTGGTTAGAGCGTCGTGCTAATAACGCGAATGTCGTGGGTTCGATCCCCATACTGGCCAATACTTCGTTAATTTTACTCTTCTGACTCGATTTTTCACGCAAATCTGCTTGTTTTTGTAACAAACCACAGGCAAGCAAAAAAAAAGTACAAAATACCGATCATCTAGATATTTAATTTCTGGAAAATCTTAATAATTTTAATAAGTCTCTGTTCAGTTTGAAATACTTCTTATACTGTGTTATATATACTCGGACACATTTTTGTAAACTTTTTGGATGTTATGTATCGGCCGGTTAGCTCAGTTGGTTAGAGCGTCGTGCTAATAACGCGAATGTTGTGGGTTCGATCCCCATACTGGCCAATACTTCGTTTATTTTACTCTTCTGACTCAATTTTTCACGCAAATCTGCTTGTTTTTTGTTACAAGCCACAAGAAAGCAAAAAAAAAGTACAAAATACCGATCATCTAGATATTTAATTTCTGGAAAATCTTAATAATTTTAATAAGTCTCTGTTCAGTTTGAAATACTTCTTATACTGTGTTATATATACTCGGACAAATTTTTGTAAACTTTTTTATGTTATGTATCGGCCGGTTAGCTCAGTTGGTTAGAGCGTCGTGCTAATAACGCGAATGTCGTGGGTTCGATCCCCATACTGGCCAATACTTCGTTAATTTTACTCTTCTGACTCGATTTTTCACGCAAATCTGCTTGTTTTTGTAACAAACCACAAGAAAGCAAAAAAAAGTACAAAATACCGATCATCTAGATATTTACTTTCTGGAAAATCTTAATAATTTTAATAAGTCTCTGTTCAGTTTGAAATACTTCTTATACTGTGTTATATATACTCGGACAAATTTTTGTAAATTTTTTGTATGTTATGTATCGGCCGGTTAGCTCAGTTAGTTAGAGCGTCGTGCTAATAACGCGAATGTCGTGGGTTCGATCCCCATACTGGCCAATGCTTAGTTAATTTTACTCTTCTGACTCGATTTTTTATGTAAATCTGCTTGTTTTTGTAACAAACCACAAGAAAGCAACCAAATGTACAAGATACCGATAATCTAGATATTTAATTTCTGGAAAATCTGAATAATTTTACTAAGTCTCTGTTCAGTTTGAAATACTTCTTATACTGTGTTATATATAATCGGACAAAATTTGTAAACTTTTTGTATCTTATGTATCGGCCGGTTAGCTCAGTTGGTTAGAGCGTCGTGCTAATAACGCGAATGTCGTGGGTTCGATCCCCATACTGGCCAATACTTCGTTAATTTTACTCTTCTGACTCGATTTTTCACGCAAATCTGCTTGTTTTTGTAACAAACCACAGGCAAGCAAAAAAAAGTACAAAATACCGATCATCTAGATATTTAATTTCTGGAAAATCTTAATAATTTTAATAAGTCTCTGTTCAGTTTGAAATACTTCTTATACTGTGTTATATATACTCGGACACATTTTTGTAAACTTTTTGTATGTTATGTATCGGCCGGTTAGCTCAGTTGGTTAGAGCGTCGTGCTAATAACGCGAATGTCGTGGGTTCGATCCCCATACTGGCCAATACTTCGTTAATTTTACTCTTCTGACTCGATTTTTCACGCAAATCTGCTTGTTTTTGTAACAAACCACAAGAAAGCAAAAAAAAGTACAAAATACCGATCATCTAGATATTTAATTTCTGGAAAATCTTAATAATTTTAATAAGTCTCTGTTCAGTTTGAAATACTTCCTATACTGTGTTATATATACTCGGACAAATTTTTGTACACTTTTTTATGTTATGTATCGGCCGGTTAGCTCAGTTGGTTAGAGCGTCGTGCTAATAACGCGAATGTCGTGGGTTCGATCCCCATACTGGCCAATACTTCGTTAATTTTACTCATCTGACTCGATTTTTCACGCAAATCTGCTTGTTTTTGTAACAAACCACAAGAAAGCAAAAAAAAGTACAAAATACCGATCATCTAGATATTTACTTTCTGGAAAATCTTAATAATTTTAATAAGTCTCTGTTCAGTTTGAAATACTTCTTATACTGTGTTATATATACTCGGACAAATTTTTGTAAATTTTTTGTATGTTATGTATCGGCCGGTTAGCTCAGTTGGTTAGAGCGTCGTGCTAATAACGCGAATGTCGTGGGTTCGATCCCCATACTGGCCAATACTTAGTTAATTTTACTCTTCTGACTCGATTTTTTATGTAAATCTGCTTGTTTTTGTAACAAACCACAAGAAAGCAACCAATTGTACAAGATACCGATAATCTAGATATTTAATTTCTGGAAAATCTTAATAATTTTAATAAGTCTCTGTTCAGTTTGAAATACTTCTTATACTGTGTTATATATACTCGGACAAAATTTGTAAACTTTTTGTATCTTATGTATCGGCCGGTTAGCTCAGTTGGTTAGAGCGTCGTGCTAATAACGCGAATGTCGTGGGTTCGATCCCCATACTGGCCAATACTTCGTTAATTTTACTCTTCTGACTCGATTTTTCACGCAAATCTGCTTGTTTTTGTAACAAACCACAGGCAAGCAAAAAAAAAGTACAAAATACCGATCATCTAGATATTTAATTTCTGGAAAATCTTAATAATTTTAATAAGTCTCTGTTCAGTTTGAAATACTTCTTATACTGTGTTATATATACTCGGACACATTTTTGTAAACTTTTTGGATGTTATGTATCGGCCGGTTAGCTCAGTTGGTTAGAGCTTCGTGCTAATAATGCGAATGTTGTGGGTTCGATCCCCATACTGGCCAATACTTCGTTAATTTTACTCTTCTGACTCAATTTTTCACGCAAATCTGCTTGTTTTTTGTTACAAGCCACAAGAAAGCAAAAAAAAAGTACAAAATACCGATCATCTAGATACTTAATTTCTGGAAAATCTTAATAATTTTAATAAGTCTCTGTTCAGTTTGAAATACTTCTTATACTGTGTAATATATACTCGGACAAATTTTTGTAAACTTTTTTATGTTATGTATCGGCCGGTTAGCTCAGTTGGTTAGAGCGTCGTGCTAATAACGCGAATGTCGTGGGTTCGATCCCCATACTAGCCAATACTTCCTTAATTTTACTCTTCTGACTCGATTTTTCATGTAAATCTGCTTGTTTTTGTAACAAACCACAAGAAAGCAAGAAAATGTACAAGATACTGATCATCTAGATATTTAATTTCTGGAAAATCTGAATAATTTTAATAAGTCTCTGTTCAGTTTGAAATACTTCTTATACTGTGTTATATATACTCGGACACATTTTTGTACACTTTTTGTATGTTATGTATCGGCCGGTTAGCTCAGTTAGTTAGAGCGTTGTGCTAATAACGCGAATGTCGTGGGTTCGATCCCCATACTGGCCAATACTTCGTTAATTTTACTCTTCTGACTCGATTTTTCACGCAAATCTGCTTGTTTTTGTAACAAACCACAAGAAAGCAACCAATTGTACAAGATACCGATAATCTAGATATTTAATTTCTGGAAAATCTTAATAATTTTAATAAGTCTCTGTTCAGTTTGAAATACTTCTTATACTGTGTTATATATACTCGGACAAAATTTGTAAACTTTTTGTATCTTATGTATCGGCCGGTTAGCTCAGTTGGTTAGAGCGTCGTGCTAATAACGCGAATGTCGTGGGTTCGATCCCCATACTGGCCAATACTTCGTTAATTTTACTCTTCTGACTCGATTTTTCACGCAAATCTGCTTGTTTTTGTAACAAACCACAGGCAAGCAAAAAAAAAGTACAAAATACCGATCATCTAGATATTTAATTTCTGGAAAATCTTAATAATTTTAATAAGTCTCTGTTCAGTTTGAAATACTTCTTATACTGTGTTATATATACTCGGACACATTTTTGTAAACTTTTTGGATGTTATGTATCGGCCGGTTAGCTCAGTTGGTTAGAGCTTCGTGCTAATAATGCGAATGTTGTGGGTTCGATCCCCATACTGGCCAATACTTCGTTAATTTTACTCTTCTGACTCAATTTTTCACGCAAATCTGCTTGTTTTTTGTTACAAGCCACAAGAAAGCAAAAAAAAAGTACAAAATACCGATCATCTAGATACTTAATTTCTGGAAAATCTTAATAATTTTAATAAGTCTCTGTTCAGTTTGAAATACTTCTTATACTGTGTAATATATACTCGGACAAATTTTTGTAAACTTTTTTATGTTATGTATCGGCCGGTTAGCTCAGTTGGTTAGAGCGTCGTGCTAATAACGCGAATGTCGTGGGTTCGATCCCCATACTAGCCAATACTTCCTTAATTTTACTCTTCTGACTCGATTTTTCATGTAAATCTGCTTGTTTTTGTAACAAACCACAAGAAAGCAAAAAAAAAGTACAAAATACCGATCATCTAGATATTTAATTTCTGGAAAATCTTAATAATTTTAATAAGTCTCTGTTCAGTTTGAAATACTTCTTATACTGTGTTATATATACTCGGACAAATTTTTGTAAACTTTTTGTATGTTATGTATCGGCCGGTTAGCTCAGTTGGTTAGAGCGTCGTGCTAATAACGCGAATGTCGTGGGTTCGATCCCCATACTGGCCAATACTTCGTTAATTTTACTCTTCTGACTCGATTTTTCACGCAAATCTGCTTGTTTTTGTAACAAACCACAGGCAAGCAAAAAAAAAGTACAAAATACCGATCATCTAGATATTTAATTTCTGGAAAATCTTAATAATTTTAATAAGTCTCTGTTCAGTTTGAAATACTTCTTATACTGTGTTATATATACTCGGACAAATTTTTGTAAACTTTTTGTATGTTATGTATCGGCCGGTTAGCTCAGTTGGTTAGAGCGTCGTGCTAATAACGCGAATGTCGTGGCTTCGATCCCCATACTGGCCAATACTTCGTTAATTTTACTCTTCTGACTCGATTTTTCATGTAAATCTGCTTGTTTTTGTAACAACCCACAAAAAAGCAAGAAAATGTACAAGATACCGATCATCTAGGTACTTAATTTCTGGAAAATCTGAATAATTTTAATAAGTCTCTGTTCAGTTTGAAATACTTCTTATACTGTGTTATATATACTCGGACAAATTTTTGTACACTTTTTGTATGTTATGTATCGGCCGGTTAGCTCAGTTGGTTAGAGCGTCGTGCTAATAACGCGAATGTCGTGTGTTCGAACCTCATACTGGCCAATACTTCGTTAATTTTACTCTTCTGACTCGATTTTTCACGCAAATCTGCTTGTTTTTGTAACAAACCACAAGAAAGCAAACAAAAAGTACAAAATACCGATCATCTAGATATTTAATTTCTGGAAAATCTGAATAATTTTAATAAGTCTCTGTTCAGTTTGAAATACTTCTTATACTGTGTTATATATACTCGGACAAATTTTTGTAAACTTTTTGTATGTTATGTATCGGCCGGTTAGCTCAGTTGGTTAGAGCGTCGTGCTAATAACGCGCATGTCGTGGGTTCGATCCCCATACTGGCCAATACTTCGTAAAATTTACTCTTCTGACTCGATTTTTCACGCAAATCTGCTTGTTTTTGTAACAAACCACAAGAAAGCAAAAAAAAGTACAAAATACCGATCATCTAGATATTTAATTTCTGGAAAATCTGAATAATTTTAATAAGTCTCTGTTCAGTTTGAAATACTTCTTATACTGTGTTATATATACTCGGACAAATTTTTGTAAATTTTTTGTATGTTATGTATCGGCCGGTTAGCTCAGTTGGTTAGAGCGTCGTGCTAATAACGCGAATGTCGTGGGTTCGAGCCCCATACTGGCCAATACTTCGTTAATTTTACTCTTCTGACTCGATTTTTTATGTAAATCTGCTTGTTTTTGTAACAAACCACAAGAAAGCAAGAAAATGTACAAGATACCGATAATCTAGATATTTAATTTCTGGAAAATCTGAATAATTTTAATAAGTCTCTGTTCAGTTTGAAATACTTCTTATACTGTGTTATATATACTCGGACAAATTTTTGTACACTTTTTGTATGTTATGTATCGGCCGGTTAGCTCAGTTGGTTCGAGCGTCGTGCTAATAACGCGAATGTCGTGGGTTCGATCCCCATACTGGCCAATACTTCGTTAATTTTACTCTTCTGACTCGATTTTTTATGTAAATCTGCTTGTTTTTGTAACAAACCACAAGAAAGCAAGAAAATGTACAAGATACCGATAATCTAGATATTTAATTTCTGGAAAATCTGAATAATTTTACTAAGTCTCTGTTCAGTTTAAAATACTTCTTATACTGTGTTATATATACTAGGAACAATTTTTGTAAACTTTTTGTATGTTATGTATCGGCCGGTTAGCTCAGTTGGTTAGAGCGTCGTGCTAATAACGCGAATGTCGTGGGTTCGATCCCCATACTGGCCAATACTTCGTTAATTTTACTCTTCTGACTCGATTTTTCACGCAAATCTGCTTGTTTTTGTAACAAACCACAAGAAAGCAAAAAAAAGTACAAAATACCGATCATCTAGATATTTACTTTCTGGAAAATCTTAATAATTTTAATAAGTCTCTGTTCAGTTTGAAATACTTCTTATACTGTGTTATATATACTCGGACAAATTTTTGTACACTTTTTGTATGTTATGTATCGGCCGGTTAGCTCAGTTGGTTAGAGCGTCGTGCTAATAACGCGAATGTCGTGGGTTCGATCCCCATACTGGCCAATACTTCGTTAATTTTACTCTTCTGACTCGATTTTTCATGTAAATCTGCTTGTTTTTGTAACAAACCACAAGAAAGCAAGAAAATGTACAAGATACCGATCATCTAGATATTTAATATCTGGAAAATCTGAATAATTTTACTAAGTCTCTGTTCAGTTTGAAATACTTCTTATACTGTGTTATATATACTCGGACAAATTTTTGTAAACTTTTTGTATGTTATGTATCGGCCGGTTAGCTCAGTTGGTTAGAGCGTCGTACTAATAACGCGAATGTCGTGGGTTCGATCCCCATACTGGCCAATACTTCGTTAATTTTACTCTTCTGACTCGATTTTTCACGCAAATCTGCTTGTTTTTGTAACAAACCACAAGAAAGCAAGAAAATGTACAAGATACCGATAATCTAGATATTTAATTTCTGGAAAATCTGAATAATTTTAATAAGTCTCTGTTCAGTTTGAAATACTTCTTATACTGTGTTATATATACTCGGACAAATTTTTGTAAACTTTTTGTATGTTATGTATCGGCCGGTTAGCTCAGTTGGTTAGAGCGTCGTGCTAATAACGCGAATGTCGTGGGTTCGATACCCATACTGGCCAATACTTCGTTAATATTACTGTCATGACTCGATTTTTTACGCAAATCTGCTTGTTTTTGTAACAAGCCACAAGAAAGCAAAAAAAAGTACAAAATACCGATCATCTAGATATTTAATTTCTGGAAAATCTTAATCATTTTACAAGTCTCTGTTCAGTTTGAAATACTTCTTATACTGTGTTATATATACTCGGACAAATTTTTGTAAACTTTTTGTATGTTATGTATCGGCCGGTTAGCTCAGTTGGTTAGAGCGTCGTGCTAATAACGCGAATGTCGTGGGTTCGATCCCCATACTGGCCAATACTTCGTTAATTTTACTCTTCTGACTCGATTTTTCACGTCCATCTGCTTGTTTTTGTAACAAACCACAAGAAAGCAAAAAAAAGTACAAAATACCGATCATCTAGATATTTAATTTCTGGAGAATCTGAATAATTTTAATAAGTCTCTGTTCAGTTTGAAATACTTCTTATACTGTGTTATATATCATCGCACAAATATTTGTAAACTTTTTGTATCTTATGTATCGGCCGGTTAGCTCAGTTGGTTAGAGCGTCGTGCTAATAACGCGAATGTCGTGGGTTCGATCCCCATACTGGCCAATACTTCGTTAATTTTACTCTTCTGACTCGATTTTTCACGCAAATCTGCTTGTTTTTGTAACAAACCACAAGAAAGCAAAAAAAAGTACAAAATACCGATCATCAAGATATTTAATTTCTGGAAAATCTTAATAATTTTAATAAGTCTCTGTTCAGTTTGAAATACTTCTAATACTGTGTTATATATACTCGGACAAATTTTTGTAAACATTTTTATGTTATGTATCGGCCGGTTAGCTCAGTTAGTTAGAGCGTCGTGCTAATAACGCGAATGTCGTGGGTTCGATCCCCATACTGGCCAATACTTCGTTAATTTTACTCTTCTGACTCGATTTTTCACGCAAATCTGCTTGTTTTTGTAACAAACCACAAGAAAGCAAAAAAATGTACAAAATACCGATCATCAAGATATTTAATTTCTGGAAAATCTTAATAATTTTAATAAGTCTCTGTTCAGTTTGAAATACTTCTTATACTGTGTTATATATACTCGGACAAATTTTTGTAAACTTTTTGTATGTTATGTATCGGCCGGTTAGCTCAGTTGGTTAGAGCGTCGTGCTAATAACGCGAATGTCGTGGGTTCGATCCCCATACTGGCCAATACTTCGTTAATTTTACTCTTCTGACTCGATTTTTCACGCTAATCTGCTTGTTTTTGTAACAAACGACAAGAAAGCAAAAAAAAGTACAAAATACCGATCATCTAGATATTTAATTTCTGGAAAATCTTAATAATTTTAATAAGTCTCTGTTCAGTTTGAAATACTTCTTATACTGTGTTATATATACTCGGACAAATTTTTGTAAACTTTTTGTATCTTATGTATCGGCCGGTTACCTCAGTTAGTTAGAGCGTCGTGCTAATAACGCGAATGTCGTGGGTTCGATCCCCATACTGGCCAATACTTCGTTAATTTTACTCGTCTGACTCGATTTTTCACGCAAATCTGCTTGTTTTTGTAACAAACCACAGGCAAGCAAAAAAAAGTACAAAATACCGATCATCTAGATATTTAATTTCTGGAAAATGTTAATAATTTTAATAAGTCTCTGTTCAGTTTGAAATACTTCTTATACTGTGTTATATATCCTCGCACAAATTTTTGTAAACTTTTTGTATCTTATGTATCGGCCGGTATGCTCAGTTGGTTAGAGCTTCGTGCTAATAACGCGAATGTCGTGGGTTCGATCCCCATACTGGCCAATAGTTCGTTAATTTTACTCTTCTGACTCGATTTTTCATGTAAATCTGCTTGTTTTTGTAACAAACCACAAGAAAGCAAGAAAATGTACAAAATATCGATCATCTAGATATTTAATTTCTGGAAAATCTGAATAATTTTTTCTAAGTCTCTGTTCAGTTTGAAATACTTCTTATACTGTGTTATATATCCTCGCACAAATTTTTGTAAACTTTTTGTATCTTATGTATCGGCCGGTATGCTCAGTTGGTTAGAGCTTCGTGCTAATAACGCGAATGTCGTGGGTTCGATACCCATACTGGCCAATAGTTCGTTAATTTTACTCTCCTGACTCGATTTTTCATGTAAATCTGCTTGTTTTTGTAACAAACCACAAGAAAGCAAGAAAATGTACAAGATACCGATCATCTAGATATTTAATTTCTGGAAAATCTGAATAATTTTTCTAAGCCTCTGTTCAGTTTGAAATACTTCTTATACTGTGTTATATATACTCGGACAAATTTTTGTAAACTTTTTGTATGTTATGTATCGGCCGGTTAGCTCAGTTGGTTAAAGCGTCGTGCTAATAACGCGAATGTCGTGGGTTCGATCCCCATACTGGCCAATACTTCGTTAATTTTACTCTTCTGACTCGATTTTTTATGTAAATCTGCTTGTTTTTGTAACAAATCACACGAAAGCAAAAAAAAGTACAAAATACCGATCATCTAGATATTTAATTTCTGGAAAATCTTAATAATTTTAATAAGTCTCTGTTCAGTTTGTAATACTTCTTATACTGTGTTATATATACTCGGACAAAGTTTTGTACACTTTTTGTATCTTATGTATCGGCCGGTTACCTCAGTTGGTTAGAGGGTCGTGCTAATAACGCGAATGTCGTGGGTTCGATCCCCATACTGGCCAATACTTCGTTAATTTTACTCTTCTGACTCGATTTTTCACGCAAATCTGCTTGTTTTTGTAACAAACCACAATAAAGCAAAAAAAGTACAAAATACCGATCATCTAGATATTTAATTTCTGGAAAATCTGAATAATTTTAATAATTGTCTGTTCAGTTTGAAATACTTCTTATACTGTGTTATATATACTCGGACAAATTTTTGTAAACTTTTTGTATGTTATGTATCCCCATACTGGCCAATACTTCGTTAATTTTACTCTTCTGACTCGATTTTTTATGTAAATCTGCTTGTTTTTGTAACAAACCACAAGAAAGCTAGAAAATATACAAAATACCGATCATCTAGATATTTAATTTCTGGAAAATCTGAATAATTTTAATAAGTCTCTGTTCAGTTTGAAATACTTCTTATACTGTGTTATATATACTCGGACAAATTTTTGTAAACTTTTTGTATGTTATGTATCGGCCGGTTAGCTCAGTTGGTTAGAGCGTCGTGCTAATAACGCGAATGTCGTGGGTTCGATCCCCATACTGGCCAATACTTCGTTAATTTTACTCTTCTGACTCGATTTTTCACGCAAATCTGCTTGTTTTTGTAACAAACGACAAGAAAGCAAAAAAAAAGTACAAAATACCGATCATCTAGATATTTAATTTCTGGAAAATCTTAATAATTTTAATAAGTCTCTGTTCAGTTTGTAATACTTCTTATACTGTGTTATATATACTCGGACAAATTTTTGTAAACTGTTTGTATCTTATGTATCGGCCGGTTACCTCAGTTGGTTAGAGGGTCGTGCTAATAACGCGAATGTCGTGGGTTCGATCCCCATACTGGCCAATACTTCGTTAATTTTACTCTTCTGACTCGATTTTTGACGCAAATCTGCTTGTTTTTGTAACAAACCACAAGAAAGCAAAAAAAAGTACAAAATACCGATCATCTAGATATTTACTTTCTGGAAAATCTGAATAATTTTAATAAGTCTCTGTTCAGTTTGAAATACTTCTTATACTGTGTTATATATACTAGGACAAATTTTTGTAAATTTTTTGTATGTTATGTATCGGCCGGTTAGCTCAGTTGGTTAGAGCGTCGTGCCAATAACGCGAATGTCGTGGGTTCGATCCCCATACTGGCCAATACTTCGTTAATTTTACTCTTCTGACTCGATTTTTCATGTAAATCTACTTGTTTTTGTAACAAACCACAAGAAAGCAAGAAAATGTACAAGATACCGATAATCTAGATATTTAATTTCTGGAAAATCTGAATGATTTTAATAAGTCTCTGTTAAGTTTGAAATACTTCTTATACTGTGTTATATATACTCGGACAAATTTTTGTAAACTTTTTGTATGTTATGTATCGGCCGGTTAGCTCAGTTGGTTAGAGCGTCGTGCTAATAACGCGAATGTCGTGGGTTCGATCCCCATATTGGCCAATACTTCGTTAATTTTACTCTTCTGACTCGATTTTTGACGCAAATCTGCTTGTTTTTGTAACAAACCACAAGAAAGCAAAAAAAAGTACAAAATACCGATCATCTAGATATTTAATTTCTGGAAAATCTTTATAATTTTAATAAGTCTCTTTTCAGTTTGAAATACTTCTTATACTGTGTTATATATACTCGGACAAATTTTTGTAAACTTTTTTATGTTATGTATCGGTCGGTTAGCTCAGTTGGTTAGAGAGTCGTGCTAACAACGCGAATGTCGTGGGTTCGATCCCCATACTGGCCAATACTTCGTTAATTTTACTCTTCTGACTCGATTTTTCATGTAAATCTGCTTGTTTTTGTAACAAACCACAAGAAAGCAAGAAAATGTACAAGATACCGATAATCTAGATATTGAATTTCTGGAAAATCTGAATATTGTACTAAGTCTCTGTTCAGTTTGAAATACTTCTTATACTGTGTTATATATACTCGGACAAATTTTTGTAAACTTTTTGTATCTTATGTGTCGGGCGGTTAGCTCAGTTGGTAAGAGCGTCGTGCTAATAACGCGAATGTCGTGGGTTCGATCCCCATACTGGCCAATACTTCGTTAATTTTACTCTTCTGTCTCGATTTTTCACGCAAATCTGCTTGTTTTTGTAACAAACGACAAGAAAGCAAAAAAAAAGTACAAAATACCGATCATCTAGATATTTAATTTCTGGAAAATCTTAATAATTTTAATAAGTCTCTGTTCAGTTTGTAATACTTCTTATACTGTGTTATATATACTCGGACAAATTTTTGTAAACTGTTTGTATCTTATGTATCGGCCGGTTACCTCAGTTGGTTAGAGGGTCGTGCTAATAACGCGAATGTCGTGGGTTCGATCCCCATACTGGCCAATACTTCGTTAATTTTACTCTTCTGACTCGATTTTTGACGCAAATCTGCTTGTTTTTGTAACAAACCACAAGAAAGCAAAAAAAAGTACAAAATACCGATCATCTAGATATTTAATTTCTGGAAAATCTTAATAATTTTAATAAGTCTCTGTTCAGTTTGAAATACTTCTTATTCTTTGTTATATATACTCGGACAAATTTTTGTACACTTTTTGTATGTTATGTATCGGCCGGTTAGCTCAGTTTGTAAGAACGTCGTGCTAATAACGCGAATGTGGTGGGTTCGATCCCCATACTGGCCCATACTTCGTTAATTCTACTCTTCTGACTCGATGGTTCACGCAAATCTGCTTGTATTTGTAACAAACCACAAGAAAGCAAAAAAAAAGTACAAAATACCGATCATCTTGATATTTAATTTTTGGAAAATCTTAATAATTTTAATAAGTCTCTGTTCAGTTTGAAATACTTCTCATACTGTGTTATATATACTCGGACAAATTTTTGTAAACTTTTTGTATCTTATGTATCGGCCGGTTAGCTCAGTTGGTTAGAGCGTCGTGCTAATAACGCGAATGTCGTGGGTTCGATCCCCATACTGGCCAATACTTCGTTAATTTTACTCTTCTGACTCGATTTTTCACGCAAATCTGCTTGTTTTTGTAACAAACCACAAGAAAGCAAAAAACAGTACAAAATACCGATCATCTAGATATTTACTTTCTGGAAAATCTGAATAATTTTAATAAGTCTCTGTTCAGTTTGAAATACTTCTTATACTGTGTTATATATACTAGGACAAATTTTTGTAAATTTTTTGTATGTTATGTATCGGCCGGTTAGCTCAGTTGGTTAGAGCGTCGTGCCAATAACGCGAATGTCGTGGGTTCGATCCCCATACTGGCCAATACTTCGTTAATTTTACTCTTCTGACTCGATTTTTCATGTAAATCTACTTGTTTTTGTAACAAACCACAAGAAAGCAAGAAAATGTACAAGATACCGATAATCTAGATATTTAATTTCTGGAAAATCTGAATAATTTTAATAAGTCTCTGTTAAGTTTGAAATACTTCTTATACTGTGTTATATATACTCGGACAAATTTTTGTAAACTTTTTGTATGTTATGTATCGGCCGGTTAGCTCAGTTGGTTAGAGCGTCGTGCTAATAACGCGAATGTCGTGGGTTCGATCCCCATACTGGCCAATACTTCGTTAATTTTACTCTTATGGCTCGATTTTTCACGCAAATCTGCTTGTTTTTGTAACAAACTACAAGAAAGCAAAAAAAAGTACAAAATACCGATCATCTAGATATTTAATTTCTGGAAAATCTGAATAATTTTACTAAGTCTCTGTTAAGTTTGAAATACTTTTTATACTGTGTTATATATACTCGGACAAATTTTTGTAAACTTTTTGTATGTTATGTATCGGCCGGTTAGCTCAGTTGGTTAGAGCGTCGTGCTAATAACGCGAATGTCGTGGGTTCGATCCCCATACTGGCCAATACTTCGTTAATTTTACTCTCCTGACTCGATTTTTCACGCAAATCTGCTTGTTTTTGTAACAAGCCACAAGAAAGCAAAAAAAAAGTACAAATTACCGATCATCTAGATATTTAATTTCTGGAAAATCTTAATAATTTTACTAAGTCTCTGATCAGTTTGAAATACTTCTTATACTGTGTTATATATACTCGGACAAATTTTTGTAAACTTTTTGTATGTTATGTATCGGCCGGTTAGCTCAGTTGGTTAGAGCGTCGTGCTAATAACGCGAATGTCGTGGGTTCGATCCCCATACTGGCCAATACTTCGATAATTTTACTCTTCTGACTCGATTTTTTATTTAAATCTACTTGTTTTTGTAACAAACCACAAGAAAGCAAAAAAAAGTACAAAATACCGATCATCTAGATATTTAATTTCTTGAAAATCTGAATAATTTATTAAGTCTCTGTTCACTTTTAAATACTTCTTATACTGTGTTATATATACTCGGACAAATTTTTGTAAACTTTTTGTATGTAGTGTATCGGCCGGTTAGCTCAGTTGGTTAGAGCGTCGTGCTAATAACGCTAATGTCGTGGGTTCGATCCCCATACTGGCCAATACTTCGTTAATTTTACTCTTCTGACTCGATTTTTCATGTAAATCTGCTTGTTTTTGTAACAAACCACAAGAAAGCAAGAAAATGTACAAAATACCGATCATCTAGATATTTAATTTCTGGAAAATCTGAATAATTTTACTAAGTCTCTGTTCAGTTTGAAATACTTCTTACACTGTGTTATATATACTCGGACAAATTTTTGTAAACTTTTTGTATGTTATGTAATGGCCGGTTAGCTCAGTTGGTTAGAGCGTCGTGCTAATAACGCTAATGTCGTGGGTTCGATCCCCATACTGGCCAATACTTCGTTAATTTTACTCTTCTGACTCGATTTTTCATGTAAATCTGCTTGTTTTTGTCACAAACCACAGGAAACCAAGAAAATGTACAAGATACTGATCATCTAGATACTTAATTTCTGGAAAATCTGAATAATTTTAATAAGTCTCTGTTCAGTTTGAAATACTTCTTATACTGTGTTATATATACTCGCACAAATTTTTGTAAACTTTGGGTATCTTATGTATCGGCCGGTTAGCTCAGTTGGTTAGAGCGTCGTGATAATAACGCGAATGTCGTGTGTTCGATCCCCATACTGGCCAATACTTCGTTAATTTTACTCTTCTGACTCGATTTTTCACGCAGATCTGCTTGTTTTTGTAACAAACCACAAGAAAGCAAAAAAAAGTACAAAATACCGATCATCTAGATATTTAATTTCTGAGAAATCTGAATAATTTTAATAAGTCTCTGTTCAGTTTGAAATACTTCTTATACTGTGTTATATATACTCTGACAGATTTTTGTACACTTTTTGTATGTTATGTATCGGCCGGTTAGCTCAGTTGGTAAGAGCGTCGTGCTAATAACGCGAATGTCGTGGGTTCGATCCCCATACTATCCAATACTTCGTTAATTTTACTCTTCTGACTCGATTTTTGACGCAAATCTGCTTGTTTTTGTAACAAACCACAAGAAAGCAAGAAAATGTACAAGATACCGATCATCTAGATATTTAATTTCTGGAAAATCTGAATAATTTTACTAAGTTCATGTTCAGTTTGAAATACTTCTTATACTGTGTTATATATACTCGAACAAATTTTTGTAAACTTTTTGTATCTTATGTATCGGCCGGTTAGCTCAGTTGGTTAGAGCGTCGTGCTAATAACGCGAATGTCGTGAGTTCGATCCCCATACTGGCCAATACTTCGTTAATTTTACTCTTCTGACTCGATTTTTCATGTAAATCTGCTTGTTTTTGTCACAAACAACAGGAAACCAAGAAAATGTACAAGATACCGATCATCTAGATACTTAATTTCTGGAAAATCTGAATAATTTTAATAAGTCTCTGTTCAGTTTCAAATACTTCTTATACTGTGTTATATATACTCGGACAAATTTTTGTACACTTTTTGTATGTTATGTATCGGCCGGTTGGCTCAGTTGGTAAGAGCGTCGTGCTAATAACGCGAATGTCGTGGGTTCGATCCACATACTGGCCAATACTTCGTTAATTTTACTCTTCTGACTCGATTTTTCATGTAAATCTGCTTGTTTTTGTCACAAACCACAGGAAACCAAGAAAATGTACAAGATACTGATCATCTAGATACTTAATTTCTGGAAAATCTGAATAATTTTAATAAGTCTCTGTTCAGTTTGAAATACTTCTTATACTGTGTTATATATACTCGGACAAATTTTTGTAAACTTTTTGTCTCTTATGTATCGGCCGGTTAGCTCAGTTGGTTAGAGCGTCGTGCTAATAACGCGAATGTCGTGGGTTCGATCCCCATACTGGCCAATACTTCGTTTATTTTACTCTTCTGACTCGATTTTTCACGCAAATCTGCTTGTTTTTGTAACAAACCACAAGAAAGCAAAAAAAAGTACAAAATACCGATCATCTAGATATTTAATTTCTGGAGAATCTGAATAATTGTAATAAGTCTCTGTTCAGTTTGAAATACTTCTTATACTGTGTTATATATACTCGCACAAATTTTTGTAAACTTTTTGTATCTTATGTATCGGCCGGTTAGCTCAGTTGGTTAGAGCGTCGTGATAATAACGCGAATGTCGTGTGTTCGATCCCCATACTGGCCAATACTTCGTTAATTTTACTCTTCTGACTCGATTTTTCACGCAAATCTGCTTGTTTTTGTAACAAACCACAAGAAAGCAAAAAAAAGTACAAAATACCGATCATCTAGATATTTAATTTCTGAGAAATCTGAATAATTTTAATAAGTCTCTGTTCAGTTTGAAATACTTCTTATACTGTGTTATATATACTCTGACAAATTTTTGTACACTTTTTGTATGTTATGTATCGGCCGGTTAGCTCAGTTGGTAAGAGCGTCGTGCTAATAACGCGAATGTCGTGGGTACGATCCCCATACTATCCAATACTTCGTTAATTTTACTCTTCTGACTCGATTTTTCACGCAAATCTGCTTGTTTTTGTAACATGCCACAAGAAAGCAAGAAAATGTACAAGATACCGATCATCTAGATATTTAATTTCTGAAAATCTGAATAATTTTACTAAGTTCATGTTCAGTTTGAAATACTTCTTATACTGTGTTATATATACTCGGACAAATTTTTGTAAACTGTTTTTATCTTATGTATCGGCCGGTTAGCTCAGTTGGTTAGAGCGTCGTGCTAATAACACGAATGTCGTGGGTTCGATCCCCATACTGGCCAATACTTCGTTAATTTTACTCTTCTGACTCGATTTTTCACGCAAATCTGCTTGTTTTTTAACAAACCACAAGAAAGCAAAAAAAAGTACAAAATACCGATCATCTAGATATTTACTTTCTGGAAAATCTGAATAATTTCAATAAGTCTCTGTTCAGTTTGAAATACTTCTTATACTGTGTTATATATACTCGGACAAATTTTTGTAAACTTTTTGTATGTTATGTATCGGCCGGTTAGCTCAGTTGGTTAGAGCGTCGTGCTAATAACGCGAATGTCGTGGGTTCGATCCCCATACTGGCCAATACTTCGTTAATTTTACTCTTCTGACTCGATTTTTCACGCAAATCTGCTTGTGTTTGTAACAAACCACAAGAAAGCAAAAAAAAGTACAAAATACCGATCATCTAGATATTTAATTTCTGGAAAATCTTAATAATTTTAATAAGTCTCTGTTCAGTTTGAAATACTTCTTATACTGTGTTATATATACTCGGACAAATTTTTGTAAACTTTTTTATGTTATGTATCGGCCGGTTAGCTCAGTTGGTTAGAGCGTCGTGCTAATAACGCGAATGTCGTGGGTTCGATCCCCATACTAGCCAATACTTCGTTAATTTTACTCTTCTGACTCGATTTTTCATGTAAATCTGCTTGTTTTTGTAACAAACCACAAGAAAGCAAGAAAATGTACAAGATACTGATCATCTAGATATTTAATTTCTGGAAAATCTGAATAATTTTAATAAGTCTCTGTTCAGTTTGAAATACTTCTTATACTGTGTTATATATACTCGGACAAATTTTTGTACACTTTTTGTATGTTATGTATCGGCCGGTTAGCTCAGTTGGTTAGAGCGTCGTGCTAATAACGCGAATGTCGTGGGTTCGATCCCCATACTGGCCAATACTTCGTTAATTTTACTCTTCTGACTCGATTTTTCACGCAAATCTGCTTGTTTTTGTAACAAACCACAAGAAAGCAAAAAAAAGTACAAAATACCGATCATCTAGATATTTAATTTCTGGAAAATCTTAATAATTTTAATAAGTCTTTGTTCAGTTTGAAATACTTCTTATACTGTGTTGTATATACTCGGACAAATTTTTGTAAACTGTTTGTATCTTATGTATCGGCCGGTTAGCTCAGTTGGTTAGAGCGTCGTGCTAATAACGCGAATGTCGTGGGATCGATCCCCAAACTGGCCAATACTTCGTTAATTTTACTCTTCTGACTCGATTTTTCACGCAAATCTGCTTGTTTTTGTAACAAACCACAAGAAAGCAACCAAATGTAAAAGATACCGATAATCTAGATATTTAATTTCTGGAAAATCTGAATAATTTTAATAAGTCTCTGTTCAGTTTGAAATACTCCTTATTCTGTGTTATATATACTCGGACAAATTTTTGTAAACTTTTTGTATCTTATGTATCGGCCGGTTAGCTCAGTTGGTTAGAGCGTCGTGCTAATAACGCGAATGTCGTGGGTTCGATCCCCATACTGGCCAATACTTCGTTAATTTTACTCTTCTGACTCGATTTTTCTACGCAAATCTGCTTGTTTTTGTAACAAACCACAGGCAAGCAAAAAAAAGTGCAAAATACCGATCATCTAGATATTTACTTTCTGGAAAATCTTAATAATTTTAATAAGTCTCTGTTCAGTTTGAAATACTTCTTATACTGTGTTATATATACTCGGACAAATTTTTGTAAACTTTTTGTATGTTATGTATCGGCCGGTTAGCTCAGTTGGTTAGCGCGTCGTGCTAATAACGCGAATGTCGTGGGTTCGATCCCCATACTGGCCAATACTTCGTTAATTTTACTCTTCTGACTCGATTTTTCATGTAAATCTGCTTGTTTTTGTAACAAACCACAAGAATGCAAGAAAATGTACAAGATACCGATCATCTAGATACTTAATTTCTGGAAAATCTGAATAATTTTACTAAGTCTCTGTTCAGATTGAAATACTTCTTATACTGTGTTATATATACTCGGACAAATTTTTGTACACTTTTTGTATGTTATGTATCGGCCGGTTAGCTCAGTTGGTTAGGGCGTCGTGCTAATAACGCGAATGTCGTGGGTTCGATCCCCATACTGGCCAATACTTCGTTAATTTTACTCTTCTGTCTCGATTTTTCACGCAAATCTGCTTGTTTTTGTAACAAACCACAAGAAAGCAAAAAAAAGTACAAAATACCGATCATCTAGATATTTAATTTCTGGAAAATCTTAATAATTTTAATAAGTCTCTGTTCAGTTTGAAATACTTCTTATACTGTGTTATATATACTCGGACAAATTTTTGTAAACTTTTTTATGTTATGTATCGGCCGGTTAGCTCAGTTGGTTAGAGCGTCGTGCTAATAACGCGAATGTCGTGGGTTCGATCCCCATACTGGCCAATACTTCGTTAATTTTACTCTTCTGACTCGATTTTTCATGTAAATCTGCTTGTTTTTGTAACAAACCACAAGAAAGCAAGAAAATGTACAAGATACCGATCATCTAGATACTTAATTTCTGGAAAATCTTAATAATTTTAATAAGTCTCTGTTCAGTTTGAAATACTTCTTATACTGTGTTATATATACTCGGACAAATTTTTGTACACTTTTTGTATGTTATGTATCGGCCGGTTAGCTCAGTTGGTTAGAGCGTCGTGCTAATAACGCGAATGTCGTGGGTTCGATCCCCATACTGGCCAATACTTCGTTAATTTTACTCTTCTGACTCGATTTTTCACGCAAATCTGCTTGTTTTTGTAACAAACCACAAGAAAGCAAAAAAAAGTACAAAATACCGATCATCTAGATATTTAATTTCTGGAAAATATTAATAATTTTAATAAGTCTTTGTTCAGTTTGAAATACTTCTTATACTGTGTTGTATATACTCGGACAAATTTTTGTAAACTGTTTGTATCTTATGTATCGGCCGGTTAGCTCAGTTGGTTAGAGCGTCGTGCTAATAACGCGAATGTCGTGGGATCGATCCCCAAACTGGCCAATACTTCGTTAATTTTACTCTTCTGACTCGATTTTTCACGCAAATCTGCTTGTTTTTATAACAAACCACAAGAAAGCAACCAAATGTAAAAGATACCGATAATCTAGATATTTAATTTCTGGAAAATCTGAATAATTTTACAAGTCTCTGTTCAGTTTGAAATACTCCTTATTCTGTGTTATATATACTCGGACAAATTTTTGTAAACTTTTTGTATCTTATGTATCGGCCGGTTAGCTCAGTTGGTTAGAGCGTCGTGCTAATAACGCGAATGTCGTGGGTTCGATCCCCATACTGGCCAATACTTCGTTAATTTTACTCTTCTGTCTCGATTTTTCACGCAAATCTGCTTGTTTTTGTAACAAACCACAAGAAAGCAAAAAAAAGTACAAAATACCGATCATCTAGATATTTAATTTCTGGAAAATCTTAATAATTTTAATAAGTCTCTGTTCAGTTTGAAATACTTCTTATACTGTGTTATATATACTCGGACAAATTTTTGTAAACTTTTTTATGTTATGTATCGGCCGGTTAGCTCAGTTGGTTAGAGCGTCGTGCTAATAACGCGAATGTCGTGGGTTCGATCCCCATACTGGCCAATACTTCGTTAATTTTACTCTTCTGACTCGATTTTTCATGTAAATCTGCTTGTTTTTGTAACAAACCACAAGAATGCAAGAAAATGTACAAGATACCGATCATCTAGATACTTAATTTCTGGAAAATCTGAATAATTTTACTAAATCTCTGTTCAGTTTGAAATACTTCTTATACTGTGTTATATATACTCGGACAAATTTTTGTACACTTTTTGTATGTTATGTATCGGCCGGTTAGCTCAGTTGGTTAGAGCGTCGTGCTAATAACGCGAATGTCGTGGGTTCGATCCCCATACTGGCCAATACTTCGTTAATTTTACTCTTCTGACTCGATTTTTCACGCAAATCTGCTTGTTTTTGTAACAAACCACAAGAAAGCAAAAAAAAGTACAAAATACCGATCATCTAGATATTTAATTTCTGGAAAATCTTAATAATTTTAATAAGTCTCTGTTCAGTTTGAAATACTTCTTATACTGTGTTATATATACTCGGACAAATTTTTGTACACTTTTTGTATGTTATATATCGGCCGGTTAGCTCAGTTGGTTAGCGCGTCGTGCTAATAACGCGAATGTCGTGGGTTCGATCCCCATACTGGCCAATACTTCGTAAATTTTACTCTTCTGACTCGATTTTTCATGTAAATCTGCTTGTTTTTGTAACAAACCACAAGAATGCAAGAAAATGTACAAGATACCGATCATCTAGATACTTAATTTCTGGAAAATCTGAATAATTTTACTAAGTCTCTGTTCAGTTTGAAATACTTCTTATACTGTGTTAT
Organism: Sepiola atlantica; assembly: GCA_963556195.1. Lineage (NCBI taxonomy): Eukaryota > Metazoa > Mollusca > Cephalopoda > Sepiida > Sepiolidae > Sepiola > Sepiola atlantica. Next base: position 9,059,992 of record OY744532.1, on the reverse strand, counting down.
ATATACTCGGACAAATTTTTGTACACTTTTTGTATGTTATGTATCGGCCGGTTAGCTCAGTTGGTTAGAGCGTCGTGCTAATAACGCGAATGTCGTGGGTTCGATCCCCATACTGGCCAATACTTCGTTAATTTTACTCTTCTGACTCGATTTTTCACGCAAATCTGCTTGTTTTTGTAACAAACCACAAGAAAGCAAAAAAAAGTACAAAATACCGATCATCTAGATATTTAATTTCTGGAAAATCTTAATAATTTTAATAAGTCTCTGTTCAGTTTGAAATACTTCTTATACTGTGTTATATATACTCGGACAAATTTTTGTACACGTTTTGTATGTTATGTATCGGCCGGTTAGCTCAGTTAGTTAGAGCGTCGTGCTAATAACGCGAATGTCGTGGGTTCGATCCCCATACTGGCCAATACTTCGTTAATTTTACTCTTCTGACTCGATTTTTGATGTAAATCTGCTTGTTTTTGTAACAAACCACAAGAAAGCAAAAAAAAGTACAAAATACCGATCATCTAGATATTTAATTTCTGGAAAATCTTAATAATTTTAATAAGTCTCTGTTCAGTTTGAAATACTTCTTATACTGTGTTATATATACTCGGACAAATTGTTGTAAACTGTTTGTATATTATGTATCGGCCGGTTAGCTCAGTTGGTTAGAGCGTCGTGCTAATAACGCGAATGTCGTGGGTTCGATCCCCATACTGGCCAATACATCGTTAATTTTACTCTTCTGACTCGATTTTTCACGCAAATCTGCTTGTTTTTGTAACAAACCACAAGAAAGCAAAAAAAAAGTACAAAATACCGATCATCTAGATATTTAATTTCTGGAAAATCTTAATAATTTTAATAAGTCTCTGTTCAGTTTGAAATACTTCTTATACTGTGTTATATATACTCGGACAAATTTTTGTAAACTTTTTTATGCTATGTATCGGCCGGTTAGCTCAGTTGGTTAGAGCGTCGTGCTAATAACGCGAATGTCGTGGGTTCGATCCCCATACTGGCCAATACTTCGTTAATTTTACTCTTCTGACTCGATTTTTCATGTAAATCTGCTTGTTTTTGTAACAAACCACAAGAAAGCAAGAAAATGTACAAGATACCGATCATCTAGATACTTAATTTCTGGAAAATCTGAATAATTTTAATAAGTCTCTGTTCAGTTTCAAATACTTCTTATACTGTGTTATATATACTCGGACAAATTTTTGTAAACTTTTTGTATCTTATGTATCGGCCGGTTAGCTCAGTTGGTTAGAGCGTCGTGCTAATAACGCGAATGTCGTGGGTTCGATCCCCATACTGGCCAATACTTCGTTAATTTTACTCTTCTGGCTCGATTTTTCATGTAAATCTGCTTGTTTTTGTAACAAACCACAAGAAAGCAAGAAAATGTACAAGATACCGATCATCTAGATATTTAATTTCTGGAAAATCTTAATAATTTTAATAAGTCTCTGTTCAGTTTGAAATACTTCATAAACTGTGTTATATATACTCGGACAAATTTTTGTACACTTTTTGTATGTTATGTATCGGCCGGTTAGCTCAGTTGGTTAGAGCGTCGTGCTAATAACGCGAATGTCGTGGGTTCGATCCCCATACTGGCCAATATATCGTTAATTTTACTTTTCTGACTCGATTTTTCACGCAAATCTGCTTGTTTTTGTAACAAACCACAAGAAAGCAAAAAAAAGTACAAAATACCGATCATCTAGATATTTAATTTCTGGAAAATCTTAATAATTTTAATAAGTCTCTGTTCAGTTTGAAATACTTCTTATACTGTGTTATATATACTCGGACAAATTTTTGTAAACTTTTTTATGATATGTATCGGCCGGTTAGCTCAGTTGGTTAGAGCGTCGTGCTAATAACGCGAATGTCGTGGGTTCGATCCCCATACTGGCCAATACTTCGTTAATTTTACTCTTCTGACTCGATTTTTCATGTAAATCTGCTTGTTTTTGTAACAAACCACAAGAAAGCAAGAAAATGTACAAGATACCGATCATCTAGATACTTAATTTCTGGAAAATCTGAATAATTTTAATAAGTCTCTGTTCAGTTTCAAATACTTCTTATACTGTGTTATATATACTCGGACAAATTTTTGTAAACTTTTTGTATCTTATGTATCGGCCGGTTAGCTCAGTTGGTTAGAGCGTCGTGCTAATAACGCGAATGTCGTGGGTTCGATCCCCATACTGGCCAATACTTCGTTAATTTTACTCTTCTGACTCGATTTTTCATGTAAATCTGCTTGTTTTTGTAACAAACCACAAGAAAGCAAGAAAATGTACAAGATACCGATCATCTAGATATTTAATTTCTGGAAAATCTGAATAATTTTAATAAGTCTCTGTTCAGTTTGAAATACTTCATAAACTGTGTTATATATACTCGGACAAATTTTTGTACACTTTTTGTATGTTATGTATCGGCCGGTTAGCTCAGTTGGTTAGAGCGTCGTGCTAATAACGCGAATGTCGTGGGTTCGATCCCCATACTGGCCAATACATCGTTAATTTTACTCTTCTGACTCGATTTTTCACGCAAATCTGCTTGTTTTTGTAACAAACTACAGGAAAGCAAAAAAAAAGTACAAAATACCGATCATCTAGATATTTAATTTCTGGAAAATCTTAATAATTTTAATAAGTCTCTGTTCAGTTTGAAATACTTCTTATACTGTGTTATATATACTCGGACAAATTTTTGTACACTTTTTGTATGTTATGTATCGGCCGGTTAGCTCAGTTGGTTAGAGCGTCGTGCTAATAACGCGAATGTCGTGGGTTCGATACCCATACTGGCCAATACTTCGTTAATTTTACTCTTCTGACTCGATTTTTCATGTAAATCTGCTTGTTTTTGTAACAAACCACAAGAAAGCAAGAAAATGTACAAGATACCGATCATCTAGATACTTAATTTCTGGAAAATCTTAATAATTTTAATAAGTCTCTGTTCAGTTTGAAATACTTCTTATACTGTGTTATATATACTCGGACAAATTTTTGTAAACTTTTTTATGTTATGTATCGGCCGGTTAGCTCAGTTGGTTAGAGCGTCGTGCTAATAACGCGAATGTCGTGGGTTCGATCCCCATACTGGCCAATACTTCGTTAATTTTACTCTTCTGACTAGATTTTTCATGTAAATCTGCTTGTTTTTGTAACAAACCACAAGAAAGCAATAAAATGTACAAGATACTGATCATCTAGATAATTAATTTCTGGAAAATCTTAATAATTTTAATAAGTCTCTGTTCAGTTTCAAATACTTCTTATACTGTGTTATATATACTCGGACAAATTTTTGTAAACTTTTTGTATGTTATGTATCGGCCGGTTAGCTCAGTTGGTAAGAGCGTCGTGCTAATAACGCGAATGTCGTGGGTATGATCCCCACACTGGCCAATACTTCGTTAATTTTACTCTTCTGACTCGATTTTTCACGCAAATCTGTATGTTTTTGTAACACACCACAAGAAAGCAACAAAAAGTACAAAATACCGATCATCTAGATATTTAATTTCTGGAAAATCTTCATAATTTTAATAAGTCTCTGTTCAGTTTGAAATACTTCTTATACTGTGTTATATATACTCGGACAAATTTTTGTAAACTTTTTTATGTTATGTATCGGCCGGTTAGCTCAGTTGGTTAGAGCGTCGTGCTAATAACGCGAATGTCGTGGGTTCGATCCCCATACTGGCCAATACTTCGTTAATTTTACTCTTCTGACTCGATTTTTCATGTAAATCTGCTTGTTTTTGTAACAAACCACAAGAAAGCAAGAAAATGTACAAGATACCGATCATCTAGATACTTAATTTCTGGAAAATCTTAATAATTTTAATAAGTCTCTGTTCAGTTTGAAATACTTCTTATACTGTGTTATATATACTCGGACAAATTTTTGTAAACTTTTTTATGTTATGTATCGGCCGGTTAGCTCAGTTGGTTAGAGCGTCGTGCTAATAACGCGAATGTCGTGGGTTCGATCCCCATACTGGCCAATACTTCGTTAATTTTACTCTTCTGACTAGATTTTTCATGTAAATCTGCTTGTTTTTGTAACAAACCACAAGAAAGCAATAAAATGTACAAGATACTGATCATCTAGATAATTAATTTCTGGAAAATCTTAATAATTTTAATAAGTCTCTGTTCAGTTTCAAATACTTCTTATACTGTGTTATATATACTCGGACAAATTTTTGTAAACTTTTTTATGTTATGTATCGGCCGGTTAGCTCAGTTGGTAAGAGCGTCGTGCTAATAACGCGAATGTCGTGGGTTCGATCCCCACACTGGCCAATACTTCGTTAATTTTACTCTTCTGACTCGATTTTTCACGCAAATCTGTATGTTTTTGTAACACACCACAAGAAAGCAACAAAAAGTACAAAATACCGATCATCTAGATATTTAATTTCTGGAAAATCTTAATAATTTTAATAAGTCTCTGTTCAGTTTGAAATACTTCTTATACTGTGTTATATATACTCGGACAAATTTTTGTAAACTTTTTTATGCTATGTATCGGCCGGTTAGCTCAGTTGGTTAGAGCGTCGTGCTAATAACGCGAATGTCGTGGGTTCGATCCCCATACTGGCCAATACTTCGTTAATTTTACTCTTCTGACTCGATTTTTCATGTAAATCTGCTTGTTTTTGTAACAAACCACAAGAAAGCAAGAAAATGTACAAGATACCGATCATCTAGATACTTAATTTCTGGAAAATCTGAATAATTTTAATAAGTCTCTGTTCAGTTTCAAATACTTCTTATACTGTGTTATATATACTCGGACAAATTTTTGTAAACTTTTTGTATCTTATGTATCGGCCGGTTAGCTCAGTTGGTTAGAGCGTCGTGCTAATAACGCGAATGTCGTGGGTTCGATCCCCATACTGGCCAATACTTCGTTAATTTTACTCTTCTGGCTCGATTTTTCATGTAAATCTGCTTGTTTTTGTAACAAACCACAAGAAAGCAAGAAAATGTACAAGATACCGATCATCTAGATATTTAATTTCTGGAAAATCTTAATAATTTTAATAAGTCTCTGTTCAGTTTGAAATACTTCATAAACTGTGTTATATATACTCGGAAAAATTTTTGTACACTTTTTGTATGTTATGTATCGGCCGGTTAGCTCAGTTGGTTAGAGCGTCGTGCTAATAACGCGAATGTCGTGGGTTCGATCCCCATACTGGCCAATATATCGTTAATTTTACTCTTCTGACTCGATTTTTCACGCAAATCTGCTTGTTTTTGTAACAAACCACAAGAAAGCAAAAAAAAGTACAAAATACCGATCATCTAGATACTTAATTTCTGGAAAATCTTAATAATTTTAATAAGTCTCTGTTCAGTTTGAAATACTTCTTATACTGTGTTATATATACTCGGACAAATTTTTGTAAACTTTTTTATGATATGTATCGGCCGGTTAGCTCAGTTGGTTAGAGCGTCGTGCTAATAACGCGAATGTCGTGGGTTCGATCCCCATACTGGCCAATACTTCGTTAATTTTACTCTTCTGACTCGATTTTTCATGTAAATCTGCTTGTTTTTGTAACAAACCACAAGAAAGCAAGAAAATGTACAAGATACCGATCATCTAGATACTTAATTTCTGGAAAATCTGAATAATTTTAATAAGTCTCTGTTCAGTTTCAAATACTTCTTATACTGTGTTATATATACTCGGACAAATTTTTGTAAACTTTTTGTATCTTATGTATCGGCCGGTTAGCTCAGTTGGTTAGAGCGTCGTGCTAATAACGCGAATGTCGTGGGTTCGATCCCCATACTGGCCAATACTTCGTTAATTTTACTCTTCTGACTCGATTTTTCATGTAAATCTGCTTGTTTTTGTAACAAACCACAAGAAAGCAAGAAAATGTACAAGATACCGATCATCTAGATATTTAATTTCTGGAAAATCTTAATAATTTTAATAAGTCTCTGTTCAGTTTGAAATACTTCATAAACTGTGTTATATATACTCGGACAAATTTTTGTACACTTTTTGTATGTTATGTATCGGCCGGTTAGCTCAGTTGGTTAGAGCGTCGTGCTAATAACGCGAATGTCGTGGGTTCGATCCCCATACTGGCCAATACATCGTTAATTTTACTCTTCTGACTCGATTTTTCACGCAAATCTGCTTGTTTTTGTAACAAACTACAGGAAAGCAAAAAAAAAGTACAAAATACCGATCATCTAGATATTTAATTTCTGGAAAATCTTAATAATTTTAATAAGTCTCTGTTCAGTTTGAAATACTTCTTATACTGTGTTATATATACTCGGACAAATTTTTGTACACTTTTTGTATGTTATGTATCGGCCGGTTAGCTCAGTTGGTTAGAGCGTCGTGCTAATAACGCGAATGTCGTGGGTTCGATACCCATACTGGCCAATACTTCGTTAATTTTACTCTTCTGACTCGATTTTTCATGTAAATCTGCTTGTTTTTGTAACAAACCACAAGAAAGCAAGAAAATGTACAAGATACCGATCATCTAGATACTTAATTTCTGGAAAATCTTAATAATTTTAATAAGTCTCTGTTCAGTTTGAAATACTTCTTATACTGTGTTATATATACTCGGACAAATTTTTGTAAACTTTTTTATGTTATGTATCGGCCGGTTAGCTCAGTTGGTTAGAGCGTCGTGCTAATAACGCGAATGTCGTGGGTTCGATCCCCATACTGGCCAATACTTCGTTAATTTTACTCTTCTGACTAGATTTTTCATGTAAATCTGCTTGTTTTTGTAACAAACCACAAGAAAGCAATAAAATGTACAAGATACTGATCATCTAGATAATTAATTTCTGGAAAATCTTAATAATTTTAATAAGTCTCTGTTCAGTTTCAAATACTTCTTATACTGTGTTATATATACTCGGACAAATTTTTGTAAACTTTTTTATGTTATGTATCGGCCGGTTAGCTCAGTTGGTAAGAGCGTCGTGCTAATAACGCGAATGTCGTGGGTATGATCCCCACACTGGCCAATACTTCGTTAATTTTACTCTTCTGACTCGATTTTTCACGCAAATCTGTATGTTTTTGTAACACACCACAAGAAAGCAACAAAAAGTACAAAATACCGATCATCTAGATATTTAATTTCTGGAAAATCTTCATAATTTTAATAAGTCTCTGTTCAGTTTGAAATACTTCTTATACTGTGTTATATATACTCGGACAAATTTTTGTAAACTTTTTTATGTTATGTATCGGCCGGTTAGCTCAGTTGGTTAGAGCGTCGTGCTAATAACGCGAATGTCGTGGGTTCGATCCCCATACTGGCCAATACTTCGTTAATTTTACTCTTCTGACTCGATTTTTCATGTAAATCTGCTTGTTTTTGTAACAAACCACAAGAAAGCAAGAAAATGTACAAGATACCGATCATCTAGATACTTAATTTCTGGAAAATCTTAATAATTTTAATAAGTCTCTGTTCAGTTTGAAATACTTCTTATACTGTGTTATATATACTCGGACAAATTTTTGTAAACTTTTTTATGTTATGTATCGGCCGGTTAGCTCAGTTGGTTAGAGCGTCGTGCTAATAACGCGAATGTCGTGGGTTCGATCCCCATACTGGCCCCCTACTTCGTTAATTTTACTCTTCTGACTAGATTTTTCATGTAAATCTGCTTGTTTTTGTAACAAACCACAAGAAAGCAATAAAATGTACAAGATACTGATCATCTAGATAATTAATTTCTGGAAAATCTTAATAATTTTAATAAGTCTCTGTTCAGTTTCAAATACTTCTTATACTGTGTTATATATACTCGGACAAATTTTTGTAAACTTTTTTATGTTATGTATCGGCCGGTTAGCTCAGTTGGTAAGAGCGTCGTGCTAATAACGCGAATGTCGTGGGTTCGATCCCCACACTGGCCAATACTTCGTTAATTTTACTCTTCTGACTCGATTTTTCACGCAAATCTGTATGTTTTTGTAACACACCACAAGAAAGCAACAAAAAGTACAAAATACCGATCATCTAGATATTAAATTTCTGGAAAATCTTCATAATTTTAATAAGTCTCTGTTCAGTTTGAAATACTTCTTATACTGTGTTATATATACTCGGACAAATTTTTGTAAACTTTTTTATGTTATGTATCGGCCGGTTAGCTCAGTTGGTTAGAGCGTCGTGCTAATAACGCGAATGTCGTGGGTTCGATCCCCATACTGGCCAATACTTCGTTAATTTTACTCTTCTGACTCGATTTTTCATGTAAATCTGCTTGTTTTTGTAACAAACCACAAGAAAGCAAGAAAATGTACAAGATACCGATCATCTAGATACTTAATTTCTGGAAAATCTGAATAATTTTAATAAGTCTCTGTTCAGTTTCAAATACTTCTTATACTGTGTTATATATACTCGGACAAATTTTTGTACACTTTTTGTATGTTATGTATCGGCCGGTTAGCTCAGTTGGTTAGAGCGTCGTGCTAATAACGCGAATGTCGTGGGTTCGATCCCCATACTGGCCAATACATCGTTAATTTTACTCTTCTGACTCGATTTTTCACGCAAATCTGCTTGTTTTTGTAACAAACCACAGGAAAGCAAAAAAAAGTACAAAATACCGATCATCTAGATATTTAATTTCTGGAAAATCTGAATAATTTTAATAAGTCTCTGTTCAGTTTGAAATACTTCTTATACTGTGTTATATATACTCGGACAAATTTTTGTACACTTTTTGTATGTTATGTATCGGCCGGTTAGCTCAGTTGGTTAGAGCGTCGTGCTAATAACGCGAATGTCGTGGGTTCGATCCCCATACTGGCCAATACTTCGTTAATTTTACTCTTCTGACTCGATTTTTCACGCAAATCTGCTTGTTTTTGTAACAAACCACAAGAAAGACAGACAATATACAAGATACCGATCATCTAGATACTTAATTTCTGGAAAATATTAATAATTTTAATAAGTCTCTGTTCAGTTTGAAATACTTCTTATACTGTGTTATATATACTCGGACAAATTTTTGTAAACTTTTTTATGTTATGTATCGACCGGTTAGCTCAGTTGGTTAGAGCGTCGTGCTAATAACGCGAATGTCGTGGGTTCGATCCCCATACTGGCCAATACTTCGTTAATTTCACTGTTCTGACTCGATTTTTCATGTAAATCTGCTTGTTTTTGTAACAAACCACAAGAAAGCAATAAAATGTACAAGATACTGATCATCTAGATAATTAATTTCTGGAAAATCTTAATAATTTTAATAAGTCTCTGTTCAGTTTGAAATACTTCTTATACTGTGTTATATATACTCGGACAAATTTTTGTAAACTTTTTTATGTTATGTATCGGCCGGTTAGCTCAGTTGGTTAGAGCGTCGTGCTAATAACGCGAATGTCGTGGGTTCGATCCCCATACTGGCCAATACTTCGTTAATTTTACTCTTCTGACTCGATTTTTCATGTAAATCTGCATGTTTTTGTAACAAACCACAAGAAAGCAAGAAAATGTACAAGATACTGATCATCTAGATAATTAATTTCTGGAAAATCTTAATAATTTTAATAAGTCTCTGTTCAGTTTGAAATACTTCTTATACTGTGTTATATATACTCGGACAAATTTTAGTAAACTTTTTTATGTTATGTATCGGCCGGTTAGCTCAGTTGGTTAAAGCGTCGTGCTAATAACGCGAATGTCGTGGGTTCGATCCCCATACTTGCCAATACTTCGTTAATTTTACTCTTCTGACTAGATTTTTTATGTAAATCTGCTTGTTTTTGTAACAAACCACAAGAAAGCAATAAAATGTACAAGATACTGGTCATCTAGATATTTAATTTCTGGAAAATCTGAATAATTTTAATAAGTCTCTGTTCAGTTTGAAATACTTCTTATACTGTGTTATATATACTCGGACAAATTTTTGTAAACTTTTTTATGTTATGTATCGGCCGGTTAGCTCAGTTGGTTAGAGCGTCGTGCTAATAACGCGAATGTCGTGGGTTCGATCCCCATACTGGCCAATACTTCGTTAATTTTACTCTTCTGACTCGATTTTTCATGTAAATCTGCTTGTTTTTGTAACAAACCACAAGAAAGCAAGAAAATGTACAAGATACTGATCATCTAGATAATTAATTTCTGGAAAATCTTAATAATTTTAATAAGTCTCTGTTCAGTTTCAAATACTTCTTATACTGTGTTATATATACTCGGACACATTTTTGTAAACTTTTTTATGTTATGTATCGGCCGGTTAGCTCAGTTGGTTAGAGCGTCGTGCTAATAACGCGAATGTCGTGGGTTCGATCCCCATACTGGCCAATACTTCGTTAATTTTACTCTTCTGACTCGATTTTTCATTTAAATCTGCTTGTTTTTGTAACAAACCACAAGAAAGCAATAAAATGTACAAGATACTGATCATCTAGATAATTAATTTCTGGAAAATCTTAATAATTTTAATAAGTCTCTGTTCAGTTTGAAATACTTCTTATACTGTGTTATATATACTCGGACAAATTTTTGTAAACTTTTTTATGTTATGTATCGGCCGGTTAGCTCAGTTGGTTAGAGCGTCGTGCTAATAACGCGAATGTCGTGGGTTCGATCCCCATACTGGCCAATACTTCGTTAATTTTACTCTTCTGACTCGATTTTTCATGTAAATCTGCTTGTTTTTGTAACAAACCACAAGAAAGCAATAAAATGTACAAGATACTTATCATCTAGATAATTAATTTCTGGAAAATCTTAATAATTTTAATAAGTCTCTGTTCAGTTTGAAATACTTCTTATACTGTGTTATATATACTCGGACAAATTTTTGTAAACTTTTTTATGTTATGTATCGGCCGGTTAGCTCAGTTGGTTAGAGCGTCGTGCTAATAACGCGAATGTCGTGGGTTCGATCCCCATACTGGCCAATACTTCGTTAATTTTACTCTTCTGACTCGATTTTTCATGTAAATCTGCTTGTTTTTGTAACAAACCACAAAAAAGCAAGAATATGTACAAGATACCGATCATCTAGATACTTAATTTCTGGAAAATCTGAATAATTTTACTAAGTCTCTGTTCAGTTTGAAATACTTCTTATACTGTGTTATATATACTCGGACAAATTTTTGTACACTTTTTGTATGTTATGTATCGGCCGGTTAGCTCAGTTAGTTAGAGCGTCGTGCTAATAACGCGAATGTCGTGGGTTCGATCCCCATACTGGCCGATACTTCGTTAATTTTACTCTTCTGACTCGATTTTTCACGCAAATCTGCTTGTTTTTGTAACAAACCACAGGCAAGCAAAAAAAAAGTACAAAATACCGATCATCTAGATATTTAATTTCTGGAAAATCTTAATAATTTTAATAAGTCTCTGTTCATTTTGAAATACTTCTTATACTGTGTTATATATACTCGGACAAATTTTTGTACACTTTTTGTATCTTATGTATCGGCCGGTTAGCTCAGTTGGTTAGAGCGTCGTGCTAATAACGCGAATGTCGTGGGTTCGATCCCCATACTGGCCAATACTTCGTTAATTTTACTCTTCTGACTCGATTTTTCACGCAAATCTGCTTGTTTTTGTAACAAACCACAGGAAAGCAAAACAAAAGTACAAAATACCGATCATCTAGATATTTAATTTCTGGAAAATCTGAATAATTTTAATAAGTCTCTGTTCACGTTGAAATATTTCTTATACTGTGTTATATATACTCGGACACATTTTTGTAAACTTTCTGTATGTTATGTATCGGCCGGTTAGCTCAGTGGGTTAGAGCGTGGTGCTAATAACGCGAATGTCGTGGGTTCGATCCCCATACTGGCCAATACTTCGTTAATTTTACTCTCCTGTCTCGATTTTTCACGCAAATCTGCTTGTTTTTGTAACAAGCCACAAGAAAGCAAAAAAAAGTACAAAATACCGATCATCTAGATATTTAATTTCTGGAAAATCTTAATAATTTTAATAAGTCTCTGTGCAGTTTGAAATACTTCTTATACTGTGTTATATATACTCGGACACATTTTTGTAAACTTTCTGTATGTTATGTATCGGCCGGTTAGCTCAGTTGGTTAGAGCGTGGTGCTAATAACGCGAATGTCGTGGGTTCGATCCCCATACTGGCCAATACTTCGTTAATTTTACTCTCCTGTCTCGATTTTTCACGCAAATCTGCTTGTTTTTGTAACAAGCCACAAGAAAGCAAAAAAAAGTACAAAATACCGATCATCTAGATATTTAATTTCTGGAAAATCTTAATAATTTTAATAAGTCTCTGTTCAGATTGAAATACTTCTTATACTGTGTTATATATACTCGGACAAATTTTTGTAAACTTTTTTATGTTATGTATCGGCCGGTTAGCTCAGTTGGTTTGAGCGTCGTGCTAATAACGCGAATGTCGTGGGTTCGATCCCCATACTGGCCAATACTACGTTAATTTTACTCTTCTGACTCGATTTTTCATGTAAATCTGCTTGTTTTTGTAACAAACCACAAGAAAGCAAAAAAATGTACAAGATACCGATCATCTAGATACTTAATTTCTGGAAAATCTGAATAATTTTAATAAGTCTCTGTTCAGTTTGAAATACTTCTTATACTGTGTTATATATACTCGGACAAATTTTTGTACACTTTTTGTATGTTATGTATCCGCCGGTTAGCTCAGTTGGTTAGAGCGTCGTGCTAATAACGCGAATGTCGTGGGTTCGATCCCCATACTGGCCAATACTTCGTTAATTTTACTCTTCTGACTCGATTTTTCACGCAAATCTGCTTGTTTTTGTAACAAACCACAAGAAAGCAAAAAGAAGTACAAGATACCGATCATCTAGATACTTTATTTCTAGAAAATCTGAATAATTTTTATAAGTCTCTTTTCAGTTTGAAATACTTCTTATACTGTGTTATATATACTCGGACAAATTTTTGTACACTTTCTGTATGTTATGTATCGGCCGGTTAGCTCAGTTGGTTAGAGCGTCGTGCTAATAACGCGAATGTCGTGGGTTCGATCCCCATACTGGCCAATACTTCGTTAATTTTACTCTTCTGACTCGATTTTTCATGTAAATCTGCTTGTTTTTGTAACAAACCACAAAAAAGCAAGAATATGTACAAGATACCGATCATCTAGATACTTAATTTCTGGAAAATCTGAATAATTTTAATAAGTCTCTGTTCAGTTTGAAATACTTCTTATACTGTGTTATATATACTCGGACAAATTTTTGTACACTTTTTGTATGTTATGTATCGGCCGGTTAGCTCAGTTAGTTAGAGCGTCGTGCTAATAACGCGAATGTCTTGGGTTCGATCCCCATACTGGCCAATACTTCGTTAATTTTACTCTTCTGACTCGATTTTTCACGCAAATCTGCTTGTTTTTGTAACAAACCACAGGCAAGCAAAAAAAAAGTACAAAATACCGATCATCTAGATATTTAATTTCTGGAAAATCTTAATAATTTTAATAAGTCTCTGTTCATTTTGAAATACTTCTTATACTGTGTTATATATACTCGGACAAATTTTTGTACACTTTTTGTATCCTATGTATCGGCCGGTTAGCTCAGTTGGTTAGAGCGTCGTGCTAATAACGCGAATGTCGTGGGTTCGATCCCCATACTGGCCAATACTTCGTTAATTTTACTCTTCTGACTCGATTTTTCACGCAAATCTGCTTGTTTTTGTAACAAACCACAGGAAAGCAAAAAAAAAGTACAAAATACCGATCATCTAGATATTTAATTTCTGGAAAATCTGAATAATTTAAATAAGTCTCTGTTCACGTTGAAATATTTCTTATACTGTGTTATATATACTCGGACACATTTTTGTAAACTTTCTGTATGTTATGTATCGGCCGGTTAGCTCAGTGGCTTAGAGCGTGGTGCTAATAACGCGAATGTCGTGGGATCGATCCCCATACTGGCCAATACTTCGTTAATTTTACTCTCCTGTCTCGATTTTTCACGCAAATCTGCTTGTTTTTGTAACAAGCCACAAGAAAGCAAAAAAAAGTACAAAATACCGATCATCTAGATATTTAATTTCTGGAAAATCTTAATAATTTTAATAAGTCTCTGTTCAGTTTGAAATACTTCTTATACTGTGTTATATATACTCGGACAAATTTTGGTACACTTTTTGTATGTTATGTATCGGCCGGTTAGCTCAGTTGGTTAGAGCGTCGTGCTAATAACGCGAATGTCGTGTGTTCGATCCCCATACTGGCCAATAGTTCGTTAATTTTACTCTTCTGACTCGATTTTTCATGTAAATCTGCTTGTTTTTGTAACAAACCACAAGAAAGCAATAAAATGTAAAAGATACTGATCATCTAGATAATTAATTTCTGGAAAATCTTAATAATTTTAATAAGTCTCTGTTCAGTTTGAAATACTTCTTATACTGTGTTATATATACTCGGACAAATTTTTGTAAACTCTTTTATGTTATGTATCGGCCGGTTAGCTCAGTTGGTTAGAGCGTCGTGCTAATAACGCGAATGTCGTGGGTTCGATCCCCATACTGGCCAATACTTCGTTAATTTTACTCTTCTGACTCGATTTTTCATGTAAATCTGCTTGTTTTTGTAACAAACCACAAAAAAGCAAGAATATGTACAAGATACCGATCATCTAGATACTTAATTTCTGGAAAATCTGAATAATTTTACTAAGTCTCTGTTCAGTTTGAAATACTTCTTATACTGTGTAATATATACTCGGACAAATTTTTGTACACTTTTTGTATGTTATGTATCGGCCGGTTAGCTCAGTTAGTTAGAGCGTCGTGCTAATAACGCGAATGTCGTGGGTTCGATCCCCATACTGGCCAATACTTCGTTAATTTTACTCTTCTGACTCGATTTTTCACGCAAATCTGCTTGTTTTTCTAACAAACCACAGGCAAGCAAAAAAAAAGTACAAAATACCGATCATCTAGATATTTAATTTCTGGAAAATCTTAATAATTTTAATAAGTCTCTGTTCATTTTGAAATACTTCTTATACTGTGTTATATATACTCGGACACATTTTTGTAAACTTTCTGTATGTTATGTATCGGCCGGTTAGCTCAGTTGGTTAGAGCGTGGTGCTAATAACGCGAATGTCGTGGGTTCGATCCCCATACTGGCCAATACTTCGTTAATTTTACTCTCCTATCTCGATTTTTCACGCAAATCTGCTTGTTTTTGTAACAAGCCACAAGAAAGCAAAAAAAAGTACAAAATACCGATCATCTAGATATTTAATTTCTGGAAAATCTTAATAATTTTAATAAGTCTCTGTTCAGTTTGAAATACTTCTTATACTGTGTTATATATACTCGGACACATTTTTGTAAACTTTTTTATGTTATGTATCGGCCGGTTAGCTCAGTTGGTTTGAGCGTCGTGCTAATAACGCGAATGTCGTGGGTTCGATCCCCATACTGGCCAATACTACGTTAATTTTACTCTTCTGACTCGATTTTTCATGTAAATCTGCTTGTTTTTATAACAAACCACAAGAAAGCAAGAAAATGTACAAGATACCGATCATCTAGATACTTAATTTCTGGAAAATCTGAATAATTTTAATAAGTCTCTGTTCAGTTTGAAATACTTCTTATACTGTGTTATATATACTCGGACAAATTTTTGTACACTTTTTGTATGTTATGTATCCGCCGGTTAGCTCAGTTGGTTAGAGCGTCGTGCTAATAACGCGAATGTCGTGGGTTCGATCCCCATACTGGCCAATACTTCGTTAATTTTACTCTTCTGACTCGATTTTTCATGCAAATCTGCTTGTTTTTGTAACAAACCACAAGAAAGCAAAAAAAAGTACAAAATACCGATCATCTAGATATTTAATTTCTGGAAAATCTTAATAATTTTAATAAGTCTTTGTTCAGTTTGAAATACTTCTTATACTGTGTTGTATATACTCGGACAAATTTTTCTAAACTGTTTCTATCTTATGTATCGGCCGGTTAGCTCAGTTGGTTAGAGCGTCGTGCTAATAACGCGAATGTCGTGGGTTCGATCCCCATACTGGCCAATACTTCGTTAATTTTACTCTTCTGACTCGATTTTTCACGCAAATCTGCTTGTTTTTGTAACAAACCACAAGAAAGCAAAAAAAAGTACAAGATACCGATCATCTAGATACTTTATTTCTAGAAAATCTGAATAATTTTTATAAGTCTCTTTTCAGTTTGAAATACTTCTTATACTGTGTTATATATACTCGGACAAATTTTTGTACACTTTCTGTATGTTATGTATCGGCCGGTTAGCTCAGTTGGTTAGAGCGTCGTGCTAATAACGCGAATGTCGTGGGTTCGATCCCCATACTGGCCAATACATCGTTAATGTTACTCTTCTGACTCGATTTTTCATGTAAATCTGCTTGTTTTTGTAACAAACCACAAGAAAGCAAGAAAATGTACAAGATACCGATCATCTAGATATTTAATTTCTGGAAAATCTGAATAATTTTACTAAGTCTCTGTTCAGTTTGAAATACTTCTTATACTGTGTTATATATACTCGGACAAATTTTTGTAAACTTTTTGTATGTTATGTATCGGCCGGTTAGCTCAGTTGGTAAGAGCGTCGTGCTAATAACGCGAATGTCGTGGGTTCGATCCCCATACTGGCCAATACTTCGTTAATTTTACTCTTCTGACTCGATTTTTCACGCAAATCTGCTTGTTTTTGTAACAAACCACAAGAAAGCAACCAAATGTACAAGATACCGATAATCTAGATATTTAATTTCTGCAAAATCTGAATAATTTTACAAGTCTCTGTTCAGTTTGAAATACTTCTTATTCTGTGTTATATATACTCGGACAAATTTTTGTAAACTTTTTGTATCTTATGTATCGGCCGGTTAGCTCAGTTGGTTAGAGCGTCGTGCTAATAACGCGAATGTCGTGGGTTCGATCCCCATACTGGCCAATACTTCGTTAATTTTACTCTTCTGACTCGATTTTTCACGCAAATCTGCTTGTTTTTGTAACAAACCACAGGCAAGCAAAAAAAGTACAAAATACCGATCATCTAGATATTTAATTTCTGGAAAATCTTAATAATTTTAATAAGCCTCTGTTCAGTTTGAAATACTTCTTATACTGTGTTATATATACTCGGACAAATTTTTGTAAACTGTTTGTATCTTATGTATCGGCCGGTTAGCTCAGTTGGTTAGAGCGTCGTGCTAATAACGCGAATGTCGTGGGTTCGATCCCCATACTGGCCAATACTTCGTTAATTTTACTCTTCTGACTCGATTTTTCACGCAAATCTGCTTGTTTTTGTAACAAACCACAAGAAAGCAATAAAATGTACAAGATACTGATCATCTAGATAATTAATTTCTGGAAAATCTTAATAATTTTAATAAGTCTCTGTTCAGTTTGAAATACTTCTTATACTGTGTTATATATACTCGGACAAATTTTTGTAAACTTTTTTATGTTATGTATCGGCCGGTTAGCTGAGTTGGTTAGAGCGTCGTGCTAATAACGCGAATGTCGTGGGTTCGATCCCCATACTGGCCAATACTTCGTTAATTTTACTCTTCTGACTCGATTTTTCATGTAAATCGGCTTGTTTTTGTAACAAACCACAAGAAAGCAATAAAATGTACAAGATACTGATCATCTAGATACTTAATTTCTGGAAAATCTGAATAATTTTAATAAGTCTCTGTTCAGTTTGAAATACTTCTTATACTGTGTTATATATACTCGGACAAATTTTTGTACACTTTTTTATGTTATGTATCGGCCGGTTAGCTCAGTTGGTTAGAGCGTCGTGCTAATAACGCGAATGTCGTGGGTTCGATCCCCATACTGGCCAATACTTCGTTAATTTTACTCTTCTGACTCGATTTTTCATGTAAATCTGCTTGTTTTTGTAACAAACCACAAGAAAGCAATAAAATGTACAAGATACTGATCATCTAGATAATTAATTTCTGGAAAATCTTAATAATTTTAATAAGTCTCTGTTCAGTTTGAAATACTTCTTATACTGTGTTATATATACTCGGACAAATTTTTGTAAACTTTTTTATGTTATGTATCGGCCGGTTAGCTCAGTTAGTTAGAGCGTCGTGCTAATAACGCGAATGTCGTGGGTTCGATCCCCATACTGGCCAATACTTCGTTAATTTTACTCTTCTGACTCGATTTTTCACGCAAATCTGCTTGTTTTTGTAACAAACCACAGGCAAGCAAAAAAAAAGTACAAAATACCGATCATCTAGATATTTAATTTCTGGAAAATCTTAATAATTTTAATAAGTCTCTGTTCATTTTGAAATACTTCTTATACTGTGTTATATATACTCGGACAAATTTTTGTAAACTTTTTGTATGTTATGTATCGGCCGGTTAGCTCAGTTGGTTAGAGCGTCGTGCTAATAACGCGAATGTCGTGGGTTCGATCCCCATACTGGCCAATACTTCGTTAATTTTACTCTTCTGACTCGATTTTTCATGAAAATGTGCTTGTTTTTGTAACAAGCCACAAGAAAGCAAAAAAAAGTACAAAATACCGATCATCTAGATATTTAATTTCTGGAAAATCTTAATAATTTTAATAAGTCTCTGTTCAGTTTGAAATACTTCTTATACTGTGTTATATATACTCGGACAAATTTTTGTAAACTTTTTTATGTTATGTATCGGCCGGTTAGCTCAGTTGGTTAGAGCGTCGTGCTAATAACGCGAATGTCGTGGGTTCGATCCCCATACTGGCCAATACTTCGTTAATTTTACTCTTCTGACTCGATTTTTCACGCAAATCTGCTGGTTTTTGTAACAAACCACAAGAAAGCAAAAAAAAGTACAAAATACCGATCATCTAGATATTTAATTTCTGGAAAATCTTAATAATTTTAATAAGTCTTTGTTCAGTTTGAAATACTTCTTATACTGTGTTATATATACTCGGACAAATTTTTGTAAGCTGTTTGTATCTTATGTATCGGCCGGTTAGCTCAGTTGGTTAGAGCGTCGTGCTAATAACGCGAATGTCGTGGGTTCGATCCCTATACTGGCCAATACTTCGTTAATTTTACTCTCCTGACTCGATTTTTCACGCAAATCTGCTTGTTTTTGTAACAAGCCACAAGAAAGCAAAAAAAAGTACAAAATACCGATCATCTAGATATTTAATTTCTGGAAAATCTTAATAATTTTAATTAGTCTCTGTTCAGTTTGAAATACTTCTTATACTGTGTTATATATACTCGGACAAATTTTTGTAAACTTTTTTATGTTATGTATCGGCCGGTTAGCTCAGTTGGTTAGAGCGTCGTGCTAATAACGCACATGTCGTGGGTTCGATCCCCATACTGTCCAATACTTCGTTAATTTTACTCTTCTGACTCGATTTTTCATGTAAATCTGCTTGTTTTTGTAACAAACCACAAGAAAGCAATAAAATGTACAAGATACTGATCATCTAGATAATTAATTTCTGGAAGATCTTAATAATTTTAATAAGTCTCTGTTCAGTTTGAAATACTTCTTATACTGTGTTATATATAGTCGGACAAATTTTTGTAAACTTTTTGTATGTTATGTATCGGCCGGTTAGCTCAGTTGGTTAGAGCGTCGTGCTAATAACGCGAATGTCGTGGGTTCGATCCCCATACTGGCCAATACTTCGTTAATTTTACTCTTCTGACTCGATTTTTCATGTAAATCTGCTTGTTTTTGTAACAAACCACAAGAAAGCAATAAAATGTACAAGATACTGATCATCTAGATAATTAATTTCTGGAAAATCTTAATAATTTTAATAAGTCTCTGTTCAGTTTGAAATACTTCTTATACTGTGTTATATATACTCGGACAAATTTTTGTAAACTTTTTTATGTTATGTATCGGCCGGTTAGCTCAGTTGGTTAGAGCGTCGTGCTAATAACGCGAATGTCGTGGGTTCGATCCCCATACTGGCCAATACTTCGTTAATTTCACTGTTCTGACTCGATTTTTCATGTAAATCTGCTTGTTTTTGTAACAAACCACAAAAAAGCAAGAATATGTACAAGATACCGATCATCTAGATACTTAATTTCTGGAAAATCTGAATAATTTTACTAAGTCTCTGTTCAGTTTGAAATACTTCTTATACTGTGTTATATATACTCGGACAAATTTTTGTACACTTTTTGTATGGTGTGTATCGGCCGGTTAGCTCAGTTAGTTAGTGCGTCGTGCTAATAACGCGAATGTCGTGGGTTCGATCCCCATACTGGCCAATACTTCGTTAATTTTACTCTTCTGACTCGATTTTTCACGCGAATCTGCTTGTTTTTGTAACAAACCACAGGCAAGCAAAAAAAAAGTACAAAATACCGATCATCTAGATATTTAATTTCTGGAAAATCTTAATAATTTTAATAAGTCTCTGTTCATTTTGAAATACTTCTTATACTGTGTTATATATACTCGGACAAATTTTTGTACACTTTTTGTATCTTATGTATCGGCCGGTTAGCTCAGTTGGTTAGAGCGTCGTGCTAATAACGCGAATGTCGTGGGTTCGATCCCCATACTGGCCAGTACTTCGTTAATTTTACTCTTCTGACTCGATTTTTCACGCAAATCTGCTTGTTTTTGTAAAAAACCACAGGAAAGCAAAAAAAAAGTACAAAATACCGATCATCTAGATATTTAATTTCTGGAAAATCTGAATAATTTTAATAAGTCTCTGTTCAGTTTGAAATACTTCTTATACTGTGTTATATATACTCGGACACATTTTTGTAAACTTTCTGTATGTTATGTATCGGCCGGTTAGCTCAGTTGGTTAGAGCGTGGTGCTAATAACGCGAATGTCGTGGGTTCGATCCCCATACTGGCCAATACTTCGTTAATTTTACTCTCCTGTCTCGATTTTTCACGCAAATCTGCTTGTTTTTGTAACAAGCCACAAGAAAGCAACAAAAAGTACAAAATACCGATCATCTAGATATTTAATTTCTGGAAAATCTTAATAATTTTAATAAGTCTCTGTTCAGATTGAAATACTTCTTATACTGTGTTATATATACTCGGACAAATTTTTGTAAACTTTTTTATGTTATGTATCGGCCGGTTAGCTCAGTTGGTTTGAGCGTCGTGCTAATAACGCGAATGTCGTGGGTTCGATCCCCATACTGGCCAATACTTCGTTAATTTTACTCTTCTGACTCGATTTTTCATGTAAATCTGCTTGTTTTTGTAACAAACCACAAGAAAGCAAGAAAATGTACAAGATACCGATCATCTAGATACTTAATTTCTGGAAAATCTGAATAATTTTAATAAGTCTCTGTTCAGTTTGAAATACTTCTTATACTGTGTTATATATACTCGGACAAATTTTTCTACACTTTTTGTATGTTATGTATCGGCCGGTTAGCTTAGTTGGTTAGAGCGTCGTGCTAATAACGCGAATGTCGTGGGTTCGATCCCCATACTGGCCAATACTTCGTTAATTTTACTCTTCTGACTCGATTTTTCACGCAAATCTGCTTGTTTTTGTAACAAACCACAAGAAAGCAAAAAAAAGTACAAAATACCGATCATCTAGATATTTAATTTCTGGAAAATCTTAATAATTTTTATAAGTCTCTGTTCAGTTTGAAATACTTCTTATACTGTGTTATATATACTCGGACAAATTTTTGTAAACTTTTTTATGTTATGTATCGGCCGGTTAGCTCAGTTGGTTAGAGCGTCGTGCTAATAACGCGAATGTCGTGGGTTCGATCCCCATACTGGCCAATACTTCGTTAATTTTACTCTTCTGACTCGATTTTTCATGTAAATCTGCTTGTTTTTGTAACAAACCACAAGAAAGCAATAAAATGTACAAGATACTGATCATCTAGATAATTAATTTCTGGAAAATCTTAATAATTTTAATAAGTCTCTGTTCAGTTTGAAATACTTCTTATACTGTGTTATATATACTCGGACAAATTTTTGTAAACTTTTTTATGTTATGTATCGGCCGGTTAGCTCAGTTGGTTAGAGCGTCGTGCTAATAACGCGAATGTCGTGGGTTCGATCCCCATACTGGCCAATACTTCGTTAATTTTACTCTTCTGACTCGATTTTTCATGTAAATCTGCTTGTTTTTGTAACAAACCACAAAAAAGCAAGAATATGTACAAGATACCGATCATCTAGATACTTAATTTCTGGAAAATCTGAATAATTTTAATAAGTCTCTGTTCAGTTGTAAATACTTTTTATACTGTGTTATATATACTCGGACAAATTTTTGTACACTTTTTGTATGTTATGTATCGGCCGGTTAGCTCAGTTAGTTAGAGCGTCGTGCTAATAACGCGAATGTCGTGGGTTCGATCCCCATACTGGCCAATACTTCGTTAATTTTACTCTCCTGTCTCGATTTTTCACGCAAATCTGCTTGTTTTTGTAACAAGCCACAAGAAAGCAAAAAAAAGTACAAAATACCGATCATCTAGATATTTAATTTCTGGAAAATCTGAATAATTTTAATAAGTCTCTGTTCAGTTTGAAATACTTCTTATACTGTGTTATATATACTCGGACACATTTTTGTAAACTTTCTGTATCTTATGTATCGGCCGGTTAGCTCAGTTGGTTAGAGCGTCGTGCTAATAACGCGAATGTCGTGGGTTCGATCCCCATACTGGCCAGTACTTCGTTAATTTTACTCTTCTGACTCGATTTTTCACGCAAATCTGCTTGTTTTTGTAAAAAACCACAGGAAAGCAAAAAAAAAGTACAAAATACCGATCATCTAGATATTTAATTTCTGGAAAATCTGAATAATTTTAATAAGTCTCTGTTCAGTTTGAAATACTTCTTATACTGTGTTATATATACTCGGACACATTTTTGTAAACTTTCTGTATGTTATGTATCGGCCGGTTAGCTCAGTTGGTTAGAGCGTGGTGCTAATAACGCGAATGTCGTGGGTTCGATCCCCATACTGGCCAATACTTCGTTAATTTTACTCTCCTGTCTCGATTTTTCACGCAAATCTGCTTGTTTTTGTAACAAGCCACAAGAAAGCAACAAAAAGTACAAAATACCGATCATCTAGATATTTAATTTCTGGAAAATCTTAATAATTTTAATAAGTCTCTGTTCAGATTGAAATACTTCTTATACTGTGTTATATATACTCGGACAAATTTTTGTAAACTTTTTTATGTTATGTATCGGCCGGTTAGCTCAGTTGGTTTGAGCGTCGTGCTAATAACGCGAATGTCGTGGGTTCGATCCCCATACTGGCCAATACTTCGTTAATTTTACTCTTCTGACTCGATTTTTCATGTAAATCTGCTTGTTTTTGTAACAAACCACAAGAAAGCAAGAAAATGTACAAGATACCGATCATCTAGATACTTAATTTCTGGAAAATCTGAATAATTTTAATAAGTCTCTGTTCAGTTTGAAATACTTCTTATACTGTGTTATATATACTCGGACAAATTTTTCTACACTTTTTGTATGTTATGTATCGGCCGGTTAGCTTAGTTGGTTAGAGCGTCGTGCTAATAACGCGAATGTCGTGGGTTCGATCCCCATACTGGCCAATACTTCGTTAATTTTACTCTTCTGACTCGATTTTTCACGCAAATCTGCTTGTTTTTGTAACAAACCACAAGAAAGCAAAAAAAAGTACAAAATACCGATCATCTAGATATTTAATTTCTGGAAAATCTTAATAATTTTTATAAGTCTCTGTTCAGTTTGAAATACTTCTTATACTGTGTTATATATACTCGGACAAATTTTTGTAAACTTTTTTATGTTATGTATCGGCCGGTTAGCTCAGTTGGTTAGAGCGTCGTGCTAATAACGCGAATGTCGTGGGTTCGATCCCCATACTGGCCAATACTTCGTTAATTTTACTCTTCTGACTCGATTTTTCATGTAAATCTGCTTGTTTTTGTAACAAACCACAAGAAAGCAATAAAATGTACAAGATACTGATCATCTAGATAATTAATTTCTGGAAAATCTTAATAATTTTAATAAGTCTCTGTTCAGTTTGAAATACTTCTTATACTGTGTTATATATACTCGGACAAATTTTTGTAAACTTTTTTATGTTATGTATCGGCCGGTTAGCTCAGTTGGTTAGAGCGTCGTGCTAATAACGCGAATGTCGTGGGTTCGATCCCCATACTGGCCAATACTTCGTTAATTTTACTCTTCTGACTCGATTTTTCATGTAAATCTGCTTGTTTTTGTAACAAACCACAAAAAAGCAAGAATATGTACAAGATACCGATCATCTAGATACTTAATTTCTGGAAAATCTGAATAATTTTAATAAGTCTCTGTTCAGTTGTAAATACTTTTTATACTGTGTTATATATACTCGGACAAATTTTTGTACACTTTTTGTATGTTATGTATCGGCCGGTTAGCTCAGTTAGTTAGAGCGTCGTGCTAATAACGCGAATGTCGTGGGTTCGATCCCCATACTGGCCAATACTTCGTTAATTTTACTCTCCTGTCTCGATTTTTCACGCAAATCTGCTTGTTTTTGTAACAAGCCACAAGAAAGCAAAAAAAAGTACAAAATACCGATCATCTAGATATTTAATTTCTGGAAAATCTTAATAATTTTAATAAGTCTCTGTTCAGATTGAAATACTTCTTATACTGTGTTATATATACTCGGACACATTTTTGTAAACTTTTTTATGTTATGTATCGGCCGGTTAGCTCAGTTGGTTTGAGCGTCGTGCTAATAACGCGAATGTCGTGGGTTCGATCCCCATACTGGCCAATACTTCGTTAATTTTACTCTTCTGACTCGATTTTTTATGTAAATCTGCTTGTTTTTGTAACAAACCACAAGAAAGCAATAAAATGTACAAGATACTGATCATCTAGATAATTAATTTCTGGAAAATCTTAATAATTTTAATAAGTCTCTGTTCAGTTTGAAATACTTCTTATACTGTGTTATATATACTCGGACAAATTTTTGTAAACTTTTTTATGTTATGTATCGGCCGGTTAGCTCAGTTGGTTAGAGCGTCGTGCTAATAACGCGAATGTCGTGGGTTCGATCCCCATACTGGCCAATACTTCGTTAATTTTACTCTTCTGACTCGATTTTTCATGTAAATCTGCTTGTTTTTGTAACAAACCACAAAAAAGCAAGAATATGTACAAGATACCGATCATCTAGATACTTTATTTCTGGAAAATCTGAATAATTTTACAAAGTCTCTGTTCAGTTTGAAATACTTCTTATACTGTGTTATATATACTCGGACAAATTTTTGTACACTTTTTGAATGTTATGTATCGGCCGGTTAGCTCAGTTAGTTAGAGCGTCGTGCTAATAACGCGAATGTCGTGGGTTCGATCCCCATACTGGCCAATACTTCGTTAATTTTACTCTTCTGACTCGATTTTTCACGCAAATCTGCTTGTTTTTGTAACAAACCACAGGCAAGCAAAAAAAAAGTACAAAATACCGATCATCTAGATATTTAATTTCTGGAAAATCTTAATAATTTTAATAAGTCTCTGTTCATTTTGAAATACTTCTTATACTGTGTTATATATACTCGGACAAATTTTTGTACACTTTTTGTATCTTATGTATCGGCCGGTTAGCTCAGTTGGTTAGAGCGTCGTGCTAATAACGCGAATGTCGTGGGTTCGATCCCCATACTGGCCAATACTTCGTTAATTTTACTCTTCTGACTCGATTTGTCACGCAAATCTGCTTGTTTTTGTAACAAACCACAGGAAAGCAAAAAAAAAGTACAAAATACCGATCATCTAGATATTTAATTTCTGGAAAATCTGAATAATTTTAATTAGTCTCTGTTCAGTTTGAAATACTTCTTATACTGTGTTATATATACTCGGACACATTTTTGTAAACTTTCTGTATGTTATGTATCGGCCGGTTAGCTCAGTTGGTTAGAGCGTGGTGCTAATAACCCGAATGTCGTGGGTTCGATCCCCATACTGGCCAATACTTCGTTAATTTTACTCTCCTGTCTCGATTTTTCACGCAAATCTGCTTGTTTTTGTAACAAACCACAAGAAAGCAAAAAAAAGTACAAAATACCGATCATCTAGATATTTAATTTCTGCAAAATCTTAATAATTTTAATAAGTCTCTGTTCAGATTGAAATACTTCTTATACTGTGTTATATATACTCGGACAAATTTTTGTAAACTTTTTTATGTTATGTATCGGCCGGTTAGCTCAGTTGGTTTGAGCGTCGTGCTAATAACGCGAATGTCGTGGGTTCGATCCCCATACTGGCCAATACTTCGTTAATTTTACTCTTCTGACTCGATTTTTCACGCAAATCTGCTTGTTTTTGTAACAAACCACAAGAAAGCAAAAAAAAGTACAAAATACCGATCATCTAGATATTTAATTTCTGGAAAATCTTAATAATTTTAATAAGTCTCTGTTCAGTTTGAAATACTTCTTATACAGTGTTATATATACTCGGACAAATTTTTGTAAACTTTTTTATGTTATGTATCGGCCGGTTAGCTCAGTTGGTTAGAGCGTCGTGCTAATAACGCGAATGTCGTGGGTTCGATCCCCATACTGGCCAATACTTCGTTAATTTTACTCTTCTGACTCGATTTTTCATGTAAATCTGCTTGTTTTTGTAACAAACCACAAGAAAGCAAGAAAATGTACAAGATACCGATCATCTAGATAATTAATTTCTGGAAAATCTGAATAATTTTAATAAGTCTCTGTTCAGTTTGAAATACTTCTTATACTGTGTTATATATACTCGGACAAATTTTTGTACACTTTTTGTATGTTATGTATCGGCCGGTTAGCTCAGTTGGTTAGAGCGTCGTGCTAATAACGCGAATGT
Organism: Sepiola atlantica; assembly: GCA_963556195.1. Lineage (NCBI taxonomy): Eukaryota > Metazoa > Mollusca > Cephalopoda > Sepiida > Sepiolidae > Sepiola > Sepiola atlantica. Next base: position 9,033,048 of record OY744532.1, on the reverse strand, counting down.
CGTGGGTTCGATCCCCATACTGGCCAATATTTCGTTAATTTTACTCTTCTGACTCGATTTTTCACGCAAATCTGCTTGTTTTTGTAACAAACCACAAGAAAGCAAAAAAAAGTACAAAATACCGATCATCTAGATAATTAATTTCTGGAAAATCTTAATAATTTTAATAAGTCTCTATTCAGTTTGAAATACTTCTTATACTGTGTTATATATACTCGGACAAATTTTTGTAAACTGTTTGTATCTTATGTATCGGCCGGTTAGCTCAGTTGGTTAGAGCGTCGTGCTGATAACGCGAATGTCGTGGTTTCGATCCCCATACTGGCCAATACTTCGTTAATTTTACTCTTCTGACTCGATTTTTTATGTAAATCTGCTTGTTTTTGTAACGAACCACAAGAAAGCAACCAAATGTACAAGATACCGATAATCTAGATATTTAATTTCTGGAAAATCTGAATAATTTTACAAAGTCTCTGTTCAGTTTGAAATACTTCTTATACTGTGTTATATATACTCGGACAAATTTTTGTAAACTTTTTGTATCTTATGTATCGGCCGGTAAGCTCAGTTGGTTAGAGCGTCGTGCTAATAACGCGAATGTCGTGGGTTCGATCCCCATACTGGCCAATACTTCGTTAATTTTACTCTTCTGGCTCGATTTTTCACGCAAATCTGCTTGTTTTTGTAACGAACCACAGGCAAGCCAAAAAAAATACAAAATACCGATCATCTAGATATTTAATTTCTAGAAAATCTTAATAATTTTAATAAGTCTCTGTTCAGTTTGAAATACTTCTTATACTGTGTTATATATACTCGGACAAATTTTTGTAAACTGTTTGTATCTTATGTATCGGCCGGTTAGCTCAGTTGGTTAGAGCGTCGTGCTGATAACGCGAATGTCGTGGTTTCGATCCCCATACTGGCCAATACTTCGTTAATTTTACTCTTCTGACTCGATTTTTCACGCAAATCTGCTTGTTTTTGTAACAAACCACAAGAAAGCAAAAAAAAGTACAAAATACCGATCATCTAGATATTTACTTTCTGGAAAATCTTAATAAGTTTAATAAGTCTCTGTTCAGTTTGAAATACTTCTTATACTGTGTTATATATACTCGGACAAATTTTTGTAAATTTTTTGTATGTTATGTATCGGCCGGTTAGCTCAGTTGGTTAGAGCGTCGTGCTAATAACGCGAATGTCGTGGGTTCGATCCCCATATTGGCCAATACTTAGTTAATTTTACTCTTCTGACTCGATTTTTTATGTAAATCTGCTTGTTTTTGTAACAAACCACAAGAAAGCAACCAATTGTACAAGATACCGATAATCTAGATATTTAATTTCTGGAAAATCTTAATAAGTTTAATAAGTCTCTGTTCAGTTTGAAATACTTCTTATACTGTGTTATATATACTCGGACAAAATTTGTAAACTTTTTGTATCTTATGTATCGGCCGGTTAGCTCAGTTGGTTAGAGCGTCGTGCTAATAACGCGAATGTCGTGGGTTCGATCCCCATACTGGCCAATACTTCGTTAATTTTACTCTTCTGACTCGATTTTTCACGCAAATCTGCTTGTTTTTGTAACAAACCACAATAAAGCAAAAAAAAGTACAAAATACCGATCATCTAGATATTTACTTTCTGGAAAATCTTAATAATTTTAATAAGTCTCTGTTCAGTTTGAAATACTTCTTATACTGTGTTATATATACTCGGACAAATTTTTGTAAATTTTTTGTATGTTATGTATCGGCCGGTTAGCTCAGTTGGTTAGAGCGTCGTGCTAATAACGCGAATGTCGTGGGTTCGATCCCCATATTGGCCAATACTTAGTTAATTTTACTCTTCTGACTCGATTTTTTATGTAAATCTGCTTGTTTTTGTAACAAACCACAAGAAAGCAACCAATTGTACAAGATACCGATAATCTAGATATTTAATTTCTGGAAAATCTTAATAAGTTTAATAAGTCTCTGTTCAGTTTGAAATACTTCTTATACTGTGTTATATATACTCGGACAAAATTTGTAAACTTTTTGTATCTTATGTATCGGCCGGTTAGCTCAGTTGGTTAGAGCGTCGTGCTAATAACGCGAATGTCGTGGGTTCGATCCCCATACTGGCCAATACTTCGTTAATTTTACTCTTCTGACTCGATTTTTCACGCAAATCTGCTTGTTTTTGTAACAAACCACAGGCAAGCAAAAAAAAAGTACAAAATACCGATCATCTAGATATTTAATTTCTGGAAAATCTTAATAATTTTAATAAGTCTCTGTTCAGTTTGAAATACTTCTTATACTGTGTTATATATACTCGGACACATTTTTGTAAACTTTTTGGATGTTATGTATCGGCCGGTTAGCTCAGTTGGTTAGAGCGTCGTGCTAATAACGCGAATGTTGTGGGTTCGATCCCCATACTGGCCAATACTTCGTTAATTTTACTCTTCTGACTCAATTTTTCACGCAAATCTGCTTGTTTTTTGTTACAAGCCACAAGAAAGCAAAAAAAAAGTACAAAATACCGATCATCTAGATATTTAATTTCTGGAAAATCTTAATAATTTTAATAAGTCTCTGTTCAGTTTGAAATACTTCTTATACTGTGTTATATATACTCGGACAAATTTTTGTAAATTTTTTGTATGTTATGTATCGGCCGGTTAGCTCAGTTAGTTAGAGCGTCGTGCTAATAACGCGAATGTCGTGGGTTCGATCCCCATACTGGCCAATGCTTAGTTAATTTTACTCTTCTGACTCGATTTTTTATGTAAATCTGCTTGTTTTTGTAACAAACCACAAGAAAGCAACCAAATGTACAAGATACCGATAATCTAGATATTTAATTTCTGGAAAATCTGAATAATTTTACTAAGTCTCTGTTCAGTTTGAAATACTTCTTATACTGTGTTATATATAATCGGACAAAATTTGTAAACTTTTTGTATCTTATGTATCGGCCGGTTAGCTCAGTTGGTTAGAGCGTGGTGCTAATAACGCGAATGTCGTGGGTTCGATCCCCATACTGGCCAATACTTCGTTAATTTCACTGTTCTGACTCGATTTTTCATGTAAATCTGCTTGTTTTTGTAACAAACCACAAAAAAGCAAGAATATGTACAAGATACCGATCATCTAGATACTTAATTTCTGGAAAATCTGAATAATTTTACTAAGTCTCTGTTCAGTTTGAAATACTTCTTATACTGTGTTATATATACTCGGACAAATTTTTGTACACTTTTTGTATGTTATGTATCGGCCGGTTAGCTCAGTTAGTTAGTGCGTCGTGCTAATAACGCGAATGTCGTGGGTTCGATCCCCATACTGGCCAATACTTCGTTAATTTTACTCTTCTGACTCGATTTTTCACGCGAATCTGCTTGTTTTTGTAACAAACCACAGGCAAGCAAAAAAAAAGTACAAAATACCGATCATCTAGATATTTAATTTCTGGAAAATCTTAATAATTTTAATAAGTCTCTGTTCATTTTGAAATACTTCTTATACTGTGTTATATATACTCGGACAAATTTTTGTACACTTTTTGTATCTTATGTATCGGCCGGTTAGCTCAGTTGGTTAGAGCGTCGTGCTAATAACGCGAATGTCGTGGGTTCGATCCCCATACTGGCCAGTACTTCGTTAATTTTATTCTTCTGACTCGATTTTTCACGCAAATCTGCTTGTTTTTGTAAAAAACCACAGGAAAGCAAAAAAAAAGTACAAAATACCGATCATCTAGATATTTAATTTCTGGAAAATCTGAATAATTTTAATAAGTCTCTGTTCAGTTTGAAATACTTCTTATACTGTGTTATATATACTCGGACACATTTTTGTAAACTTTCTGTATGTTATGTATCGGCCGGTTAGCTCAGTTGGTTAGAGCGTGGTGCTAATAACGCGAATGTCGTGGGTTCGATCCCCATACTGGCCAATACTTCGTTAATTTTACTCTCCTGTCTCGATTTTTCACGCAAATCTGCTTGTTTTTGTAACAAGCCACAAGAAAGCAACAAAAAGTACAAAATACCGATCATCTAGATATTTAATTTCTGGAAAATCTTAATAATTTTAATAAGTCTCTGTTCAGATTGAAATACTTCTTATACTGTGTTATATATACTCGGACAAATTTTTGTAAACTTTTTTATGTTATGTATCGGCCGGTTAGCTCAGTTGGTTTGAGCGTCGTGCTAATAACGCGAATGTCGTGGGTTCGATCCCCATACTGGCCAATACTTCGTTAATTTTACTCTTCTGACTCGATTTTTCATGTAAATCTGCTTGTTTTTGTAACAAACCACAAGAAAGCAAGAAAATGTACAAGATACCGATCATCTAGATACTTAATTTCTGGAAAATCTGAATAATTTTAATAAGTCTCTGTTCAGTTTGAAATACTTCTTATACTGTGTTATATATACTCGGACAAATTTTTCTACACTTTTTGTATGTTATGTATCGGCCGGTTAGCTTAGTTGGTTAGAGCGTTGTGCTAATAACGCGAATGTCGTGGGTTCGATCCCCATACTGGCCAATACTTCGTTAATTTTACTCTTCTGACTCGATTTTTCACGCAAATCTGCTTGTTTTTGTAACAAACCACAAGAAAGCAAAAAAAAGTACAAAATACCGATCATCTAGATATTTAATTTCTGGAAAATCTTAATAATTTTTATAAGTCTCTGTTCAGTTTGAAATACTTCTTATACTGTGTTATATATACTCGGACAAATTTTTGTAAACTTTTTTATGTTATGTATCGGCCGGTTAGCTCAGTTGGTTAGAGCGTCGTGCTAATAACGCGAATGTCGTGGGTTCGATCCCCATACTGGCCAATACTTCGTTAATTTTACTCTTCTGACTCGATTTTTCATGTAAATCTGCTTGTTTTTGTAACAAACCACAAGAAAGCAATAAAATGTACAAGATACTGATCATCTAGATAATTAATTTCTGGAAAATCTTAATAATTTTAATAAGTCTCTGTTCAGTTTGAAATACTTCTTATACTGTGTTATATATACTCGGACAAATTTTTGTAAACTTTTTTATGTTATGTATCGGCCGGTTAGCTCAGTTGGTTAGAGCGTCGTGCTAATAACGCGAATGTCGTGGGTTCGATCCCCATACTGGCCAATACTTCGTTAATTTTACTCTTCTGACTCGATTTTTCATGTAAATCTGCTTGTTTTTGTAACAAACCACAAAAAAGCAAGAATATGTACAAGATACCGATCATCTAGATACTTAATTTCTGGAAAATCTGAATAATTTTAATAAGTCTCTGTTCAGTTGTAAATACTTTTTATACTGTGTTATATATACTCGGACAAATTTTTGTACACTTTTTGTATGTTATGTATCGGCCGGTTAGCTCAGTTAGTTAGAGCGTCGTGCTAATAACGCGAATGTCGTGGGTTCGATCCCCATACTGGCCAATACTTCGTTAATTTTACTCTTCTGACTCGATTTTTCACGCAAATCTGCTTGTTTTTGTAACAAACCACAAGAAAGCAAAAAAAAGTACAAAATACCGATCATCTAGATATTTAATTTCTGGAAAATCTTAATAATTTTAATAAGTCTCTGTTCAGATTGAAATACTTCTTATACAGTGTTATATATACTCGGACACATTTTTGTAAACTTTTTTATGTTATGTATCGGCCGGTTAGCTCAGTTGGTTAGAGCGTCGTGCTAATAACGCGAATGTCGTGGGTTCGATCCCCATACTGGCCAATACTTCGTTAATTTTACTCTTCTGACTCGATTTTTTATGTAAATCTGCTTGTTTTTGTAACAAACCACAAGAAAGCAATAAAATGTACAAGATACTGATCATCTAGATAATTAATTTCTGGAAAATCTTAATAATTTTAATAAGTCTCTGTTCAGTTTGAAATACTTCTTATACTGTGTTATATATACTCGGACAAATTTTTGTAAACTTTTTTATGTTATGTATCGGCCGGTTAGCTCAGTTGGTTAGAGCGTCGTGCTAATAACGCGAATGTCGTGGGTTCGATCCCCATACTGGCCAATACTTCGTTAATTTTACTCTTCTGACTCGATTTTTCATGTAAATCTGCTTGTTTTTGTAACAAACCACAAAAAAGCAAGAATATGTACAAGATACCGATCATCTAGATACTTTATTTCTGGAAAATCTGAATAATTTTACAAAGTCTCTGTTCAGTTTGAAATACTTCTTATACTGTGTTATATATACTCGGACAAATTTTTGTACACTTTTTGAATGTTATGTATCGGCCGGTTAGCTCAGTTAGTTAGAGCGTCGTGCTAATAACGCGAATGTCGTGGGTTCGATCCCCATACTGGCCAATACTTCGTTAATTTTACTCTTCTGACTCGATTTTTCACGCAAATCTGCTTGTTTTTGTAACAAACCACAGGCAAGCAAAAAAAAAGTACAAAATACCGATCATCTAGATATTTACTTTCTGGAAAATCTTAATAATTTTAATAAGTCTCTGTTCATTTTGAAATACTTCTTATACTGTGTTATATATACTCGGACAAATTTTTGTACACTTTTTGTATCTTATGTATCGGCCGGTTAGCTCAGTTGGTTAGAGCGTCGTGCTAATAACGCGAATGTCGTGGGTTCGATCCCCATACTGGCCAATACTTCGTTAATTTTACTCTTCTGACTCGATTTGTCACGCAAATCTGCTTGTTTTTGTAACAAACCACAGGAAAGCAAAAAAAAAGTACAAAATACCGATCATCTAGATATTTAATTTCTGGACAATCTGAATAATTTTAATTAGTCTCTGTTCAGTTTGAAATACTTCTTATACTGTGTTATATATACTCGGACACATTTTTGTAAACTTTCTGTATGTTATGTATCGGCCGGTTAGCTCAGTTGGTTAGAGCGTGGTGCTAATAACCCGAATGTCGTGGGTTCGATCCCCATACTGGCCAATACTTCGTTAATTTTACTCTCCTGTCTCGATTTTTCACGCAAATCTGCTTGTTTTTGTAACAAACCACAAGAAAGCAAAAAAAAGTACAAAATACCGATCATCTAGATATTTAATTTCTGCAAAATCTTAATAATTTTAATAAGTCTCTGTTCAGATTGAAATACTTCTTATACTGTGTTATATATACTCGGACAAATTTTTGTAAACTTTTTTATGTTATGTATCGGCCGGTTAGCTCAGTTGGTTTGAGCGTCGTGCTAATAACGCGAATGTCGTGGGTTCGATCCCCATACTGGCCAATACTTCGTTAATTTTACTCTTCTGACTCGATTTTTCATGTAAATCTGCTTGTTTTTGTAACAAACCACAAGAAAGCAAGAAAATGTACAAGATACCGATCATCTAGATACTTAATTTCTGGAAAATCTGAATAATTTTAATAAGTCTCTGTTCAGTTTGAAATACTTCTTATACTGTGTTATATATACTCGGACAAATTTTTGTAAACTTTTTTATGTTATGTATCGGCCGGTTAGCTCAGTTGGTTAGAGCGTCGTGCTAATAACGCGAATGTCGTGGGTTCGATCCCCATACTGGCCAATACTTCGTTAATTTTACTCTTCTGACTCGATTTTTCACGCAAATCTGCTTGTTTTTGTAACAAACCACAAGAAAGCAAAAAAAAGTACAAAATACCGATCATCTAGATATTTAATTTCTGGAAAATCTTAATAATTTTAATAAGTCTCTGTTCAGTTTGAAATACTTCTTATACAGTGTTATATATACTCGGACAAATTTTTGTAAACTTTTTTATGTTATGTATCGGCCGGTTAGCTCAGTTGGTTAGAGCGTCGTGCTAATAACGCGAATGTCGTGGGTTCGATCCCCATACTGGCCAATACTTCGTTAATTTTACTCTTCTGACTCGATTTTTCATGTAAATCTGCTTGTTTTTGTAACAAACCACAAGAAAGCAAGAAAATGTACAAGATACCGATCATCTAGATAATTAATTTCTGGAAAATCTGAATAATTTTAATAAGTCTCTGTTCAGTTTGAAATACTTCTTATACTGTGTTATATATACTCGGACAAATTTTTGTACACTTTTTGTATGTTATGTATCGGCCGGTTAGCTCAGTTGGTTAGAGCGTCGTGCTAATAACGCGAATGTCGTGGGTTCGATCCCCATACTGGCCAATACTTCGTTAATTTTACTCTTCTGACTCGATTTTTCACGCAAATCTGCTTGTTTTTGTAACAAACCACAAGAAAGCAAAAAAAAGTACAAAATACCGATCATCTAGATAATTAATTTCTGGAAAATCTTAATAATTTTAATAAGTCTCTATTCAGTTTGAAATACTTCTTATACTGTGTTATATATACTCGGACAAATTTTTGTAAATTTTTTGTATGTTATGTATCGGCCGGTTAGCTCAGTTGTTTAGAGCGTCGTGGTAATAACGCGAATGTCGTGGGTTCGATCCCCATACTGGCCAATACTTAGTTAATTTTACTCTTCTGACTCGATTTTTTATGTAAATCTGCTTGTTTTTGTAACAAACCACAAGAAAGCAACCAAATGTACAAGATACCGATAATCTAGATATTTAATTTCTGGAAAATCTGAATAATTTTACAAAGTCTCTGTTCAGTTTGAAATACTTCTTATACTGTGTTATATATACTCGGACAAATTTTTGTAAACTTTTTGTATCTTATGTATCGGCCGGTAAGCTCAGTTGGTTAGAGCGTCGTGCTAATAACGCGAATGTCGTGGGTTCGATCCCCATACTGGCCAATACTTCGTTAATTTTACTCTTCTGGCTCGATTTTTCACGCAAATCTGCTTGTTTTTGTAACGAACCACAGGCAAGCCAAAAAAAATACAAAATACCGATCATCTAGATATTTAATTTCTAGAAAATCTTAATAATTTTAATAAGTCTCTGTTCAGTTTGAAATACTTCTTATACTGTGTTATATATACTCGGACAAATTTTTGTAAACTGTTTGTATCTTATGTATCGGCCGGTTAGCTCAGTTGGTTAGAGCGTCGTGCTGATAACGCGAATGTCGTGGGTTCGATCCCCATACTGGCCAATACTTCGTTAATTTTACTCTTCTGACTCGATTTTTCACGCAAATCTGCTTGTTTTTGTAACAAACCACAAGAAAGCAAAAAAAAGTACAAAATACCGATCATCTAGATATTTACTTTCTGGAAAATCTTAATAAGTTTAATAAGTCTCTGTTCAGTTTGAAATACTTCTTATACTGTGTTATATATACTCGGACAAATTTTTGTAAATTTTTTGTATGTTATGTATCGGCCGGTTAGCTCAGTTGGTTAGAGCGTCGTGCTAATAACGCGAATGTCGTGGGTTCGATCCCCATATTGGCCAATACTTAGTTAATTTTACTCTTCTGACTCGATTTTTTATGTAAATCTGCTTGTTTTTGTAACAAACCACAAGAAAGCAACCAATTGTACAAGATACCGATAATCTAGATATTTAATTTCTGGAAAATCTTAATAAGTTTAATAAGTCTCTGTTCAGTTTGAAATACTTCTTATACTGTGTTATATATACTCGGACAAAATTTGTAAACTTTTTGTATCTTATGTATCGGCCGGTTAGCTCAGTTGGTTAGAGCGTCGTGCTAATAACGCGAATGTCGTGGGTTCGATCCCCATACTGGCCAATACTTCGTTAATTTTACTCTTCTGACTCGATTTTTCACGCAAATCTGCTTGTTTTTGTAACAAACCACAATAAAGCAAAAAAAAGTACTAAATACCGATCATCTAGATATTTACTTTCTGGAAAATCTTAATAATTTTAATAAGTCTCTGTTCAGTTTGAAATACTTCTTATACTGTGTTATATATACTCGGACAAATTTTTGTAAATTTTTTGTATGTTATGTATCGGCCGGTTAGCTCAGTTGGTTAGAGCGTCGTGCTAATAACGCGAATGTCGTGGGTTCGATCCCCATATTGGCCAATACTTAGTTAATTTTACTCTTCTGACTCGATTTTTTATGTAAATCTGCTTGTTTTTGTAACAAACCACAAGAAAGCAACCAATTGTACAAGATACCGATAATCTAGATATTTAATTTCTGGAAAATCTTAATAAGTTTAATAAGTCTCTGTTCAGTTTGAAATACTTCTTATACTGTGTTATATATACTCGGACAAAATTTGTAAACTTTTTGTATCTTATGTATCGGCCGGTTAGCTCAGTTGGTTAGAGCGTCGTGCTAATAACGCGAATGTCGTGGGTTCGATCCCCATACTGGCCAATACTTCGTTAATTTTACTCTTCTGACTCGATTTTTCACGCAAATCTGCTTGTTTTTGTAACAAACCACAGGCAAGCAAAAAAAAAGTACAAAATACCGATCATCTAGATATTTAATTTCTGGAAAATCTTAATAATTTTAATAAGTCTCTGTTCAGTTTGAAATACTTCTTATACTGTGTTATATATACTCGGACACATTTTTGTAAACTTTTTGGATGTTATGTATCGGCCGGTTAGCTCAGTTGGTTAGAGCGTCGTGCTAATAACGCGAATGTCGTGGGTTCGATCCCCATACTGGCCAATACTTCGTTAATTTTACTCTTCTGACTCGATTTTTCACGCAAATCTGCTTGTTTTTGTAACAAACCACAAGAAAGCAAAAAAAAGTACAAAATACCGATCATCTAGATATTTAATTTCTGGAAAATCTTAATAATTTTAATAAGTCTCTGTTCAGTTTGAAATACTTCTTATACTGTGTTATATATACTCGGACAAATTTTTGTACACTTTTTTATGTTATGTATCGGCCGGTTAGCTCAGTTGGTTAGAGCGTCGTGCTAATAACGCGAATGTCGTGGGTTCGATCCCCATACTGGCCAATACTTCGTTAATTTTACTCTTCTGACTCGATTTTTCACGCAAATCTGCTTGTTTTTGTAACAAACCACAAGAAAGCAAAAAAAAGTACAAAATACCGATCATCTAGATATTTACTTTCTGGAAAATCTTAATAATTTTAATAAGTCTCTGTTCAGTTTGAAATACTTCTTATACTGTGTTATATATACTCGGACAAATTTTTGTAAATTTTTTGTATGTTATGTATCGGCCGGTTAGCTCAGTTGGTTAGAGCGTCGTGCTAATAACGCGAATGTCGTGGGTTCGATCCCCATACTGGCCAATACTTAGTTAATTTTACTCTTCTGACTCGATTTTTTATGTAAATCTGCTTGTTTTTGTAACAAACCACAAGAAAGCAACCAATTGTACAAGATACCGATAATCTAGATATTTAATTTCTGGAAAATCTTAATAATTTTAATAAGTCTCTGTTCAGTTTGAAATACTTCTTATACTGTGTTATATATACTCGGACAAAATTTGTAAACTTTTTGTATCTTATGTATTGGCCGGTTAGCTCAGTTGGTTAGAGCGTCGTGCTAATAACGCGAATGTCGTGGGTTCGATCCCCATACTGGCCAATACTTCGTTAATTTTACTCTTCTGACTCGATTTTTCACGCAAATCTGCTTGTTTTTGTAACAAACCACAGGCAAGCAAAAAAAAAGTACAAAATACCGATCATCTAGATATTTAATTTCTGGAAAATCTTAATAATTTTAATAAGTCTCTGTTCAGTTTGAAATACTTCTTATACTGTGTTATATATACTCGGACACATTTTTGTAAGTTTTTTGGATGTTATGTATCGGCCGGTTAGCTCAGTTGGTTAGAGCTTCGTGCTAATAATGCGAATGTTGTGGGTTCGATCCCCATACTGGCCAATACTTCGTTAATTTTACTCTTCTGACTCAATTTTTCACGCAAATCTGCTTGTTTTTTGTTACAAGCCACAAGAAAGCAAAAAAAAAGTACAAAATACCGATCATCTAGATATTTAATTTCTGGAAAATCTTAATAATTTTAATAAGTCTCTGTTCAGTTTGAAATACTTCTTATACTGTGTTATATATACTCGGACAAATTTTTGTAAACTTTTTTATGTTATGTATCGGCCGGTTAGCTCAGTTGGTTAGAGCGTCGTGCTAATAACGCGAATGTCGTGGGTTCGATCCCCATACTGGCCAATACTTCGTTAATTTTACTCTTCTGACTCGATTTTTCACGCAAATCTGCTTGTTTTTGTAACAAACCACAGGCAAGCAAAAAAAAAGTACAAAATACCGATCATCTAGATATTTAATTTCTGGAAAATCTTAATAATTTTAATAAGTCTCTGTTCAGTTTGAAATACTTCTTATACTGTGTTATATATACTCAGACACATTTTTGTAAACTTTTTGGATGTTATGTATCGGCCGGTTAGCTCAGTTGGTTAGAGCTTCGTGCTAATTACGCGAATGTTGTGGGTTCGATCCCCATACTGGCCAATACTTCGTTAATTTTACTCTTCTGACTCAATTTTTAACGCAAATCTGCTTGTTTTTTGTTACAAGCCACAAGAAAGCAAAAAAAAGTACAAAATACCGATCATCTAGATATTTAATTTCTGGAAAATCTTAATAATTTTAATAAGTCTCTGTTCAGTTTGAAATACTTCTTATACTGTGTTATATATACTCGGACAAATTTTTGTAAACTTTTTTATGTTATGTATCGGCCGGTTAGCTCAGTTGGTTAGAGCGTCGTGCTAATAACGCGAATGTCGTGGGTTCGATCCCCATACTGGCCAATACTTCGTTAATTTTACTCTTCTGACTCGATTTTAAACGCAAATCTGCTTGTTTTTGTAACAAACCACAAGAAAGCAAAAAAAAGTACAAAATACCGATCATCTAGATATTTACTTTCTGGAAAATCTTAATAATTTTAATAAGTCTCTGTTCAGTTTGAAATACTTCTTATACTGTGTTATATATACTCGGACACATTTTTGTAAACTTTTTGTATGTTATGTATCGGCCGGTTAGCTCAGTTGGTTAGAGCGTCGTGCTAATAACGCGAATGTCGTGGGTTCGATCCCCATACTGGCCAATACTTCGTTAATTTTACTCTTCTGACTCGATTTTTCACGCAAATCTGCTTGTTTTTGTAACAAACCACAAGAAAGCAAAAAAAAAGTACAAAATACCGATCATCTAGATATTTAATTTCTGGAAAATCTTAATAATTTTAATAAGTCTCTGTTCAGTTTGAAATACTTCTTATACTGTGTTATATATACTCGGACACATTTTTGTAAACTTTTTGGATGTTATGTATCGGCCGGTTAGCTCAGTTGGTTAGAGCTTCGTGCTAATTACGCGAATGTTGTGGGTTCGATCCCCATACTGGCCAATACTTCGTTAATTTTACTCTTCTGACTCAATTTTTAACGCAAATCTGCTTGTTTTTTGTTACAAGCCACAAGAAAGCAAAAAAAAAGTACAAAATACCGATCATCTAGATATTTAATTTCTGGAAAATCTTAATAATTTTAATAAGTCTCTGTTCAGTTTCAAATACTTCTTATACTGTGTTATATATACTCGGACAAATTTTTGTAAACTTTTTTATGTTATGTATCGGCCGGTTAGCTCAGTTGGTTAGAGCGTCGTGCTAATAACGCGAATGTCGTGGGTTCGATCCCCATACTGGCCAACACTTCGTTAATTTTACTCTTCTGACTCGATTTTTAACGCAAATCTGCTTGTTTTTGTAACAAACCACAAGAAAGCAAAAAAAAGTACAAAATACCGATCATCTAGATATTTACTTTCTGGAAAATCTTAATAATTTTAATAAGTCTCTGTTCAGTTTGAAATACTTCTTATACTGTGTTATATATACTCGGACACATTTTTGTAAACTTTTTGTATGTTATGTATCGGCCGGTTAGCTCAGTTGGTTAGAGCGTCGTGCTAATAACGCGAATGTCGTGGGTTCGATCCCCATACTGGCCAATACTTCGTTAATTTTACTCTTCTGACTCGATTTTTCACGCAAATCTGCTTGTTTTTGTAACAAACCACAAGAAAGCAAAAAAAAAGTACAAAATACCGATCATCTAGATATTTAATTTCTGGAAAATCTTAATAATTTTAATAAGTCTCTGTTCAGTTTGAAATACTTCTTATACTGTGTTATATATACTCGGACACATTTTTGTAAACTTTTTGGATGTTATGTATCGGCCGGTTAGCTCAGTTGGTTAGAGCTTCGTGCTAATTACGCGAATGTTGTGGGTTCGATCCCCATACTGGCCAATACTTCGTTAATTTTACTCTTCTGACTCAATTTTTAACGCAAATCTGCTTGTTTTTTGTTACAAGCCACAAGAAAGCAAAAAAAAAGTACAAAATACCGATCATCTAGATATTTAATTTCTGGAAAATCTTAATAATTTTAATAAGTCTCTGTTCAGTTTGAAATACTTCTTATACTGTGTTATATATACTCGGACAAATTTTTGTAAACTTTTTTATGTTATGTATCGGCCGGTTAGCTCAGTTGGTTAGAGCGTCGTGCTAATAACGCGAATGTCGTGGGTTCGATCCCCATACTGGCCAATACTTCGTTAATTTTACTCTTCTGACTCGATTTTTAACGCAAATCTGCTTGTTTTTGTAACAAACCACAAGAAAGCAAAAAAAAGTACAAAATACCGATCATCTAGATATTTACTTTCTGGAAAATCTTAATAATTTTAATAAGTCTCTGTTCAGTTTGAAATACTTCTTATACTGTGTTATATATACTCGGACACATTTTTGTAAACTTTTTGTATGTTATGTATCGGCCGGTTAGCTCAGTTGGTTAGAGTGTCGTGCTAATAACGCGAATGTCGTGGGTTCGATCCCCATACTGGCCAATACTTCGTTAATTTTACTCTTCTGACTCAATTTTTCACGCAAATCTGCTTGTTTTTGTAACAAACCACAAGAAAGCAAAAAAATGTACAAGATACCGATCATCTAGGTACTTAATTTCTGGAAAATCTGAATAATTTTAATAAGTCTCTGTTCAGTTTGAAATACTTCTTATACTGTGTTATATATACTCGGACAAATTTTTGTACACTTTTTGTATGTTATGTATCGGCCGGTTAGCTCAGTTGGTTAGAGCGTCGTGCTAATAACGCGAATGTCGTGTATTCGAACCTCATACTGGCCAATACTTCGTTAATTTTACTCTTCTGACTCGATTTTTCACGCAAATCTGCTTGTTTTTGTAACAAATCACAAGAAAGCAAACAAAAAGTACAAAATACCGATCATCTAGATATTTAATTTCTGGAAAATCTTAATAATTTTAATAAGTCTCTGTTCAGTTTGAAATACTTCTTATACTGTGTTATATATACTCGGACAAATTTTTGTAAACTTTTTGTATGTTATGTATCGGCCGGTTAGCTCAGTTGGTTAGAGCGTCGTGCTAATAACGCGAATGTCGTGGGTTCGATCCCCATACTGGCCAATACTTCGTTAAATTTACTCTTCTGACTCGATTTTTCACGCAAATCTGCTTGTTTTTGTAACAAACCACAAGAAAGCAAAAAAAAGTACAAAATACCGATCATCTAGATATTTAATTTCTGGAAAATCTGAATAATTTTAATAAGTCTCTGTTCAGTTTGAAATACTTCTTATACTGTGTTATATATACTCGGACAAATTTTTGTAAATTTTTTGTATGTTATGTATCGGCCGGTTAGCTCAGTTGGTTAGAGCGTCGTGCTAATAACGCGAATGTCGTGGGTTCGAGCCCCATACTGGCCAATACTTCGTTAATTTTACTCTTCTGACTCGATTTTTTATGTAAATCTGCTTGTTTTTGTAACAAACCACAAGAAAGCAAGAAAATGTACAAGATACCGATAATCTAGATATTTAATTTCTGGAAAATCTGAATAATTTTAATAAGTCTCTGTTCAGTTTGAAATACTTCTTATACTGTGTTATATATACTCGGACAAATATTTGTAAACTTTTTGTATGTTATGTATCGGCCGGTTAGCTCAGTTGGTTAGAGCGTCGTGCTAATAACGCGAATGTCGTGGGTTCGATCCCCATACTGGCCAATACTTCGTTAATTTTACTCTTCTGACTCGATTTTTTATGTAAATCTGCTTGTTTTTGTAACAAACCACAAGAAAGCAAGAAAATGTACAAGATACCGATAATCTAGATATTTAATTTCTGGAAAATCTGAATAATTTTACTAAGTCTCTGTTCAGTTTGAAATACTTCTTATACTGTGTTATATATACTAGGAACAATTTTTGTAAACTTTTTGTATGTTATGTATCGGCCGGTTAGCTCAGTTGGTTAGAGCGTCGTGCTAATAACGCGAATGTCGTGGGTTCGATCCCCATACTGGCCAATACTTCGTTAATTTTACTCTTCTGACTCGATTTTTCACGCAAATCTGCTTGTTTTTGTAACAAACCACAAGAAAGCAAAAAAAAGTACAAAATACCGATCATCTAGATATTTACTTTCTGGAAAATCTTAATAATTTTAATAAGTCTCTGTTCAGTTTGAAATACTTCTTATACTGTGTTATATATACTCGGACACATTTTTGTAAACTTTTTGGATGTTATGTATCGGCCGGTTAGCTCAGTTGGTTAGAGCTTCGTGCTAATTACGCGAATGTTGTGGGTTCGATCCCCATACTGGCCAATACTTCGTTAATTTTACTCTTCTGACTCAATTTTTAACGCAAATCTGCTTGTTTTTTGTTACAAGCCACAAGAAAGCAAAAAAAAAGTACAAAATACCGATCATCTAGATATTTAATTTCTGGAAAATCTTAATAATTTTAATAAGTCTCTGTTCAGTTTGAAATACTTCTTATACTGTGTTATATATACTCGGACAAATTTTTGTAAACTTTTTTATGTTATGTATCGGCCGGTTAGCTCAGTTGGTTAGAGCGTCGTGCTAATAACGCGAATGTCGTGGGTTCGATCCCCATACTGGCCAATACTTCGTTAATTTTACTCTTCTGACTCGATTTTTAACGCAAATCTGCTTGTTTTTGTAACAAACCACAAGAAAGCAAAAAAAAGTACAAAATACCGATCATCTAGATATTTACTTTCTGGAAAATCTTAATAATTTTAATAAGTCTCTGTTCAGTTTGAAATACTTCTTATACTGTGTTATATATACTCGGACACATTTTTGTAAACTTTTTGTATGTTATGTATCGGCCGGTTAGCTCAGTTGGTTAGAGCGTCGTGCTAATAACGCGAATGTCGTGGGTTCGATCCCCATACTGGCCAATACTTCGTTAATTTTACTCTTCTGACTCAATTTTTCACGCAAATCTGCTTGTTTTTGTAACAAACCACAAGAAAGCAAAAAAAAAGTACAAAATACCGATCATCTAGATATTTAATTTCTGGAAAATCTTAATAATTTTAATAAGTCTCTGTTCAGTTTGAAATACTTCTTATACTGTGTTATATATACTCGGACAAATTTTTGTAAACTTTTTTATGTTATGTATCGGCCGGTTAGCTCAGTTGGTTAGAGCGTCGTGCTAATAACGCGAATGTCGTGGGTTCGATCCCCATACTGGCCAATACTTCGTTAATTTTACTCTTCTGACTCGATTTTTCATGTAAATCTGCTTGTTTTTGTAACAAACCACAAGAAAGTAAGAAAATGTACAAGATACCGATCATCTAGATATTTAATTTCTGGAAAACTTCAATAATTTTAATAAGTCTCTGTTCAGTTTGAAATACTTCTTATACTGTGTTATATATACTCGGACAAATTTTTGTAAACTTTTTGTATGTTATGTATCGGCCGGTTAGCTCAGTTTGTTATAGCGTCGTGCTAATAACGCGAATGTCGTGGGTTCGATCCCCATACTGGCCAATACTTCGTTAATTTTACTTTTCTGACTCGATTTTTCACGCAAATCTGCTTGTTTTTGTAACAAGCCACAAGAAAGCAAAAAAAAGTACAAAATACCGATCATCTAGATATTTAATTTCTGGAAAATCTTAATAATTTTAATAAGTCTCTGTTCAGTTTGAAATACTTCTTATACTGTGTTATATATACTCGGACAAATTTTTGTAAACTTTTTGTATGTTATGTATCGGCCGGTTAGCTCAGTTGGTTAGAGCGTCGTGCTAATAACGCGAATGTCGTGGCTTCGATCCCCATACTGGCCAATACTTCGTTAATTTTACTCTTCTGACTCGATTTTTCATGTAAATCTGCTTGTTTTTGTAACAAACCACAAAAAAGCAAGAAAATGTACAAGATACCGATCATCTAGGTACTTAATTTCTGGAAAATCTGAATAATTTTAATAAGTCTCTGTTCAGTTTGAAATACTTCTTATACTGTGTTATATATACTCGGACAAATTTTTGTACACTTTTTGTATGTTATGTATCGGCCGGTTAGCTCAGTTGGTTAGAGCGTCGTGCTAATAACGCGAATGTCGTGTATTCGAACCTCATACTGGCCAATACTTCGTTAATTTTACTCTTCTGACTCGATTTTTCACGCAAATCTGCTTGTTTTTGTAACAAACCACAAGAAAGCAAACAAAAAGTACAAAATACCGATCATCTAGATATTTAATTTCTGGAAAATCTTAATAATTTTAATAAGTCTCTGTTCAGTTTGAAATACTTCTTATACTGTGTTATATATACTCGGACAAATTTTTGTAAACTTTTTGTATGTTATGTATCGGCCGGTTAGCTCAGTTGGTTAGAGCGTCGTGCTAATAACGCGAATGTCGTGGGTTCGATCCCCATACTGGCCAATACTTCGTTAAATTTACTCTTCTGACTCGATTTTTCACGCAAATCTGCTTGTTTTTGTAACAAACCACAAGAAAGCAAAAAAAAGTACAAAATACCGATCATCTAGATATTTAATTTCTGGAAAATCTGAATAATTTTAATAAGTCTCTGTTCAGTTTGAAATACTTCTTATACTGTGTTATATATACTCGGACAAATTTTTGTAAATTTTTTGTATGTTATGTATCGGCCGGTTAGCTCAGTTGGTTAGAGCGTCGTGCTAATAACGCGAATGTCGTGGGTTCGAGCCCCATACTGGCCAATACTTCGTTAATTTTACTCTTCTGACTCGATTTTTTATGTAAATCTGCTTGTTTTTGTAACAAACCACAAGAAAGCAAGAAAATGTACAAGATACCGATAATCTAGATATTTAATTTCTGGAAAATCTGAATAATTTTAATAAGTCTCTGTTCAGTTTGAAATACTTCTTATACTGTGTTATATATACTCGGACAAATATTTGTAAACTTTTTGTATGTTATGTATCGGCCGGTTAGCTCAGTTGGTTAGAGCGTCGTGCTAATAACGCGAATGTCGTGGGTTCGATCCCCATACTGGCCAATACTTCGTTAATTTTACTCTTCTGACTCGATTTTTTATGTAAATCTGCTTGTTTTTGTAACAAACCACAAGAAAGCAAGAAAATGTACAAGATACCGATAATCTAGATATTTAATTTCTGGAAAATCTGAATAATTTTACTAAGTCTCTGTTCAGTTTGAAATACTTCTTATACTGTGTTATATATACTAGGAACAATTTTTGTAAACTTTTTGTATGTTATGTATCGGCCGGTTAGCTCAGTTGGTTAGAGCGTCGTGCTAATAACGCGAATGTCGTGGGTTCGATCCCCATACTGGCCAATACTTCGTTAATTTTACTCTTCTGACTCGATTTTTCACGCAAATCTGCTTGTTTTTGTAACAAACCACAAGAAAGCAAAAAAAAGTACAAAATACCGATCATCTAGATATTTACTTTCTGGAAAATCTTAATAATTTTAATAAGTCTCTGTTCAGTTTGAAATACTTCTTATACTGTGTTATATATACTCGGACAAATTTTTGTACACTTTTTGTATGTTATGTATCGGCCGGTTAGCTCAGTTGGTTAGAGCGTCGTGCTAATAACGCGAATGTCGTGGGTTCGATCCCCATACTGGCCAATACTTCGTTAATTTTACTCTTCTGACTCGATTTTTCATGTAAATCTGCTTGTTTTTGTAACAAACCACAAGAAAGCAAGAAAATGTACAAGATACCGATCATCTAGATATTTAATTTCTGGAAAATCTGAATAATTTTACTAAGTCTCTGTTCAGTTTGAAATACTTCTTATACTGTGTTATATATACTCGGACAAATTTTTGTAAACTTTTTGTATGTTATGTATCGGCCGGTTAGCTCAGTTGGTTAGAGCGTCGTACTAATAACGCGAATGTCGTGGGTTCGATCCCCATACTGGCCAATACTTCGTTAATTTTACTCTTCTGACTCGGTTTTTCACGCAAATCTGCTTGTTTTTGTAACAAACCACAAGAAAGCAAGAAAATGTACAAGATACCGATAATCTAGATATTTAATTTCTGGAAAATCTGAATAATTTTAATAAGTCTCTGTTCAGTTTTAAATACTTCTTATACTGTGTTATATATACTCGGACAAATTTTTGTAAACTTTTTGTATGTTATGTATCGGCCGGTTTGCTCAGTTGGTTAGAGCGTCGTGCTAATAACGCGAATGTCGTGGGTTCGATCCCCATACTGGCCAATACTTCGTTAATTTTACTCTTCTGACTCGATTTTTTACGCAAATCTGCTTGTTTTTGTAACAAACCACAGGCAAGCAAAAAAAAAGTACAAAATACCGATCATCTAGATATTTAATTTCTGGAAAATCTTAATAATTTTTATAAGTCTCTGTTCAGTTTGAAATACTTCTTATACTGTGTTATATATACTCGGACACATTTTTGTAAACTTTTTGTATGTTATGTGTCGGCCGGTTAGCTCAGTTGGTTAGAGCGTCGTGCTAATAACGCGAATGTCGTGGGTTCGATCCCCATACTGGCCAATACTTCGTTAATATTACTGTCATGACTCGATTTTTTACGCAAATCTGCTTGTTTTTGTAACAAGCCACAAGAAAGCAAAAAAAAGTACAAAATACCGATCATCTAGATATTTAATTTCTGGAAAATCTTAATCATTTTACTAAGTCTCTGTTCAGTTTAAAATACTTCTTATACTGTGTTATATATACTCGGACAAATTTTTGTAAACTTTTGTATGTTATGTATCGTCCGGTTAGCTGAGTTGGTTAGAGCGTCGTGCTAATAACGCGAATGTCGTGGGTTCGATCCCAATACTGGCCAATACTTCGTTAATTTTACTCTTCTGACTCGATTTTTCATGTAAATCTGCTTGTTTTTGTAACAAACCACAAGAAAGCAAGAAAATGTACAAGATACCGATCATCTAGATATTTAATTTCTGGAAAATCTGAATAATGTTACAAGTCTCTGTTCAGTTTGAAATACTTCTTATACTGTGTTATATATACTCGGACAAATTTTTGTAAACTTTTTGTATGTTATGTATCGGCCGGTTAGCTCAGTTGGTTAGAGCGTCGTGCTAATAACGCGAATGTCGTGGGTTCGATCCCCATACTGGCCAATACTTCGTTAATTTTACTCTTCTGACTCGGTTTTTCACGCAAATCTGCTTGTTTTTGTAACAAACCACAAGAAAGCAAAAAAAAGTACAAAATACCGATCATCTAGATATTTACTTTCTGGAAAATCTTAATAATTTTAATAAGTCTCTGTTCAGTTTGAAATACTTCTTATACTGTTTTATATATACTCCGACAAATTTTTGTAAACTTTTTGTATGTTATGTATCGGCCGGTTAGCTCAGTTGGTTAGAGCGTCGTGCTAATAACGCGAATGTCGTGGGTTCGATCCCCATACTGGCCAATACTTCGTTAATTTTACTCTTCTGACTCGATTTTTCACGTCCATCTGCTTGTTTTTGTAACAAACCACAAGAAAGCAAAAAAAAGTACAAAATACCGATCATCTAGATATTTAATTTCTGGAGAATCTGAATAATTTTAATAAGTCTCTGTTCAGTTTGAAATACTTCTTATACTGTGTTATATATCATCGCACAAATATTTGTAAACTTTTTGTATGTTATGTATCGGCCGGTTAGCTCAGTTGGTTAGAGCGTCGTGCTAATAACGCGAATGTCGTGGGTTCTATCCCCATACTGGCCAATACTTCGTTAATTTTACTCTCCTGACTCGATTTTTCATGTAAATCTGCTTGTTTTTGTAACAAACAACAAGAAAGCAAGAAAATGTACAAGATACCGATCATCTAGATATTTAATTTCTGGAAAATCTGAATAATTTTAATAAGTCTCTGTTCAGTTTGAAATACTTCTTATACTGTGTTATATATACTCGGACAAATTTTTGTAAACTTTTTGTATGTTATGTATCGGCCGGTTAGCTCAGTTGGTTAGAGCGTCGTGCTAATAACGCGAATGTCGTGGGTTCGATCCCCATACTGGCCAATACTTCGTTAATTTTACTCTTCTGACTCGATTTTTCACGCAAATCTGCTTGTTTTTGTAACAAATCACACGAAAGCAAAAAAAAGTACAAAATACCGATCATCTAGATATTTAATTTCTGGAAAATCTTAATAATTTTAATAAGTCTCTGTTCAGTTTGAAATACTTCTTATACTGTGTTATATATACTCGGACTCATTTTTGTAAACTTTTTGTATGTTACGTGTCGGCCGGTTAGCTCAGTTGGTTAGAGCGTCGTGCTAATAACGCGAATGTCGTGGGTTCGATCCCCATACTGGCCAATACTTCGTTAATATTACTGTCATGACTCGATTTTTTACGCAAATCTGCTTGTTTTTGTAACAAGCCACAAGAAAGCAAAAAAAAGTACAAAATACCGATCATCTAGATATTTAATTTCTGGAAAATCTTAATAATTTTAATAAGTCTCTGTTCAGTTTAAAATACTTCTTATACTCTGTTATATATACTCGGACAAATTTTTGTAAACTTTGTTATGTTATGTATCGGCCGGTTAGCTCAGTTGGTTAGAGCGTCGTGCTAATAACGCGAATGTCGTGGGTTCGATCCCAATACTGGCCAATACTTCGTTAATTTTACTCTTCTGACTCGATTTTTCATGTAAATCTGCTTGTTTTTGTAACAAACCACAAGAAAGCAAGAAAATGTACAAGATACCGATCATCTAGATATTTAATTTCTGGAAAATCTGAATAATTTTACATATCTCTGTTCAGTTTGAAATACTTCTTATACTGTGTTATATATACTCGGACAAATTTTTGTAAACTTTTTGTATGTTATGTATCGGCCGGTTAGCTCAGTTGGTTAGAGCGTCGTGCTAATAACGCGAATGTCGTGGGTTCGATCCCCATACTCGCCAATACTTCGTTAATATTACTGTCATGACTCGATTTTTTACGCAAATCTGCTTGTTTTTGTAACAAGCCACAAGAAAGCAAAAAAAAGTACAAAATACCGATCATCTAGATATTTAATTTCTGGAAAATCTTAATCATTTTACTAAGTCTCTGTTCAGTTTAAAATACTTCTTATACTGTGTTATATATACTCGGACAAATTTTTGTAAACTTTTGTATGTTATGTATCGGCCGGTTAGCTGAGTTGGTTAGAGCGTCGTGCTAATAACGCGAATGTCGTGGGTTCGATCCCAATACTGGCCAATACTTCGTTAATTTTACTCTTCTGACTCGATTTTTCATGTAAATCTGCTTGTTTTTGTAACAAACCACAAGAAAGCAAGAAAATGTACAAGATACCGATCATCTAGATATTTAATTTCTGGAAAATCTGAATAATTTTACATATCTCTGTTCAGTTTGAAATACTTCTTATACTGTGTTATATATACTCGGACAAATTTTTGTAAACTTTTTGTATGTTATGTATCGGCCGGTTAGCTCAGTTGGTTAGAGCGTCGTGCTAATAACGCGAATGTCGTGGGTTCGATCCCCATACTCGCCAATACTTCGTTAATTTTACTCTTCTGACTCGATTTTTCACGCAAATCTGCTGGTTTTTGTAACAAACCACAAGAAAGCAAAAAAAAGTACAAAATACCGATCATCTAGATATTTACTTTCTGAAAAATCTTAATAATTTTAATAAGTCTCTGTTCAGTTTGAAATACTTCTTATACTGTGTTATATATACTCGGACAAATTTTTGTAAACTTTTTGTATGTTATGTATCGGCCGGTTAGCTCAGTTGGTTAGAGCGTCGTGCTAATAACGCGAATGTCGTGGGTTCGATCCCCATACTGGCCAATACTTCGTTAATTTTATTCTTCTGACTCGATTTTTCACGCAAATCTGCTTGTTTTTGTAACAAACCACAAGAAAGCAAAAAAAAGTACAAAATACCGATCATCTAGATATTTAATTTCTGGAGAATCTGAATAATTTTAATAAGTCTCTGTTCAGTTTGAAATACTTCTTATACTGTGTTATATATCATCGGACAAATATTTGTAAACTTTTTGTATCTTATGTATCGGCCGGTTAGCTCAGTTGGTTAGAGCGTCGTGCTAATAACGCGAATGTCGTGGGTTCGATCCCCATACTGGCCAATACTTCGTTAATTTTACTCTTCTGACTCGATTTTTCACGCAAATCTGCTTGTTTTTGTAACAAACCACAAGAAAGCAAAAAAAAGTACAAAATACCGATCATCAAGATATTTAATTTCTGGAAAATCTTAATAATTTTAATAAGTCTCTGTTCAGTTTGAAATACTTCTTATACTGTGTTATATATACTCGGACAAATTTTTGTAAACATTTTTATGTTATGTATCGGCCGGTTAGCTCAGTTAGTTAGAGCGTCGTGCTAATAACGCGAATGTCGTGGGTTCGATCCCCATACTGGCCAATACTTCGTTAATTTTACTCTTCTGACTCGATTTTTCACGCAAATCTGCTTGTTTTTGTAACAAACCACAAGAAAGCAAAAAAAAGTACAAAATACCGATCATCAAGATATTTAATTTCTGGAAAATCTGAATAATTTTAATAAGTCTCTGTTCAGTTTGAAATACTTCTTATACTGTGTTATATATACTCGGACAAATTTTTGTAAACATTTTTATGTTATGTATCGGCCGGTTAGCTCAGTTGGTTAGAGCGTCGTGCTAATAACGCGAATGTCGTGGGTTCGATCCCCATACTGGCCAATACTTCGTTACATTTACTCTTCTGACTCGATTTTTCACGCAAATCTGCTTGTTTTTGTAACAAACCACAAGAAAGCAAAAAAAGTACAAAATACCGATCATCAAGATATTTAATTTCTGGAAAATCTGAATAATTTTAATAAGTCTCTGTTCAGTTTGAAATACTTCTTATACTGTGTTATATATACTCGGACAAATTTTTGTAAACTTTTTGTATGTTATGTATCGGCCGGTTAGCTCAGTTGGTTAGAGCGTCGTGCTAATAACGCGAATGTCGTGGGTTCGATCCCCATACTGGCCAATACTTCGTTAATTTTACTCGTCTGACTCGATTTTTCACGCAAATCTGCTTGTTTTTGTAACAAACCACAGGCAAGCAAAAAAAAGTACAAAATACCGATCATCTAGATATTTAATTTCTGGAAAATGTTAATAATTTTAATAAGTCTCTGTTCAGTTTGAAATACTTCTTATACTGTGTTATATATACTCGGACAAATTTTTGTAAACTTTTTGTATCTTATGTATCGGCCGGTATGCTCAGTTGGTTAGAGCTTCGTGCTAATAACGCGAATGTCGTGGGTTCGATCCCCATACTGGCCAATAGTTCGTTAATTTTACTCTTCTGACTCGATTTTTCATGTAAATCTACTTGTTTTTGTAACAAACCACAAGAAAGCAAGAAAATGTACAAAATACCGATCATCTAGATATTTAATTTCTGGAAAATCTGAATAATTTTTTCTAAGTCTCTGTTCAGTTTGAAATACTTCTTATACTGTGTTATATATCATCGGACAAATTTTTGTAAACTTTTTGTATGTTATGTATAGGCCGGTTAGCTCAGTTGGTTAAAGCGTCGTGCTAATAACGCGAATGTCGTGGGTTCGATCCCCATACTGGCCAATACTTCGTTAATTTTACTCTTCTGACTCGATTTTTCACGCAAATGTGCTTGTTTTTGTAACAAATCACACGAAAGCAAAAAAAAGTACAAAATACCGATCATCTAGATATTTAATTTCTGGAAAATCTTAATAATTTTAATAAGTCTCTGTTCAGTTTGTAATACTTCTTATACTGTGTTATATATACTCGGACAAAGTTTTGTACACTTTTTGTATCTTATGTATCGGCCGGTTACCTCAGTTGGTTAGAGGGTCGTGCTAATAACGCGAATGTCGTGGGTTCGATCCCCATACTGGCCAATACTTCGCTAATTTTACTCTTCTGACTCGATTTTTCACGCAAATCTGCTTGTTTTTGTAACAAACCACAATAAAGCAAAAAAAAGTACAAAATACCGATCATCTAGATATTTAATTTCTGGAAAATCTGAATAATTTTAATAATTGTCTGTTCAGTTTGAAATACTTCTTATACTGTGTTATATATACTCGGACAAATTTTTGTAAACTTTTTGTATGTTATGTATCGGCCGGTTAGCTCAGTTTGTTAGATAATCGTGCTAATAACGCGAATGTCGTGGGTTCGATCCCCATACTGGCCAATACTTCGTTAAATTTACTCTTCTGACTCGATTTTTCATGTAAATCTGCTTGTTTTTGTAACAAGCCACAAGAAAGCAACAAAATATACAAAATACCGATCATCTAGATATTTAATTTCTGGAAAATCTGAATAATTTTTATAAGTCTCTGTTCAGTTTGAAATACTTCTTATACTGTGTTATATATACTCGGACAAATTTTTGTAAACTTTTTGTATGTTATGTATCGGCCGGTTAGCTCAGTTGGTTAGAGCGTCGTGCTAATAACGCGAATGTCGTGGGTTCGATCCCCATACTGGCCAATACTTCGTTAATTTTACCCTTCTGACTCGATTTTTCACGCAAATCTGCTTGTTTTTGTAACAAATCACAAGAAAGCAAAAAAAAGTACAAAATACCGATCATCTAGATATTTACTTTCTGGAAAATCTGAATAATTGTAATAAGTCTCTGTTCAGTTTGAAATACTTCTTATACTGTGTTATATATACTCGGACAAATTTTTGTAAACTTTTTGTATGTTATGTATCGGCCGGTTAGCTCAGTTGGTTAGAGCGTCGTGCTAATAACCCGAATGTCGTGGCTTCGATCCCCATACTGGCCAATACTTCGTTAATTTTACTCTTCTGACTCGATTTTTCACGCAAATCTGCTTGTTTTTGTAACAAACGACAAGAAAGCAAAAAAAAGTACAAAATACCGACTATCTAGATATTTAATTTCTGGAAAATCTTAATAATTTTAATAAGTCTCTGTTCAGTTTGTAATACTTCTTATACTGTGTTATATATACTCGGACAAATTTTTGTAAACTTTTTGTATGTTGTGTATCGGCCGGTTACCTCAGTTGGTTAGAGGGTCGTGCTAATAACGCGAATGTCGTGGGTTCGATCCCCATACTGGCCAATACTTCGTTAATTTTACTCTTCTGGCTCGATTTTTCACGCAAATCTGCTTGTTTTTGTAACAAACCAGAAGAAAGCAAAAAAAAGTACAAAATACCGATCATCTAGATATTTAATTTCTGGAAAATCTGAATAATTTTAATAAGTCTCTATTCAGTTTGAAATACTTCTTATACTGTGTTATATATACTCGGACAAATTTTTGTAAACTTTTTGTATGTTATGTATCGGCCGGT
Organism: Sepiola atlantica; assembly: GCA_963556195.1. Lineage (NCBI taxonomy): Eukaryota > Metazoa > Mollusca > Cephalopoda > Sepiida > Sepiolidae > Sepiola > Sepiola atlantica. The sequence goes on along the minus strand of OY744532.1, from coordinate 9,005,309 downwards.
TAGCTCAGTTGGTTAGAGCGTCGTGCTAATAACGCGAATGTCATGGGTTCGATCCCCATACTGGCCAATACTTCGTTAATTTTACTCTTCTGACTCGATTTTTCATGTAAATCTGCTTGTTTTTGTAACAAACCACAAGAAAGCTAGAAAATATACAAAATACCGATCATCTAGATATTTAATTTCTGGAAAATTTTTATAATTTTAATAAGTCTCTGTTCAGTTTGAAATACTTCTTATTCTTTGTTATATATACTCGGACAAATTTTTGTACACTTTTTGTATGTTATGTGTCGGCCGGTTAGCTCAGTTGGTTAGAGCGTCGTGCTAATAACGCGAATGTCGTGGGTTCGATCCCCATACTGGCCAATACTTCGTTAATTTTACTCTTCTGACTCGATTTTTCATGTAAATCTACTTGTTTTTGTAACAAACCACAAGAAAGCAAGAAAATGTACAAGATACCGATAATCTAGATATTTAATTTCTGGAAAATCTGAATAATTTTAATAAGTCTCTGTTAAGTTTGAAATACTTCTTATACTGTGTTATATATACTCGGACAAATTTTTGTAAACTTTTTGTATGTTATGTATCGGCCGGTTAGCTGAGTTCGTTAGAGCGTCGTGCTAATAACGCGAATGTCGTGGGTTCGATCCCCATACTGGCCAATACTTCGTTAATTTTACTCTTCTGACTCGATTTTTCACGCAAATCTGCTTGTTTTTGTAACAAACCACAAGAAAGCAAAAAAAAGTACAAAATACCGATCATCTAGATATTTAATTTCTGGAAAATCTTAATAATTTTAATAAGTCTCTGTTCAGTTTGAAATACTTCTTATACTGTGTTATATATACTCGGACAAATTTTTGTAAACTTTTTGTATCTTATGTATCGGCCGGTTACCTCAGTTGGTTAGAGGGTCGTGCTAATAACGCGAATGTCGTGGGTTCGATCCCCATACTGGCCAATACTTCGTTAATTTTACTCTTCTGGCTCGATTTTTCACGCAAATCTGCTTGTTTTTGTAACAAACTACAAGAAAGCAAAAAAAAGTACAAAATACCGATCATCTAGATATTTAATTTCTGGAAAATCTTAATAATTTTAATAAGTCTCTGTTCAGTTTGAAATACTTCTTATACTGTGTTATATATACTCGGACAAATTTTTGTAAACTTTTTGTATGTTATGTATCGGCCGGTTAGCTCAGTTGGTTAGAGCGTCGTGCTAATAACGCGAATGTCGTGGGTTCGATCCCCATACTGGCCAATACTTCGTTAATTTTACTCTTCTGACTCGATTTTTCACGCAAATCTGCTTGTTTTTGTAACAAACCACAAGAAAGCAAAAAAAAGTACAAAATACCGATCATCTAGATATTTAATTTCTGGAAAATCTTTATAATTTTAATAAGTCTCTGTTCAGTTTGAAATACTTCTTATACTGTGTTATATATACTCGGACAAATTTTTGTAAACTTTTTTATGTTATGTATCGGTCGGTTAGCTCAGTTGGTTAGAGAGTCGTGCTAACAACGCGAATGTCGTCGGTTCGATCCCCATACTGGCCAATACTTCGTAAATTTTACTCTTCTGACTCGATTTTTCATGTAAATCTGCTTGTTTTTGTAACAAACCACAAGAAAGCAAGAAAATGTACAAGATACCGATCATCTAGATATTTAATTTCTGGAAAATCTGAATAATTGTACTAAGTCTCTGTTCAGTTTGAAATACTTCTTATACTGTGTTATATATACTCGGACAAATTTTTGTAAACTTTTTGTATCTTATGTGTCGGCCGGTTAGCTCAGTTGGTAAGAGCTTCCTGCTAATAACGCGAATGTCGTGGGTTCGATCCCCATACTGGCCAATACTTCGTTAATTTTACTCTTCTGACTCGATTTTTCATGTAAATCTACTTGTTTTTGTAACAAACCACAAGAAAGCAAGAAAATGTACAAGATACCGATAATCTAGATATTTAATTTCTGGAAAATCTGAATAATTTTAATAAGTCTCTGTTAAGTTTGAAATACTTCTTATACTGTGTTATATATACTCGGACAAATTTTTGTAAACTTTTTGTATGTTATGTATCGGCCGGTTAGCTCAGTTGGTTAGAGCGTCGTGCTAATAACGCGAATGTCGTGGGTTCGATCCCCATACTGGCCAATACTTCGTTAATTTTACTCTTCTGACTCGATTTTTCACGCAAATCTGCTTGTTTTTGTAACAAACGACAAGAAAGCAAAAAAAAGTACAAAATACCGATCATCTAGATATTTAATTTCTGGAAAATCTTAATAATTTTAATAAGTCTCTGTTCAGTTTGTAATACTTCTTATACTGTGTTATATATACTCGGACAAATTTTTGTAAACTTTTTGTATCTTATGTATCGGCCGGTTACCTCAGTTGGTTAGAGGGTCGTGCTAATAACGCGAATGTCGTGGGTTCGATCCCCATACTGGCCAATACTTCGTTAATTTTACTCTTCTGGCTCGATTTTTCACGCAAATCTGCTTGTTTTTGTAACAAACTACAAGAAAGCAAAAAAAAGTACAAAATACCGATCATCTAGATATTTAATTTCTGGAAAATCTGAATAATTTGAATAAGTCTCTGTTCAGTTTGAAATACTTCTTATACTGTGTTATATATACTCGGACAAATTTTTGTAAACTTTTTGTATGTTATGTATCGGCCGGTTAGCTCAGTTGGTTAGAGCGTCGTGCTAATAACGCGAATGTCGTCGGTTCGATCCCCATACTGGCCAATACTTCGTTAATTTTACTCTTCTGACTCGATTTTTTATGTAAATCTGCTTGTTTTTGTAACAAACCACAAGAAAGCTAGAAAATATACAAAATACCGATCATCTAGATATTTAATTTCTGGAAAATCTGAATAATTTTAATAAGTCTCTGTTCAGTTTGAAATACTTCTTATACTTTGTTATATATACTCGGACAAATTTTTGTAAACTTTTTGTATGTTATGTATCGGCCGGTTAGCTCAGTTGGTTAGAGCGTCGTGCTAATAACGCGAATGTCGTGGGTTCGATCCCCATACTGGCCAATACTTCGTTAATTTTACTCTTCTGACTCGATTTTTGACGCAAATCTGCTTGTTTTTGTAACAAACCACAAGAAAGCAAAAAAAAGTACAAAATACCGATCATCTAGATATTTAATTTCTGGAAAATCTGAATAATTGTACTAAGTCTCTGTTCAGTTTGAAATACTTCTTATACTGTGTTATATATACTCGGACAAATTTTTGTAAACTTTTTGTATCTTATGTGTCGGCCGGTTAGCTCAGTTGGTTAGAGCGTCGTGCTAATAACGCGAATGTCGTGGGTTCGATCCCCATACTGGCCAATACTTCGTTAATTTTACTCTTCTGACTCGATTTTTCACGCAAATCTGCTTGTTTTTGTAACAAACGACAAGAAAGCAAAAAAAAAGTACAAAATACCGATCATCTAGATATTTAATTTCTGGAAAATCTTAATAATTTTAATAAGTCTCTGTTCAGTTTGTAATACTTCTTATACTGTGTTATATATACTCGGACAAATTTTTGTAAACTGTTTGTATCTTATGTATCGGCCGGTTACCTCAGTTGGTTAGAGGGTCGTGCTAATAACGCGAATGTCGTGGGTTCGATCCCCATACTGGCCAATACTTCGTTAATTTTACTCTTCTGACTCGATTTTTGACGCAAATCTGCTTGTTTTTGTAACAAACCACAAGAAAGCAAAAAAAAGTACAAAATACCGATCATCTAGATATTTAATTTCTGGAAAATCTGAATAATTTTAATAAGTCTCTGTTCAGTTTGAAATACTTCTTATTCTTTGTTATATATACTCGGACAAATTTTTGTACACTTTTTGTATGTTATGTATCGGCCGGTTAGCTCAGTTTGTAAGAACGTCGTGCTAATAACGCGAATGTGGTGGGTTCGATCCCCATACTGGCCCATACTTCGTTAATTCTACTCTTCTGACTCGAGGGTTCACGCAAATCTGCTTGTATTTGTAACAAACCACAAGAAAGCAAAAAAAAAGTACAAAATACCGATCATCTTGATATTTAATTTTTGGAAAATCTTAATAATTTTAATAAGTCTCTGTTCAGTTTGAAATACTTCTCATACTGTGTTATATATACTCGGACAAATTTTTGTAAACTTTTTGTATCTTATGTATCGGCCGGTTAGCTCAGTTGGTTAGAGCGTCGTGCTAATAACGCGAATGTCGTGGGTTCGATCCCCATACTGGCCAATACTTCGTTAATTTTACTCTTCTGACTCGATTTTTCACGCAAATCTGCTTGTTTTTGTAACAAACCACAAGAAAGCAAAAAACAGTACAAAATACCGATCATCTAGATATTTACTTTCTGGAAAATCTGAATAATTTTAATAAGTCTCTGTTCAGTTTGAAATACTTCTTATACTGTGTTATATATACTAGGACAAATTTTTGTAAATTTTTTGTATGTTATGTATCGGCCGGTTAGCTCAGTTGGTTAGAGCGTCGTGCCAATAACGCGAATGTCGTGGGTTCGATCCCCATACTGGCCAATACTTCGTTAATTTTACTCTTCTGACTCGATTTTTCATGTAAATCTACTTGTTTTTGTAACAAACCACAAGAAAGCAAGAAAATGTACAAGATACCGATAATCTAGATATTTAATTTCTGGAAAATCTGAATAATTTTAATAAGTCTCTGTTAAGTTTGAAATACTTCTTATACTGTGTTATATATACTCGGACAAATTTTTGTAAACTTTTTGTATGTTATGTATCGGCCGGTTAGCTCAGTTGGTTAGAGCGTCGTGCTAATAACGCGAATGTCGTGGGTTCGATCCCTATACTGGCCAATACTTCGTTAATTTTACTCTTCTGGCTCGATTTTTCACGCAAATCTGCTTGTTTTTGTAACAAACTACAAGAAAGCAAAAAAAAGTACAAAATACCGATCATCTAGATATTTAATTTCTGGAAAATCTGAATAATTTTACTAAGTCTCTGTTCAGTTTGAAATACTTTTTATACTGTGTTATATATACTCGGACAAATTTTTGTAAACTTTTTGTATGTTATGTATCGGCCGGTTAGCTCAGTTGGTTAGAGCGTCGTGCTAATAACGCGAATGTCGTGGGTTCGATCCCCATACTGGCCAATACTTCGTTAATTTTACTCTTCTGACTCGATTTTTTATGTAAATCTGCTTGTTTTTGTAACAAACCACAAGAAAGCTAGAAAATATACAAAATACCGATCATCTAGATATTTAATTTCTGGAAAATCTGAATAATTTTAATAAGTCTCTGTTCAGTTTGAAATACTTCTTATACTGTGTTATATATACTCGGACAAATTTTTGTAAACTTTTTGTATGTTATGTATCGGCCGGTTAGCTCAGTTGGTTAGAGCGTCGTGCTAATAACGCGAATGTCGTGGGTTCGATCCCCATACTGGCCAATACTTCGTTAATTTTACTCTTCTGACTCGATTTTTGACGCAAATCTGCTTGTTTTTGTAACAAACCACAAGAAAGCAAAAAAAAGTACAAAATACCGATCATCTAGATATTTAATTTCTGGAAAATCTGAATAATTGTACTAAGTCTCTGTTCAGTTTGAAATACTTCTTATTCTTTGTTATATATACTCGGACAAATTTTTGTACACTTTTTGTATGTTATGTATCGGCCGGTTAGCTCAGTTTGTAAGAACGTCGTGCTAATAACGCGAATGTGGTGGGTTCGATCCCCATACTGGCCCATACTTCGTTAATTCTACTCTTCTGACTCGATGGTTCACGCAAATCTGCTTGTATTTGTAACAAACCACAAGAAAGCAAAAAAAAAGTACAAAATACCGATCATCTTGATATTTAATTTTTGGAAAATCTTAATAATTTTAATAAGTCTCTGTTCAGTTTGAAATACTTCTCATACTGTGTTATATATACTCGGACAAATTTTTGTAAACTTTTTGTATCTTATGTATCGGCCGGTTAGCTCAGTTGGTTAGAGCGTCGTGCTAATAACCCGAATGTCGTGGGTTCGATCCCCATACTGGCCAATACTTCGTTAATTTTACTCTTCTGACTCGATTTTTCACGCAAATCTGCTTGTTTTTGTAACAAACCACAAGAAAGCAAAAAACAGTACAAAATACCGATCATGTAGATATTTACTTTCTGGAAAATCTGAATAATTTTAATAAGTCTCTGTTCAGTTTGAAATACTTCTTATACTGTGTTATATATACTAGGACAAATTTTTGTAAATTTTTTGTATGTTATGTATCGGCCGGTTAGCTCAGTTGGTTAGAGCGTCGTGCCAATAACGCGAATGTCGTGGGTTCGATCCCCATACTGGCCAATACTTCGTTAATTTTACTCTTCTGACTCGATTTTTCATGTAAATCTACTTGTTTTTGTAACAAACCACAAGAAAGCAAGAAAATGTACAAGATACCGATAATCTAGATATTTAATTTCTGGAAAATCTGAATAATTTTAATAAGTCTCTGTTAAGTTTGAAATACTTCTTATACTGTGTTATATATACTCGGACAAATTTTTGTAAACTTTTTGTATGTTATGTATCGGCCGGTTAGCTCAGTTGGTTAGAGCGTCGTGCTAATAACGCGAATGTCGTGGGTTCGATCCCCATACTGGCCAATACTTCGTTAATTTTACTCTTCTGGCTCGATTTTTCACGCAAATCTGCTTGTTTTTGTAACAAACTACAAGAAAGCAAAAAAAAGTACAAAATACCGATCATCTAGATATTTAATTTCTGGAAAATCTGAATAATTTTACTAAGTCTCTGTTCAGTTTGAAATACTTTTTATACTGTGTTATATATACTCGGACAAATTTTTGTAAACTTTTTGTATGTTATGTATCGGCCGGTTAGCTCAGTTGGTTAGAGCGTCGTGCTAATAACGCGAATGTCGTGGGTTCGATCCCCATACTGGCCAATACTTCGTTAATTTTACTCTTCTGACTCGATTTTTCATGCAAATCTGCTTGTTTTTGTAACAAACCACAAGAAAGCTAGAAAATATACAAAATACCGATCATCTAGATATTTACTTTCTGGAAAATCTTCATAATTTTAATAAGTCTCTGTTCAGTTTGAAATACTTCTTATACTGTGTTATATATACTCGGACAAATTTTTGTAAACTTTTTGTATGTTCTGTATCGGCCGGTTAGCTCAGTTGGTTAGAGCGTCGTGCTAATAACGCGAATGTCGTGGGTTCGATCCCCATACTGGCCAATACTTCGTTAATTTTACTCTTCTGACTCGATTTTTCACGCAAATCTGCTTGTTTTTGTAACAAACCACAAGAAAGCAAAAAAAAGTACAAAATACCGATCATCTAGATATTTAATTTCTGGAAAAATTGAATAATTTTAATAAGTCTCTGTTCAGTTTGAAATACTTCTCATACTGTGTTATATATACTCGGACAAATTTTTGTAAACTTTTTGTATCTTATGTATCGGCCGGTTAGCTCAGTTGGTTAGAGCGTCGTGCTAATAACGCGAATGTCGTGGGTTCGATCCCCATACTGGCCAATACTTCGTTAATTTTACTCTTCTGACTCGATTTTTCACGCAAATCTGCTTGTTTTTGTAACAAACCACAAGAAAGCAAAAAAAAGTACAAAATACCGATCATCTAGATATTTACTTTCTGGAAAATCTGAATAATTTTAATAAGTCTCTGTTCAGTTTGAAATACTTCTTATACTGTGTTATATATACTAGGAACAATTTTGTAAATTTTTTGTATGTTATGTGTCGGCCGGTTAGCTCAGTTTGTTAGAGCGTCGTGCTAATAACGCGAATGTCGTGGGTTCGATCCCCATACTGGCCAATACTTCGTTAATTTTACTCTTCTGACTCGATTTTTCATGTAAATCTACTTGTTTTTGTAACAAACCACAAGAAAGCAAGAAAATGTACAAGATACCGATAATCTAGATATTTAATTTCTGGAAAATCTGAATAATTTTAATAAGTCTCTGTTAAGTTTGAAATACTTCTTATACTGTGTTATATATACTCGGACAAATTTTTGTAAACTTTTTGTATGTTATGTATCGGCCGGTTAGCTCAGTTGGTTAGAGCGTCGTGCTAATAACGCGAATGTCGTGGGTTCGATCCCCATACTGGCCAATACTTCGTTAATTTTACTCTTCTGACTCGATTTTTGACGCAAATCTGCTTGTTTTTGTAACAAACCACAAGAAAGCAAAAAAAGTACAAAATACCGATCATCTAGATATTTAATTTCTGGAAAATCTTTATAATTTTAATAAGTCTCTTTTCAGTTTGAAATACTTCTTATACTGTGTTATATATACTCGGACAAATTTTTGTAAACTTTTTTATGTTATGTATCGGCCGGTTACCTCAGTTGGTTAGAGGGTCGTGCTAATAACGCGAATGTCGTGGGTTCGATCCCCATACTGGCCAATACTTCGTTAATTTTACTCTTCTGACTCGATTTTTGACGCAAATCTGCTTGTTTTTGTAACAAATCACAAGAAAGCAAAAAAAAGTACAAAATACCGATCATCTAGATATTTAATTTCTGGAAAATCTGAATAATTTTAATAAGTCTCTGTTCAGTTTGAAATACTTCTTATTCTTTGTTATATATACTCGGACAAATTTTTGTACACTTTTTGTATGTTATGTATCGGCCGGTTAGCTCAGTTTGTAAGAACGTCGTGCTAATAACGCGAATGTGGTGGGTTCGATCCCCATACTGGCCCATACTTCGTTAATTCTACTCTTCTGACTCGATGGTTCACGCAAATCTGCTTGTATTTGTAACAAACCACAAGAAAGCAAAAAAAAAGTACAAAATACCGATCATCTTGATATTTAATTTTTGGAAAATCTTAATAATTTTAATAAGTCTCTGTTCAGTTTGAAATACTTCTCATACTGTGTTATATATACTCGGACAAATTTTTGTAAACTTTTTGTATCTTATGTATCGGCCGGTTAGCTCAGTTGGTTAGAGCGTCGTGCTAATAACGCGAATGTCGTGGGTTCGATCCCCATACTGGCCAATACTTCGTTAATTTTACTCTTCTGACTCTATTTTTCACGCAAATCTGCTTGTTTTTGTAACAAACCACAAGAAAGCAAAAAACAGTACAAAATACCGATCATCTAGATATTTACTTTCTGGAAAATCTGAATAATTTCAATAAGTCTCTGTTCAGTTTGAAATACTTCTTATACTGTGTTATATATACTAGGACAAATTTTTGTAAATTTTTTGTATGTTATGTATCGGCCGGTTAGCTCAGTTGGTTAGAGCGTCGTGCCAACAACGCGAATGTCGTGGGTTCGATCCCCATACTGGCCAATACTTCGTTAATTTTACTCTTCTGACTCGATTTTTGACGCAAATCTGCTTGTTTTTGTAACAAACCACAAGAAAGCAAAAAAAAGTACAAAATACCGATCATCTAGATATTTAATTTCTGGAAAATCTGAATAATTTTAATAAGTCTCTGTTCAGTTTGAAATACTTCTTATTCTTTGTTATATATACTCGGACAAATTTTTGTACACTTTTTGTATGTTATGTATCGGCCGGTTAGCTCAGTTTGTAAGAACGTCGTGCTAATAACGCGAATGTCGTGGGTTCGATCCCCATACTGGCCCATACTTCGTTAATTCTACTCTTCTGACTCGATGGTTCACGCAAATCTGCTTGTATTTGTAATAAACCACAAGAAAGCAAAAAAAAAGTACAAAATACCGATCATCTTGATATTTAATTTTTGGAAAATCTTAATAATTTTAATAAGTCTCTGTTCAGTTTGAAATACTTCTCATACTGTGTTATATATACTCGGACAAATTTTTGTAAACTTTTTGTATCTTATGTATCGGCCGGTTAGCTCAGTTGGTTAGAGCGTCGTGCTAATAACGCGAATGTCGTGGGTTCGATCCCCATACTGGCCAATACTTCGTTAATTTTACTCTTCTGACTCGATTTTTCACGCAAATCTGCTTGTTTTTGTAACAAACCACAAGAAAGCAAAAAACAGTACAAAATACCGATCATCTAGATATTTACTTTCTGGAAAATCTGAATAATTTCAATAAGTCTCTGTTCAGTTTGAAATACTTCTTATACTGTGTTATATATACTAGGACAAATTTTTGTAAATTTTTTGTATGTTATGTATCGGCCGGTTAGCTCAGTTGGTTAGAGCGTCGTGCCAATAACGCGAATGTCGTGGGTTCGATCCCCATACTGGCCAATACTTCGTTAATTTTACTCTTCTGACTCGATTTTTCATGTAAATCTACTTGTTTTTGTAACAAACCACAAGAAAGCAAGAAAATGTACAAGATACCGATAATCTAGATATTTAATTTCTGGAAAATCTGAATAATTTTAATAAGTCTCTGTTAAGTTTGAAATACTTCTTATACTGTGTTATATATACTCGGACAAATTTTTGTAAACTTTTTGTATGTTATGTATCGGCCGGTTAGCTCAGTTGGTTAGAGCGTCGTGCTAATAACGCGAATGTCGTGGGTTCGATCCCCATACTGGCCAATACTTCGTTAATTTTACTCTTCTGGCTCGATTTTTCACGCAAATCTGCTTGTTTTTGTAACAAATCACAAGAAAGCAAAAAAAAGTACAAAATACCGATCATCTAGATATTTAATTTCTGGAAAATCTGAATAATTTTAATAAGTCTCTGTTCAGTTTGAAATACTTCTTATTCTTTGTTATATATACTCGGACAAATTTTTGTACACTTTTTGTATGTTATGTATCGGCCGGTTAGCTCAGTTTGTAAGAACGTCGTGCTAATAACGCGAATGTGGTGGGTTCGATCCCCATACTGGCCCATACTTCGTTAATTCTACTCTTCTGACTCGATGGTTCACGCAAATCTGCTTGTATTTGTAACAAACCACAAGAAAGCAAAAAAAAAGTACAAAATACCGATCATCTTGATATTTAATTTTTGGAAAATCTTAATAATTTTAATAAGTCTCTGTTCAGTTTGAAATACTTCTCATACTGTGTTATATATACTCGGACAAATTTTTGTAAACTTTTTGTATCTTATGTATCGGCCGGTTAGCTCAGTTGGTTAGAGCGTCGTGCTAATAACGCGAATGTCGTGGGTTCGATCCCCATACTGGCCAATACTTCGTTAATTTTACTCTTCTGACTCTATTTTTCACGCAAATCTGCTTGTTTTTGTAACAAACCACAAGAAAGCAAAAAACAGTACAAAATACCGATCATCTAGATATTTACTTTCTGGAAAATCTGAATAATTTCAATAAGTCTCTGTTCAGTTTGAAATACTTCTTATACTGTGTTATATATACTAGGACAAATTTTTGTAAATTTTTTGTATGTTATGTATCGGCCGGTTAGCTCAGTTGGTTAGAGCGTCGAGCCAACAACGCGAATGTCGTGGGTTCGATCCCCATACTGGCCAATACTTCGTTAATTTTACTCTTCTGACTCGATTTTTGACGCAAATCTGCTTGTTTTTGTAACAAACCACAAGAAAGCAAAAAAAAGTACAAAATACCGATCATCTAGATATTTAATTTCTGGAAAATCTGAATAATTTTAATAAGTCTCTGTTCAGTTTGAAATACTTCTTATTCTTTGTTATATATACTCGGACAAATTTTTGTACACTTTTTGTATGTTATGTATCGGCCGGTTAGCTCAGTTTGTAAGAACGTCGTGCTAATAACGCGAATGTCGTGGGTTCGATCCCCATACTGGCCCATACTTCGTTAATTCTACTCTTCTGACTCGATGGTTCACGCAAATCTGCTTGTATTTGTAATAAACCACAAGAAAGCAAAAAAAAAGTACAAAATACCGATCATCTTGATATTTAATTTTTGGAAAATCTTAATAATTTTAATAAGTCTCTGTTCAGTTTGAAATACTTCTCATACTGTGTTATATATACTCGGACAAATTTTTGTAAACTTTTTGTATCTTATGTATCGGCCGGTTAGCTCAGTTGGTTAGAGCGTCGTGCTAATAACGCGAATGTCGTGGGTTCGATCCCCATACTGGCCAATACTTCGTTAATTTTACTCTTCTGACTCGATTTTTCACGCAAATCTGCTTGTTTTTGTAACAAACCACAAGAAAGCAAAAAACAGTACAAAATACCGATCATCTAGATATTTACTTTCTGGAAAATCTGAATAATTTCAATAAGTCTCTGTTCAGTTTGAAATACTTCTTATACTGTGTTATATATACTAGGACAAATTTTTGTAAATTTTTTGTATGTTATGTATCGGCCGGTTAGCTCAGTTGGTTAGAGCGTCGTGCCAATAACGCGAATGTCGTGGGTTCGATCCCCATACTGGCCAATACTTCGTTAATTTTACTCTTCTGACTCGATTTTTCATGTAAATCTACTTGTTTTTGTAACAAACCACAAGAAAGCAAGAAAATGTACAAGATACCGATAATCTAGATATTTAATTTCTGGAAAATCTGAATAATTTTAATAAGTCTCTGTTAAGTTTGAAATACTTCTTATACTGTGTTATATATACTCGGACAAATTTTTGTAAACTTTTTGTATGTTATGTATCGGCCGGTTAGCTCAGTTGGTTAGAGCGTCGTGCTAATAACGCGAATGTCGTGGGTTCGATCCCCATACTGGCCAATACTTCGTTAATTTTACTCTTCTGGCTCGATTTTTCACGCAAATCTGCTTGTTTTTGTAACAAACTACAAGAAAGCAAAAAAAAGTACAAAATACCGATCATCTAGATATTTAATTTCTGGAAAATCTGAATAATTTTACTAAGTCTCTGTTCAGTTTGAAATACTTTTTATACTGTGTTATATATACTCGGACAAATTTTTGTAAACTTTTTGTATGTTATGTATCGGCCGGTTAGCTCAGTTGGTTAGAGCGTCGTGCTAATAACGCGAATGTCGTGGGTTCGATCCCCATACTGGCCAATACTTCGTTAATTTTACTCTTCTGACTCGATTTTTCATGCAAATCTGCTTGTTTTTGTAACAAACCACAAGAAAGCTAGAAAATATACAAAATACCGATCATCTAGATATTTAATTTCTGGAAAATCTTAATAATTTTAATAAGTCTCTGTTCAGTTTGAAATACTTCTTATACTGTGTTATATATACTCGGACAAATTTTTGTAAACTTTTTGTATGTTATGTATCGGCCGGTTAGCTCAGTTGGTTAGAGCGTCGTGCTAATAACGCGAATGTCGTGGGTTCGATCCCCATACTGGCCAATACTTCGTTAATTTTACTCTTCTGACTCGATTTTTGACGCAAATCTGCTTGTTTTTGTAACAAACCACAAGAAAGCACAAAAAAGTACAAAATACCGATCATCTAGATATTTAATTTCTGGAAAATCTGAATAATTTTAATAAGTCTCTGTTCAGTTTGAAATACTTCTTATTCTTTGTTATATATACTCGGACAAATTTTTGTACACTTTTTGTATGTTATGTATCGGCCGGTTAGCTCAGTTTGTAAGAACGTCGTGCTAAAAACGCGAATGTGGTGGGTTCGATCCCCATACTGGCCCATACTTCGTTAATTCTACTCTTCTGACTCGATGGTTCACGCAAATCTGCTTGTATTTGTAACAAACCACAAGAAAGCAAAAAAAAAGTACAAAATACCGATCATCTTGATAGTTAATTTTTGGAAAATCTGAATAATTTTAATAATTGTCTGTTCAGTTTGAAATACTTCTCATACTGTGTTATATATACTCGGACAAATTTTTGTAAACTTTTTGTATCTTATGTATCGGCCGGTTAGCTCAGTTGGTTAGAGCGTCGTGCTAATAACGCGAATGTCGTGGGTTCGATCCCCATACTGGCCAATACTTCGTTAATTTTACTCTTCTGACTCGATTTTTCACGCAAATCTGCTTGTTTTTGTAACAAACCACAAGAAAGCAAAAAACAGTACAAAATACCGATCATCTAGATATTTACTTTCTGGAAAATCTGAATAATTTTAATAAGTCTCTGTTCAGTTTGAAATACTTCTTATACTGTGTTATATATACTAGGAACAATTTTTGTAAATTTTTTGTATGTTATGTGTCGGCCGGTTAGCTCAGTTGGTTAGAGCGTCGTGCTAATAACGCGAATGTCGTGGGTTCGATCCCCATACTGGCCAATACTTCGTTAATTTTACTCTTCTGACTCGATTTTTCATGTAAATCTACTTGTTTTTGTAACAAACCACAAGAAAGCAAGAAAATGTACAAGATACCGATAATCTAGATATTTAATTTCTGGAAAATCTGAATAATTTTAATAAGTCTCTGTTAAGTTTGAAATACTTCTTATACTGTGTTATATATACTCGGACAAATATTTGTAAACTTTTTGTATGTTATGTATCGGCCGGTTAGCTCAGTTGGTTAGAGCGTCGTGCTAATAACGCGAATGTCGTGGGTTCTATCCCCATACTGGCCAATACTTCGTTAATTTTACTCTTCTGACTCGATTTTTCACGCAAATCTGCTTGTTTTTGTAACAAACGACAAGAAAGCAAAAAAAAGTACAAAATACCGATCATCTAGATATTTAATTTCTGGAAAATCTTAATAATTTTAATAAGTCTCTGTTCAGTTTGTAATACTTCTTATACTGTGTTATATATACTCGGACAAATTTTTGTAAACTTTTTGTATGTTATGTATCGGCCGGTTAGCTCAGTTGGTTAGAGCGTCGTGCTAATAACGCGAATGTCGTGGGTTCGATCCCCATACTGGCCAATACTTCGTTAATTTTACTCTTCTGACTCGATTTTTCACGCAAATCTGCTTGTTTTTGTAACAAACCACAAGAAAGCAAAAAAAAGTACAAAATACCGATCATCTAGATATTTACTTTCTGGAAAATCTTAATAATTTTAATAAGTCTCTGTTCAGTTTGAAATACTTCTTATACTGTGTTATATATACTAGGAACAATTTTTGTAAATTTTTTGTATGTTATGTGTCGGCCGGTGCGCTCAGTTGGTTAGAGCGTCGTGCTAATAACGCGAATGTCGTGGGTTCGATCCCCATACTGGCCAATACTTCCTTAATTTTACTCTTCTGACTCGATTTTTCATGTAAATCTACTTGTTTTTGTAACAAACCACAAGAAAGCAAGAAAATGTACAAGATACCGATAATCGAGATATTTAATTTCTGGAAAATCTGAATAATTTTAATAAGTCTCTGTTAAGTTTGAAATACTTCTTATACTGTGTTATATATACTCGGACAAATTTTTGTAAACTTTTTGTATGTTATGTATCGGCCGGTTAGCTCAGTTGGTTAGAGCGTCGTGCTAATAACGCGAATGTCGTGGGTTATATCCCCATACTGGCCAATACTTCGTTAATTTTACTCTTCTGACTCGATTTTTCACGCAAATCTGCTTGTTTTTGTAACAAACCACAAGAAAGCAAAAAAAAGTACAAAATACCGATCATCTAGATATTTAATTTCTGGAAAATCTGAATAATTTTAATAAGTCTCTGTTCAGTTTGAAATACTTCTTATTCTTTGTTATATATACTCGGACAAATTTTTGTACACTTTTTGTATGTTATGTATCGGCCGGTTAGCTCAGTTTGTAAGAACGTCGTGCTAATAACGCGAATGTGGTGGGTTCGATCCCCATACTGGCCCATACTTCGTTAATTCTACTCTTCTGACTCGATGGTTCACGCAAATCTGCTTGTATTTGTAACAAACCACAAGAAAGCAAAAAAAAAGTACAAAATACCGATCATCTTGATATTTAATTTTTGGAAAATCTGAATAATTTTAATAATTGTCTGTTCAGTTTGAAATACTTCTCATACTGTGTTATATATACTCGGACAAATTTTTGTAAACTTTTTGTATCTTATGTATCGGCCGGTTAGCTCAGTTGGTTAGAGCGTCGTGCTAATAACGCGAATGTCGTGGGTTCGATCCCCATACTGGCCAATACTTCGTTAATTTTACTCTTCTGACTCGATTTTTCACGCAAATCTGCTTGTTTTTGTAACAAACCACAAGAAAGCAAAAAAAAGTACAAAATACCGATCATCTAGATATTTACTTTCTGGAAAATCTTAATAATTTTAATAAGTCTCTGTTCAGTTTGAAATACTTCTTATACTGTGTTATATATACTAGGAACAATTTTTGTAAATTTTTTGTATGTTATGTGTCGGCCGGTGCGCTCAGTTGGTTAGAGCGTCGTGCTAATAACGCGAATGTCGTGGGTTCGATCCCCATACTGGCCAATACTTCCTTAATTTTACTCTTCTGACTCGATTTTTCATGTAAATCTACTTGTTTTTGTAACAAACCACAAGAAAGCAAGAAAATGTACAAGATACCGATAATCGAGATATTTAATTTCTGGAAAATCTGAATAATTTTAATAAGTCTCTGTTAAGTTTGAAATACTTCTTATACTGTGTTATATATACTCGGACAAATTTTTGTAAACTTTTTGTATCTAATGTATCGGCCGGTTACCTCAGTTGGTTAGAGGGTCGTGCTAATAACGCGAATGTCGTGGGTTCGATCCCCATACTGGCCAATACTTCGTTAATTTTACTCTTCTGGCTCGATTTTTCACGCAAATCTGCTTGTTTTTGTAACAAACTACAAGAAAGCAAAAAAAAGTACAAAATACCGATCATCTAGATATTTAATTTCTGGAACATCTTAATAATTTTACAAAGTCTCTGTTCAGTTTGAAATACTTCTTATACTGTGTTATATATACTCGGACAAATTTTTGTAAACTTTTTGTATGTTATGTATCGGCCGGTTAGCTCAGTTTGTAAGAACGTCGTGCTAATAACGCGAATGTGGTGGGTTCGATCCCCATACTGGCCCATACTTCGTTAATTCTACTCTTCTGACTCGATGGTTCACGCAAATCTGCTTGTATTTGTAACAAACCACAAGAAAGCAAAAAAAAAGTACAAAATACCGATCATCTTGATATTTAATTTTTGGAAAATCTGAATAATTTTAATAATTGTCTGTTCAGTTTCAAATACTTCTCATACTGTGTTATATATACTCGGACAAATTTTTGTAAACTTTTTGTATCTTATGTATCGGCCGGTTAGCTCAGTTGGTTAGAGCGTCGTGCTAATAACGCGAATGTCGTGGGTTCGATCCCCATACTGGCCAATACTTCGTTAATTTTACTCTTCTGACTCGATTTTTCACGCAAATCTGCTTGTTTTTGTAACAAACCACAAGAAAGCAAAAATAAGTACAAAATACCGATCATCTAGATATTTACTTTCTGGAAAATCTTAATAATTTTAATAAGTCTCTGTTCAGTTTGTAATACTTCTTATACTGTGTTATATATACTAGGAACAATTTTTGTAAATTTTTTGTATGTTATGTGTCGGCCGGTGCGCTCAGTTGGTTAGAGCGTCGTGCTAATAACGCGAATGTCGTGGGTTCGATCCCCATACTGGCCAATACTTCCTTAATTTTACTCTTCTGACTCGATTTTTCATGTAAATCTACTTGTTTTTGTAACAAACCACAAGAAAGCAAGAAAATGTACAAGATACCGATAATCGAGATATTTAATTTCTGGAAAATCTGAATAATTTTAATAAGTCTCTGTTAAGTTTGAAATACTTCTTATACTGTGTTATATATACTCGGACAAATTTTTGTAAACTTTTTGTATGTTATGTATCGGCCGGTTAGCTCAGTTGGTTAGAGCGTCGTGCTAATAACGCGAATGTCGTGGGTTCGATCCCCATACTGGCCAATACTTCGTTACATTTACTCTTCTGACTCGATTTTTCACGCAAATCTGCTTGTTTTTGTAACAAACGACAAGAAAGCAAAAAAAAGTACAAAATACCGATCATCTAGATATTTAATTTCTGGAAAATCTGAATAATTTTAATAAGTCTCTGTTCAGTTTGTAATACTTCTTATACTGTGTTATATATACTCGGACAAATTTTTGTAAACTTTTTGTATCTAATGTATCGGCCAGTTACCTCAGTTGGTTAGAGGGTCGTGCTAATAACGCGAATGTCGTGGGTTCGATCCCCATACTGGCCAATACTTCGTTAATTTTACTCTTCTGGCTCGATTTTTCACGCAAATCTGCTTGTTTTTGTAACAAACTACAAGAAAGCAAAAAAAAGTACAAAATACCGATCATCTAGATATTTAATTTCTGGAACATCTTAATAATTTTAATAAGTCTCTGTTCAGTTTGAAATACTTCTTATACTGTGTTATATATACTCGGACAAATTTTTGTAAACTTTTTGTATGTTATGTATCGGCCGGTTAGCTCAGTTGGTTAGAGCGTCGTGCTAATAACGCGAATGTTGTGGGTTCGATCCCCATACTGGCCAATACTTCGTTAATTTTACTCTTCTGACTCGATTTTTCATGTAAATCTGCTTGTTTTTGTAACAAACCACAAGAAAGCTAGAAAATATACAAAATACAGATCATCTAGATATTTAATTTCTAGAAAATCTGAATAATTTTAATAAGTCTCTGTTCAGTTTGAAATACTTCTTATACTGTGTTATATATACTCGGACAAATTTTTGTAAACTTTTTGTATCTAATGTATCGGCCGGTTACCTCAGTTGGTTAGAGGGTCGTGCTAATAACGCGAATGTCGTGGGTTCGATCCCCATACTGGCCAATACTTCGTTAATTTTACTCTTCTGGCTCGATTTTTCACGCAAATCTGCTTGTTTTTGTAACAAACTACAAGAAAGCAAAAAAAAGTACAAAATACCGATCATCTAGATATTTAATTTCTGGAACATCTTAATAATTTTACAAAGTCTCTGTTCAGTTTGAAATACTTCTTATACTGTGTTATATATACTCGGACAAATTTTTGTAAACTTTTTGTATGTTATGTATCGGCCGGTTAGCTCAGTTGGTTAGAGCGTCGTGCTAATAACGCGAATGTCGTGGGTTCGATCCCCATACTGGCCAATACTTCGTTAATTTTACTCTTCTGACTCGATTTTTGACGCAAATCTGCTTGTTTTTGTAACAAACCACAAGAAAGCAAAAAAAAGTACAAAATACCGATCATCTAGATATTTAATTTCTGGAAAATCTTTATAATTTGAATAAGTCTCTGTTCAGTTTGAAATACTTCTTATACTGTGTTATATATACTCGGACAAATTTTTGTAAACTTTTTTATGTTATGTATCGGTCGGTTAGCTCAGTTGGTTAGAGAGTCGTGCTAACAACGCGAATGTCGTGGGTTCGATCCCCATACTGGCCAATACTTCGTTAATTTTACTCTTCTGACTCGATTTTGCATGTAAATCTGCTTGTTTTTGTAACAAACCACAAGAAAGCAAGAAAATGTACAAGATACCGATCATCTAGATATTTAATTTCTGGAAAATCTGAATAATTGTACTAAGTCTCTGTTCAGTTTGAAATACTTCTTATACTGTGTTATATATACTCGGACAAATTTTTGTAAACTTTTTGTATCTTATGTGTCGGCCGGTTAGCTCAGTTGGTTAGAGGGTCGTGCTAATAACGCGAATGTCGTGGGTTCGATCCCCATACTGGCCAATACTTCGTTAATTTTACTCTTCTGACTCGATTTTTGACGCAAATCTGCTTGTTTTTGTAACAAACCACAAGAAAGCAAAAAAAAGTACAAAATACCGATCATCTAGATATTTAATTTCTGGAAAATCTGAATAATTTTAATAAGTCTCTGTTCAGTTTGAAATACTTCTTATTCTTTGTTATATATACTAGGACAAATTTTTGTACACTTTTTGTATGTTATGTATCGGCCGGTTAGCTCAGTTTGTAAGAACGTCGTGCTAATAACGCGAATGTGGTGGGTTCGATCCCCATACTGGCCCATACTTCGTTAATTCTACTCTTCTGACTCGATGGTTCACGCAAATCTGCTTGTATTTGTAACAAACCACAAGAAAGCAAAAAAAAAGTACAAAATACCGATCATCTTGATATTTAATTTCTGGAAAATCTGAATAATTTTAATAAGTCTCTGTTCAGTTTGAAATACTTCTTATACTGTGTTATATATACTCGGACAAATTTTTGTAAATTTTTTGTATGTTATGTATCGGCCGGTTAGCTCAGTTGGTTAGAGCGTCGTGCCAATAACGCGAATGTCGTGGGTTCGATCCCCATACTGGCCAATACTTCGTTAATTTTACTCTTCTGACTCGATTTTTCATGTAAATCTACTTATTTTTGTAACAAACCACAAGAAAGCAAGAAAATGTACAAGATACCGATAATCTAGATATTTAATTTCTGGAAAATCTGAATAATTTTAATAAGTCTCTGTTAAGTTTGAAATACTTCTTATACTGTGTTATATATACTCGGACAAATTTTTGTAAACTTTTTGTATGTTATGTATCGGCCGGTTAGCTCAGTTGGTTAGAGCGTCGTGCTAATAACGCGAATGTCGTGGGTTCGATCCCCATACTGGCCAATACTTCGTTAATTTTACTCTTCTGGCTCGATTTTTCACGCAAATCTGCTTGTTTTTGTAACAAACTACAAGAAAGCAAAAAAAAGTACAAAATACCGATCATCTAGATATTTAATTTCTGGAAAATCTGAATAATTTTAATAAGTCTCTGTTCAGTTTGAAATACTTCTTATACTGTGTTATATATACTCGGACAAATGTTTGTAAACTTTTTGTATGTTATGTATCGGCCGGTTAGCTCAGTTGGTTCGAGCGTCGTGCTAATAACGCGAATGTCGTGGGTTCGATCCCCATACTGGCCAATACTTCGTTAATTTTACTCTTCTGACTCGATTTTTCATGTAAATCTGCTTGTTTTTGTAACAAACTACATGAAAGCTAGAAAATATACAAAATACCGATCATCTAGATATTTAATTTCTGGAAAATCTGAATAATTTTAATAAGTCTCTGTTCAGTTTGAAATACTTCTTATACTGTGTTATATATACTCGGACAAATTTTTGTAAACTTTTTGTATGTTATGTATCGGCCGGTTAGCTCAGTTGGTTAGAGCGTCGTGCTAATAACGCGAATGTCGTGGGTTCGATCCCCATACTGGCCAATACTTCGTTAATTTTACTCTTCTGACTCGATTTTTCACGCAAATCTGCTTGTTTTTGTAACAAACGACAAGAAAGCAAAAAAAAGTACAAAATACCGATCATCTAGATATTTAATTTCTGGAAAATCTGAATAATTTTAATAAGTCTCTGTTCAGTTTGTAATACTTCTTATACTGTGTTATATATACTCGGACAAATTTTTGTAAACTTTTTGTATCTAATGTATCGGCCGGTTACCTCAGTTGGTTAGAGGGTCGTGCTAATAACGCGAATGTCGTGGGTTCGATCCCCATACTGGCCAATACTTCGTTAATTTTACTCTTCTGGCTCGATTTTTCACGCAAATCTGCTTGTTTTTGTAACAAACTACAAGAAAGCAAAAAAAAGTACAAAATACCGATCATCTAGATATTTAATTTCTGGAACATCTTAATAATTTTACAAAGTCTCTGTTCAGTTTGAAATACTTCTTATACTGTGTTATATATACTCGGACAAATTTTTGTAAACTTTTTGTATGTTATGTATCGGCCGGTTAGCTCAGTTGGTTAGAGCGTCGTGCTAATAACGCGAATGTCGTGGGTTCGATCCCCATACTGGCCAATACTTCGTTAATTTTACTCTTCTGACTCGATTTTTGACGCAAATCTGCTTGTTTTTGTAACAAACCACAAGAAAGCAAAAAAAAGTACAAAATACCGATCATCTAGATATTTAATTTCTGGAAAATCTTTATAATTTGAATAAGTCTCTGTTCAGTTTGAAATACTTCTTATACTGTGTTATATATACTCGGACAAATTTTTGTAAACTTTTTTATGTTATGTATCGGTCGGTTAGCTCAGTTGGTTAGAGAGTCGTGCTAACAACGCGAATGTCGTGGGTTCGATCCCCATACTGGCCAATACTTCGTTAATTTTACTCTTCTGACTCGATTTTGCATGTAAATCTGCTTGTTTTTGTAACAAACCACAAGAAAGCAAGAAAATGTACAAGATACCGATCATCTAGATATTTAATTTCTGGAAAATCTGAATAATTGTACTAAGTCTCTGTTCAGTTTGAAATACTTCTTATACTGTGTTATATATACTCGGACAAATTTTTGTAAACTTTTTGTATCTTATGTGTCGGCCGGTTAGCTCAGTTGGTTAGAGGGTCGTGCTAATAACGCGAATGTCGTGGGTTCGATCCCCATACTGGCCAATACTTCGTTAATTTTACTCTTCTGACTCGATTTTTGACGCAAATCTGCTTGTTTTTGTAACAAACCACAAGAAAGCAAAAAAAAGTACAAAATACCGATCATCTAGATATTTAATTTCTGGAAAATCTGAATAATTTTAATAAGTCTCTGTTCAGTTTGAAATACTTCTTATTCTTTGTTATATATACTCGGACAAATTTTTGTACACTTTTTGTATGTTATGTATCGGCCGGTTAGCTCAGTTTGTAAGAACGTCGTGCTAATAACGCGAATGTGGTGGGTTCGATCCCCATACTGGCCCATACTTCGTTAATTCTACTCTTCTGACTCGATGGTTCACGCAAATCTGCTTGTATTTGTAACAAACCACAAGAAAGCAAAAAAAAAGTACAAAATACCGATCATCTTGATATTTAATTTTTGGAAAATCTTTATAATTTTAATAAGTCTCTGTTCAGTTTGAAATACTTCTTATACTGTGTTATATATACTCGGACAAATTTTTGTAAATTTTTTGTATGTTATGTATCGGCCGGTTAGCTCAGTTGGTTAGAGCGTCGTGCCAATAACGCGAATGTCGTGGGTTCGATCCCCATACTGGCCAATACTTCGTTAATTTTACTCTTCTGACTCGATTTTTCATGTAAATCTACTTATTTTTGTAACAAACCACAAGAAAGCAAGAAAATGTACAAGATACCGATAATCTAGATATTTAATTTCTGGAAAATCTGAATAATTTTAATAAGTCTCTGTTAAGTTTGAAATACTTCTTATACTGTGTTATATATACTCGGACAAATTTTTGTAAACTTTTTGTATGTTATGTATCGGCCGGTTAGCTCAGTTGGTTAGAGCGTCGTGCTAATAACGCGAATGTCGTGGGTTCGATCCCCATACTGGCCAATACTTCGTTAATTTTACTCTTCTGGCTCGATTTTTCACGCAAATCTGCTTGTTTTTGTAACAAACTACAAGAAAGCAAAAAAAATTACAAAATACCGATCATCTAGATATTTAATTTCTGGAAAATCTGAATAATTTTAATAAGTCTCTGTTCAGTTTGAAATACTTCTTATACTGTGTTATATATACTCGGACAAATGTTTGTAAACTTTTTGTATGTTATGTATCGGCCGGTTAGCTCAGTTGGTTCGAGCGTCGTGCTAATAACGCGAATGTCGTGGGTTCGATCCCCATACTGGCCAATACTTCGTTAATTTTACTCTTCTGACTCGATTTTTCATGTAAATCTGCTTGTTTTTGTAACAAACTACATGAAAGCTAGAAAATATACAAAATACCGATCATCTAGATATTTAATTTCTGGAAAATCTGAATAATTTTAATAAGTCTCTGTTCAGTTTGAAATACTTCTTATACTGTGTTATATATACTCGGACAAATTTTTGTAAACTTTGTGTATCTTATGTATCGGCCGGTTACCTCAGTTGGTTAGAGGGTCGTGCTAATAACGCGAATGTCGTGGGTTCGATCCCCATACTGGCCAATACTTCGTTAATTTTACTCTTCTGACTCGATTTTTGACGCAAATCTGCTTGTTTTTGTAACAAACCACAAGAAAGCAAAAAAAAGTACAAAATACCGATCATCTAGATATTTAATTTCTGGAAAATCTGAATAATTTTAATAAGTCTCTGTTCAGTTTGAAATACTTCTTATTCTTTGTTATATATACTCGGACAAATTTTTGTACACTTTTTGTATGTTATGTATCGGCCGGTTAGCTCAGTTTGTAAGAACGTCGTGCTAATAACGCGAATGTGGTGGGTTCGATCCCCATACTGGCCCATACTTCGTTAATTCTACTCTTCGGACTCGATGGTTCACGCAAATCTGCTTGTATTTGGGACAAACCACAAGAAAGCAAAAAAAAGTACAAAATACCGATCATCTTGATATTTAATTTTTGGAAAATCTTAATAATTTTAATAAGTCTCTGTTCAGTTTGAAATACTTCTCATACTGTGTTATATATACTCGGACAAATTTTTGTAAACTTTTTGTATCTTATGTATCGGCCGGTTAGCTCAGTTGGTTAGAGCGTCGTTCTAATAACGCGAATGTCGTGGGTTCGATCCCCATACTGGCCAATACTTCGTTAATTTTACTCTTCTGACTCGATTTTTCACGCAAATCTGCTTGTTTTTGTAACAAACCACAAGAAAGCAAAAAAAAGTACAAAATACCGATCATCTAGATATTTACTTTCTGGAAAATCTGAATAATTTTAATAAGTCTCTGTTCAGTTTGAAATACTTCTTATACTGTGTTATATATACTAGGACAAATTTTTGTAAATTTTTTGTATGTTATTTAGCGGCCGGTTAGCTCAGTTGGTTAGAGCGTCGTGCTAATAACGCGAATGTCGTGGGTTCGATCCCCATACTGGCCAATACTTCGTTAATTTTACTCTTCTGACTCGATTTTTCATGTAAATCTACTTGTTTTTGTAACAAACCACAAGAAAGCAAGAAAATGTACAAGATACCGATAATCTAGATATTTAATTTCTGGCAAATCTGAATAATTTTAATAAGTCTCTGTTAAGTTTGAAATACTTCTTATACTGTGTTATATATACTCGGACAAATTTTTGTAAACTTTTTGTATGTTATGTGTCGACCGGTTAGCTCAGTTGGTTAGAGCGTCGTGCTAATAACGCGAATGTCGTGGGTTCGATCCCCATACTGGCCAATACTTCGTTAATTTTACTCTTCTGACTCAATTTTTAACGCAAATCTGCTTGTTTTTGTAACAAACTACAGGAAAGCAAAAAAAAAGTACAAAATACCGATCATCTAGATATTTAACTTCTGGAAAATCTGAATAATTTTAATAAGTCTCTGTGCAGTTGGAAATACTTCTTATACTGTGTTATATATACTCGGACAAATTTTTGTAAACTTTTTTATGTTATGTATCGGCCGGTTAGCTCAGTTGGTTAGAGCGTCGTGCTAATAACGCGAATGTCGTGGGTTCGATCCCCACACTGGCCAAGACTTCGTTAATTTTACTCTTCTGACTCGATTTTTCATGTAAATCTGCTTGTTTTTGTAACAAACCACAAGAAAGCAAGAAAATGTACAAGATACCGATCATCTAGATACTTAATTTCTGGAAAATCTGAATAATTTTAATAAGTCTCTGTTCAGTTTGAAATACTTCTTATACTGTGTTATATATACTCGGACAAATTTTCGTACACTTTTTGTATGTTATGTATCGGCCGGTTTGCTCAGTTGGTAAAAGCGTCGTGCTAATAACGCGAATGTCGTGGGTTCGATCCCCATACTGGCCAATACTTCGTTAATTTTACTTTTCTGACTCGATTTTTCACGCAAATCTGCTTGTTTTTGTAACAAACCACAAGAAAGCAAAAAAAAGTACAAAATACCGATCATCTAGATATTTACTTTCTTGAAAATCTTAATAATTTTAATAAGTCTCTGTTCAGTTTGAAATACTTCTTATACTGTGTTATATATACTCGGACAAATTTTTGTAAACTTTTTGTATGTTATGTATCGGCCGGTTAGCTCAGTTGGTTAGAGCGTCGTGCTAATAACGCGAATGTCGTGGGTTCGATCCCCATACTGGCCAATACTTCGTTAATTTTACTCTTCTGACTCGATTTTTCACGCAAATCTGCTTGTTTTTGTAACAAATCACAAGAAAGCAAAAAAAAGTACAAAATACCGATCATCTAGATATTTACTTTCTGGAAAATCTTAATAATTTTAATAAGTCTCTGTTCAGTTTGAAATACTTCTTATACTGTGTTATATATACTCGGACAAATTTTTGTAAATTTTTTGTATGTTATGTATCGGCCGGTTAGCTCAGTTGGTTAGAGCGTCGTGCTAATAACGCGAATGTCGTGGGTTCGATCCCCATACTGGCCAATACCTCGTTAATTTTACTCTCCTGACTCGATTATTCACGCAAATCTGCTTGTTTTTGTAACAAACCACAAGAAAGCAAAAAAAAGTACAAAATACCGATCATCTAGATATTTAATTTCTGGAAAATCTTAATAATTTTAATAAGTCTCTGTTCAGTTTGTAATACTTCTTATTCTGTGTTATATATACTCGGACAAATTTTTGTACACTTTTTGTATGTTATGTATCGGCCGGTTAGCTCAGTTTGTAAGAACGTCGTGCTAATAACGCGAATGTCGTGGGTGCGATCCCCATACTGGCCAATACTTCGTTAATTCTACTCTTCTGACTCGATTTTTCACGCAAATCTGCTTGTTTTTGTAACAAACCACAAGAAAGCAAAAAAAAGTACAAAATACCGATCATCTAGATATTTAATTTTTGGAAAATCTTAATAATTTTAATAATTGTCTGTTCAATTTGGAATACTTCTTATACTGTGTTATATATACTCGGACAAATTTTTGTAAACTTTTTGTATCTTATGTATCGGCCGGTTAGCTCAGTTGGTTAGAGCGTCGTGCTAATAACGCGAATGTCGTGGGTTCGATCCCCATACTGGCCAATACTTCGTTAATTTTACTTTTCTGACTCGATTTTTCACGCAAATCTGCTTGTTTTTGTAACAAACCACAAGAAAGCAAAAAAAAGTACAAAATACCGATCATCTAGATCTTTACTTTCTGGAAAATCTTAATAATTTTAATAAGTCTCTGTTCAGTTTGAAATACTTCTTATACTGTGTTATATATACTCGGACAAATTTGTGTACACTTTTTGTATCTTATGTATCGGCCGGTTAGCTCAGTTTGTTAGAGCGTCGTGCTAATAACGCGAATGTCGTGGGTTCGATCCCCATACTGGCCAATACTTCGTTAATTTTACTCTTCTGACTCGATTTTTCACGCAAATCTGCTTGTTTTTGTAACAAATCACAAGAAAGCAAAAAAAAGTACAAAATACCGATCATCGGGATATTTACTTTCTGGAAAATCTTAATAATATTAATAAGTCTCTGTTCAGTTGGAAATACTTCTTATACTGTGTTATATATACTCGGACAAATTTTTGTAAATTTTTTGTATGTTATGTATCGGCCGGTTAGCTCAGTTGGTTAGAGCGTCGTGCTAATAACGCGAATGTCGTGGGTTCGATCCCCATACTGGCCAATACTTCGTTAATTTTACTCTTCTGACTCGATTTTGCATGTAAATCTGCTTGTTTTTGTAACAAACCACAAGAAAGCAAGAAAATGTACAAGATACCGATAATCTAGATATTTAATTTCTGGAAAATCTGAATTATTTTAATAAGTCTCTTTTCAGTTTGAAATACTTCTTATACTGTGTTATATATACTCGGACAAATTTTTGTAAACTTTTTGTATCTTATGTATCGGCCGGTTAGCTCAGTTGGTTAGAGCGTCGTGCTAATAACGCGAATGTCGTGGGTTCGATCCCCATACTGGCCAATACTTCGTTAATTTTACTCTTCTGACTCGATTTTTCACGCAAATCTGCTTGTTTTTGTAACAAACCACAAGAAAGCAAAAAAAAAGTACAAAATACCGATCATCTAGATATTTAATTTCTGGAAAATCTTAATAATTTGAATAAGTCTCTGTTCAGTTTGAAATACTTCTTATACTGTGTTATATATACTCGGACAAATTGTTGTAAACTTTTTGTATGTTATGTATCGGCCGGTTAGCTCAGTTGGTTAGAGCGTCGTGCTAATAACGCGAATGTCGTGTATTCGATCCCCATACTGGCCAATACTTCGTTAATTTTACTCTCCGGACTCGATTTTTCACGCAAATCAGCTTGTTTTTGTAACAAACCACAAGAAAGCAAAAAAAAGTACAAAATACCGATCATCTAGATATTTAATTTCTGGAAAATCTTAATAATTTTAATAAGTCTCTGTTAAGTTTGAAATACTTTTTATACTGTGTTATATATACTCGGACAAATTTTTGTAAACTTTTTGTATGTGATGTATCGGCCGGTTAGCTCAGTTTGTTAGAGCGTCGTGCTAATAACGCGAATGTCGTGGGTTCGATCCCCATACTGGCCAATATTTAGTTAATTTTACTTTTCTGAGTCGATTTTTCACGCAAATCTGCTTGTTTTTGTAACAAACAACAAGAAAGCAAAAAAAAGTACAAATTACCGATCATCTAGATATTTACTTTCTGAAAATCTTAATAATTTGAATAAGTCTCTGTTCAGTTTGAAATACTTCTTATACTGTGTTATATATACTCGGACAAATTTTTGTAAACTTTTTGTATCTTATGTATCGGCCGGTTAGCTCAGTTGGTTAGAGCGTCGTGCCAATAACGCGAATGTCGTTGGTTCGATCCCCATACTGGCCAATACTTCGTTAATTTTACTCTTCTGACTCGATTTTTCACGCAAATCTGCTTGTTTTTGTAACAAATCACAAGAAAGCAAAAAAAGTACAAAATACCGATCATCTAGATATTTACTTTCTAGAAAATCTTAATAATTTTAATAAGTCTCTGTTCAGTTGGAAATACTTCTTATACTGTGTTATATATACTCGGACAAATTTTTGTAAATTTTTTGTATGTTATGTATCGGCCGGTTAGCTCAGTTGGTTAGAGCGTCGTGCTAATAACGCGAATGTCGTGGGTTCGATCCCCATACTGGCCAATACTTCGTTAATTTTACTCTTCTGACTCGATTTTTCATGTAAATCTGCTTGTTTTGGTAACAAACCACAAGAAAGCAAGAAAATGTACAAGATACCGATCATCTAGATATTTAATTTCTGGAAAATCTTAATAATTTGAATAAGTCTCTGTTCAGTTTGAAATACTTCTTATACTGTGTTATATATACTCGGACAAATTTTTGTAAACTTTTTGTATCTTATGTATCGGCCGGTTAGCTCAGTTGGTTAGAGCGTCGTGCTAATAACGCGAATGTCGTGGGTTCGATCCCCATACTGACCAATACTTCGTTAATGTTACTCTCCTGACTCGATTTTTCACGCAAATCTGCTTGTTTTTGTGACAAACCACAAGAAAGCAAAAAAAAGTACAAAATACCGATCATCTAGATATTTAATTTCTGGAAAATCTTAATAATTTTAATAAGTCTCTGTTCAGTTTGAAATACTTTTTATACTGTGTTATATATACTCGGACAAATTTTTGTAAACATTTTGTATGTTATGTATCGGCAGGTTAGCTCAGTTGGTTAGAGCGTCGTGCTAATAACGCGAATGTCGTGGGTTCGATCCCCATACTGGCCAATACTTCGTTAATTTTACTTTTCTGACTCGATTTTTCATGTAAATCTGCTTGTTTTTTAACAAACTACAGGAAAGCAAAAAAAAAGTACAAGATACCGATCATCTAGATATTTAATTTCTGGAAAATCTTAATAATTTAAATAAGTCTCTGTTCAGTTTGAAATACTTCTTATACTGTGTTATATATACTCGGACAAATTTTTGTAAATTTTTTGTATGTTATGTATCGGCCGTTTAGCTCAGTTGGTTAGAGCGTCGTGATAATAACGCGAATGTCGTGGGTTCGATCCCCATACTGGTCAATACATCGTTAATTTTACTCTTCTGACTCGATTTTTCACGCAAATCTGCTTGTTTTTGTAACAAACCACAAGAAAGCAAAAAAAGTATTAAATACCGATCATCTAGATTTTTAATTTCTGGAAAATCTGAATAATTTTAATAAGTCTCTGTTCAGTTTGAAATACTTCTTATACTGTGTTATATATACTCGGACAAATTTTTGTAAACTTTTTGTATCTTATGTATCGGCCGGTTAGCTCAGTTGGTTAGAGCGTCGTGCTAATAACGCGAATGTCGTGGGTTCGATCCCCATACTGGCCAATACTTCGTTAATTTTACTCTTCTGACTCGATTTTTCACGCAAATCTGCTTGTTTTTGTCACAAACCACAAGAAAGCAAAAAAAAGTACAAAATACCGATCATCTAGATATTTAATTTCTGGAAAATCTTAATAATTTTAATAAGTCTCTGTTCAGTTTGTAATACTTCTTATTCTGTGTTATATATACTCGGACAAATTTTTGTACACTTTTTGTATGTTATGTATCGGCCGGTTTGCTCAGTTTGTAAGAACGTCGTGCTAATAACGCGAATGTCGTGGGTTCGATCCCCATACTGGCCAATACTTCGTTAATTCTACTCTTCTGACTCGATTTTTCACGCAAATCTGCTTGTTTTTGTAACAAATCACAAGAAAGCAAAA
The DNA here is from genome assembly GCA_963556195.1 of Sepiola atlantica. Lineage (NCBI taxonomy): Eukaryota > Metazoa > Mollusca > Cephalopoda > Sepiida > Sepiolidae > Sepiola > Sepiola atlantica. The sequence continues at coordinate 8,974,655 of OY744532.1, read as the reverse complement.
AAAAGTACAAAATACCGATCATCTAGATATTTAATTTTTGGAAAATCTTAATAATTTTAATAATTGTCTGTTCAGTTTGGAATACTTCTTATACTGTGTTATATATACTCGGACAAATTTTTGTAAACTTTTTGTATCTTATGTATCGGCCGGTTAGCTCAGTTGGTTAGAGCGTCGTGCTGATAACGCGAATGTCGTGGGTTCGATCCCCATACTGACCAATACTTCGTTAATTTTACTCTTCTGACTCGATTTTTCACGCAAATCTGCTTGTTTTTTTAACAAACCACAAGAAAGCAAAAAAAAAAGTACAAAATACCGATCATCTAGATATTTACTTTCTGGAAAATCTGAATAATTTTAATAAGTCTCTGTTCAGTTTGAAATACTTCTTATACTGTGTTCTATATACTAGGACAAATTTTTGTAAATTTTTTGTATGTTATGTATCGGCCGGTTAGCTCAGTTGGTTAGAGCGTCGTGCTAATAACGCGAATGTCGTGTGTTCGATCCCCATACTGGCCAATACTTCGTTAATTTTACTCTTCTGACTCGATTTTTCACGCAAATCTGCTAGTTTTTGTAACAAACCACACGAAAGCAAAAATAAAGTACAAAATACCGATCATCTAGATATTTAATTTCTGGAAAATCTGAATAATTTTAATAAGTCTCTGTTCAGTTGTAAATACTTCTTATACTGTGTTATATATACTCGGACAAATTTTTGTAAACTTTTTGTATGTTATGTATCGGCCGGTTAGCTCAGTTGGTTAGAGCGTCGTGCTAATAACGCGAATATCGTGAGTTCGATCCCCATACTGGCCAATACTTCGTTAATTTTACTCTCCTGACTCGATTTTTCACGCAAATCTGCTTGTTTTTGTAACAAACCACAAGAAAGCAAAAAAAAGTACAAAATACCGGTCATCTAGATATTTAATTTCTGGAAAATCTTAATAATTTTAATAAGTCTCTGTTCAGTTTGAAATACTTCTTATACTGTGTTATATATACTCGGACAAATTTTTGTAAACTTTTTTATGTTATGTATCGGCCGGTTAGCTCAGTTGGTTAGAGCGTCGTGCTAATAACGCGAATGTCGTGTGTTCGATCCCCATACTGGCCAATACTTCGTTAATTTTACTACTCTGACTCGATTTTTCATGTAAATCTGCTTGTTTTTGTAACAAACCACAAGAAAGCTAGAAAATGTAAAAGATACCGATCGTCTAGATACTTAATTTCTGGAAAATCTTAATAATTTTAATAAGTCTCTGTTCAGTTTGAAATACTTCTTATACTGTGTTATATATACTCGGACAAATTTTCGTACACTTTTTGTATGTTATGTATCGGCCGGTTAGCTCAGTTGGTAAGAGCGTCGTGCTAATAACGCGAATGTCGTGGGTTTGATATTCATACTGGCCAATACTTCGTTAATTTTACTTTTCTGACTCGATTTTTCACGCAAATCTGCTTGTTTTTGTAACAAACCACAAGAAAGCAAACAAAATTACAAAATACCGATCATCTAGATATTTAATTTCTGGAAAATCTTAATAATTTTAATAAGTCTCTGTTCAGTTTGAAATACTTCTTATACTGTGTTATATATACTCGGACAAATTTTTGTAAACTTTTTGTATCTTATGTATCGGCCGGTTAGCTCAGTTGGTTAGAGCGTCGTGCTAATAACGCGAATGTCGTGGGTTCGATCCCCATACTGGCCAATACTTCGTTAATTTTACTCTTCTGACTCGATTTTTCACGCAAATCTGCTTGTTTTTTTAACAAACTACAGGAAAGCAAAAAAAAGTACAAGATACCGATCATCTAGATATTTAATTTCTGGAAAATCTTCATAATTTTAATAAGTCTCTGTTCAGTTTGAAATACTTCTTATACTGTGTAATATATACTCGGACAAATTTTTGTAAATTTTTTGTATGTTATGTATCGGCCGGTTAGCTCAGTTGGTTAGAGCGTCGTGATAATAACGCGAATGTCGTGGGTTCGATCCCCATACTGGTCAATACTTCGTTAATTTTACTCTCCTGACTCGATTTTTCACGCAAATCTGCTTGTTTTTGTAACAAACCACCAGAAAGCAATAAAAAGTATTAAATACCGATCATCTAGATATTTAATTTCTGGAAAATCTTAATAATTTTAATAAGTCTCTGTTCAGTTTGAAATACTTCTTATACTGTGTTATATATACTCGGACAAATTTTTGTAAACTTTTTGTAAGTTATGTATCGGCCGATTAGCTCTGTTGGTTAGAGCGTCGTGCTAATAACGCGAATGTCGTGGGTTCGATCCCCATATGGCCAATACTTCGTTAATTTTACTCTTCTGACTCGATTTTTCACGCAAATCTGCTTATTTTTGTAACAAATCACACGAAAGCAAAAAAAAGTACAAAATACCGATCATCTTGATATTTAATTTCTGGAAAATCTGAATAATTTTAATAAGTCTCTGTTCAGTTTAAACTACTTCTTATACTGTGTTATATATACTAGGACAAATTTTTGTAAACTTTTTGTATGTTATGTATCGGCCGGTTAGCTCAGTTGGTTAGAGCGTCGTGCTAATAACGCGAATGTCGTGGGTTCGATCCCCATACTGGCCAATACTTCGTTAATTTTACTCTCCGGACTCGATTTTTCACGCAAATCTGCTTGTTTTTGTAACAAACCACAAGAAAGCAAAAAAAAGTACAAAATACCGATCATCTAGATATTTAATTTCTGGAAAATCTTAATAATTTTAATAAGTCTCTGTTAAGTTTGAAATACTTTTTATACTGTGTTATATATACTCGGACAAATTTTTGTAAACTTTTTGTATGTGATGTATCGGCCGGTTAGCTCAGTTTGTTAGAGCGTCGTGCTAATAACGCGAATGTCGTGGGTTCGATCCCCATACTGGCCAATATTTAGTTAATTTTACTTTTCTGAGTCGATTTTTCACGCAAATCTGCTTGTTTTTGTAACAAACAACAAGAAAGCAAAAAAAAGTACAAATTACCGATCATCTAGATATTTACTTTCTGAAAATCTTAATAATTTTAATAAGTCTCTGTTCAGTTTGAAATACTTCTTATACTGTGTTATATATACTCGGACAAATTTTTGTAAACTTTTTGTATCTTATGTATCGGCCGGTTAGCTCAGTTGGTTAGAGCGTCGTGCCAATAACGCGAATGTCGTTGGTTCGATCCCCATACTGGCCAATACTTCGTTAATTTTACTCTTCTGACTCGATTTTTCACGCAAATCTGCTTGTTTTTGTAACAAATCACAAGAAAGCAAAAAAAGTACAAAATACCGATCATCTAGATATTTACTTTCTGGAAAATCTTAATAATTTTAATAAGTCTCTGTTCAGTTGGAAATACTTCTTATACTGTGTTATATATACTCGGACAAATTTTTGTAAATTTTTTGTATGTTATGTATCGGCCGGTTAGCTCAGTTGGTTAGAGCGTCGTGCTAATAACGCGAATGTCGTGGGTTCGATCCCCATACTGGCCAATACTTCGTTAATTTTACTCTTCTGACTCGATTTTTCATGTAAATCTGCTTGTTTTGGTAACAAACCACAAGAAAGCAAGAAAATGTACAAGATACCGATCATCTAGATATTTAATTTCTGGAAAATCTTAATAATTTGAATAAGTCTCTGTTCAGTTTGAAATACTTCTTATACTGTGTTATATATACTCGGACAAATTTTTGTAAACTTTTTGTATCTTATGTATCGGCCGGTTAGCTCAGTTGGTTAGAGCGTCGTGCTAATAACGCGAATGTCGTGGGTTCGATCCCCATACTGACCAATACTTCGTTAATTTTACTCTCCTGACTCGATTTTTCACGCAAATCTGCTTGTTTTTGTGACAAACCACAAGAAAGCAAAAAAAAGTACAAAATACCGATCATCTAGATATTTAATTTCTGGAAAATCTTAATAATTTTAATAAGTCTCTGTTCAGTTTGAAATACTTTTTATACTGTGTTATATATACTCGGACAAATTTTTGTAAACTTTTTGTATGTTATGTATCGGCAGGTTAGCTCAGTTTGTTAGAGCGTCGTGATAATAACGCGAATGTCGTGGGTTCGATCCCCATACCGGCCAATACATCGTTAATTTTACTCTTCTGACTCGATTTTTCACGCAAATCTGCTTGTTTTTGTAACAAACTACAGGAAAGCAAAAAAAAAGTACAAGATACCGATCATCTAGATATTTAATTTCTGGAAAATCTTAATAATTTAAATAAGTCTCTGTTCAGTTTGAAATACTTCTTATACTGTGTTATATATACTCGGACAAATTTTTGTAAATTTTTTGTATGTTATGTATCGGCCGGTTAGCTCAGTTGGTTAGAGCGTCGTGCTAATAACGCGAATGTCGTGGGTTCGATCCCCATACTGGCCAATACTTCGTTAATTTTACTCTTCTGACTCGATTTTTCATGTAAATCTGCTTGTTTTGGTAACAAACCACAAGAAAGCAAGAAAATGTACAAGATACCGATCATCTAGATATTTAATTTCTGGAAAATCTTAATAATTTGAATAAGTCTCTGTTCAGTTTGAAATACTTCTTATACTGTGTTATATATACTCGGACAAATTTTTGTAAACTTTTTGTATCTTATGTATCGGCCGGTTAGCTCAGTTGGTTAGAGCGTCGTGCTAATAACGCGAATGTCGTGGGTTCGATCCCCATACTGACCAATACTTCGTTAATTTTACTCTCCTGACTCGATTTTTCACGCAAATCTGCTTGTTTTTGTGACAAACCACAAGAAAGCAAAAAAAAGTACAAAATACCGATCATCTAGATATTTAATTTCTGGAAAATCTTAATAATTTTAATAAGTCTCTGTTCAGTTTGAAATACTTTTTATACTGTGTTATATATACTCGGACAAATTTTTGTAAACTTTTTGTATGTTATGTATCGGCAGGTTAGCTCAGTTTGTTAGAGCGTCGTGATAATAACGCGAATGTCGTGGGTTCGATCCCCATACCGGCCAATACATCGTTAATTTTACTCTTCTGACTCGATTTTTCACGCAAATCTGCTTGTTTTTGTAACAAACTACAGGAAAGCAAAAAAAAAGTACAAGATACCGATCATCTAGATATTTAATTTCTGGAAAATCTTAATAATTTAAATAAGTCTCTGTTCAGTTTGAAATACTTCTTATACTGTGTTATATATACTCGGACAAATTTTTGTAAATTTTTTGTATGTTATGTATCGGCCGTTTAGCTCAGTTGGTTAGAGCGTCGTGATAATAACGCGAATGTCGTGGGTTCGATCCCCATACTAGTCAATACATCGTTAATTTTACTCTTCTGACTCGATTTTTCACGCAAATCTGCTTGTTTTTGTAAGAAATCACACGAAAGCAAAAAAAAGTACAAAATACCGATCATCTAGATATTTAATTTCTGGAAAATCTGAATAATTTTAATAAGTCTCTGTTCAGTTTTAAATACTTCTTATACTGTGTTATATATACTCGGACAAATTTTTGTAAACTTTTCGTATCTTATGTATCGGCCGGTTAGCTCAGTTGGTTAGAGCGTCGTGCTAATAACGCGAATGTCGTGGGTTCGATCCCCATACTGGCCAATACTTCGTTAATTTTACTCTTCTGACTCGATTTTTCACGCAAATCTGCTTGTTTTTGTAAGAAATCACACGAAAGCAAAAAAAAGTACAAAATACCGATCATCTAGATATTTAATTTCTGGAAAATCTTAATAATTTTAATAAGTCTCTGTTCAGTTTGAAATACTTCATATACTGTGTTATATATACTCGGACAAATTTTTGTAAACTTTTTGTATGTTATGTATCGGCCGGTTAGCTCAGTTGGTTAGAGCGTCGTGCCAATAACGCGAATGTCGTGGGTTCGATCCCCATACTGGCCAATACTTCGTTAATTTTACTCTTCTGACTCGATTTTTCACGCAAATCTGCTTATTTTTGTAACAAATCACACGAAAGCAAAAAAAAGTACAAAATACCGATCATCTAGATATTTAATTTCTGGAAAGTCTTAATAATTTTAATAAGTCTCTGTTCAGTTTTAAATACTTCTTATACTGTGTTATATATACTCGGACAAATTTTTGTAAACTTTTTGTATGTTATGTATCGGCCGGTTAGCTCAGTTGGTTAGAGCGTCGTGCCAATAACGCGAATGTCGTGGGTTCGATCCCCATACTGGCCAATACTTCGTTAATTTTACTCTTCTGACTCGATTTTTCACGCAAATCTGCTTATTTTTGTAACAAACCACAAGAAAGCAAAAAAAAGTACAAAATACCGATCATCTAGATATTTAATTTCTGGAGAATCTGAATAATTTTAATAAGTCTCTGTTCAGTTTGAAATACTTCTTATACTGTGTTATATATACTCGGACAAATTTTTGTAAACTTTTTGTATGTTATGTATCGGCCGGTTAGCTCAGTTGGTTAGAGCGTCGTGCTAATAACGCGAATGTCGTGGGTTCGATCCCCATATGGCCAATACTTCGTTAATTTTACTCTTCTGACTCGATTTTTCACGCAAATCTGCTTGTTTTTGTAAGAAATCACACGAAAGCAAAAAAAAGTACAAAATACCTGATCATCTAGATATTTAATTTCTGGAAAATCTTAATAATTTAATTAAGTCTCTGTTCAGTTTTAAATACTTCTTATACTGTGTTATATATACTCGGACAAATTTTTGTAAACTTTTTGTATGTTATGTATCGGCCGGTTAGCTCAGTTGGTTAGAGCGTCGTGCTAATAACGCGAATGTCGTGGGTTCGATCCCCATATGGCCAATACTTCGTTAATTTTACTCTTCTGACTCGATTTTTCACGCAAATCTGCTTATTTTTGTAACAAATCACAGGAAAGCAAAAAAAAGTACAAAATACCGATCATCTAGATATTTAATTTCTGGAAAATCTTAATAATTTTAATAATTCTCTGTTCAGTTTGAAATACTTCTTATACTGTGTTATATATACTAGGACAAATTTTTGTAAACTTTTTGTATGTTATGTATCGTCCGGTTAGCTCAGTTGGTAAAAGCGTCGTGCTAATAACGCGAATGTCGTGGGTTCGATCCCCATATGGCCAATACTTCGTTAATTTTACTCTTCTGACTCGATTTTTCACGCAAATCTGCTTGTTTTTGTAAGAAATCACACGAAAGCAAAAAAAAGTACAAAATACCGATCATCTAGATATTTAATTTCTGGCAAATCTGAATAATTTTAATAAGTCTCTGTTCCGTTTTAAATACTTCTTATACTGTGTTATATATACTAAGACAACTTTTTGTAAACTTTTTGTATGTTATGTATCGGCCGGTTAGCTCAGTTGGTTAGAGCGTCGTGCTAATAACGCGAATGTCGTGGGTTCGATCCCCATACTGGCCAATACTTCGTAAATTTTACTTTTCTGACTCGATTTTTCACGCAAATCTTCTTATTTTTGTAACAAACCACAAGAAAGCAAAAAAAAGTACAACATACCGATCATCTAGATATTTACTTTCTGGAAAATCTTAATAATTTAATTAAGTCTCTGTTCAGTTTTAAATACTTCTTATACTGTGTTATATATACTCGGACAAATTTTTGTAAATTTTTTGTATCTTATGTATCGGCCGGTTAGCTCAGTTGGTTAGAGCGTCGTGCTAATAACGCGAATGTCGTAGGTTCGATCCCCATACTGGCCAATACTTCGTTAATTTTACTTTTTTGACTCGATTTTTCACGCAAATCTGCTTATTTTTGTAACAAACCACAAGAAAGCAAAAAAAAGTACAACATACCGATCATCTAGATATTTACTTTCTGGAAAATCTTAATAATTTAATTAAGTGTCTGTTCAGTTTTAAATACTTCTTATACTGTGTTATATATACTCGGACAAATTTTTGTAAACTTTTTGTATGTTATGTATCGGCCGGTTAGCTCAGTTGGTTAGAGCGTCGTGCTAATAACGCGAATGTCGTGGGTTCGATCCCCATACTGGCCAATACTTCGTTAATTTTACTCTTCTGACTCGATTTTTCACGCAAATCTGCTTGTTTTTGTAACAAATCACACGAAAGCAAAAAAAAGTACAAAATACCGATCATCTAGATATTTAATTTCTGGAAAATCTTAATAATTTTAATAAGTCTCTGTTCAGTTTGAAATACTTCATAAACTGTGTTATATATACGCGGACAAATTTTTGTAAACTTTTTGTATGTTATGTATCGGCCGGTTAGCTCAGTTGGTTAGAGCGTCGTGCCAATAACGCGAATGTCGTGGGTTCGATCCCCATACTGGCCAATACTTCGTTAATTTTACTCTTCTGACTCGATTTTTCACGCAAATCTGCTTATTTTTGTAACAAATCACACGAAAGCAAAAAAAAGTACAAAATACCGATCATCTAGATATTTAATTTCTGCAAAATCTTAATAATTTTAATAAGTCTCTGTTCAGTTTGAAATACTTCATATACTGTGTTATATATACTCGGACAAATTTTTGTAAACTTTTTGTATGTTATGTATCGGCCGGTTAGCTCAGTTGGTTAGAGCGTCGTGCTAATAACGCGAATGTCGTGGGTTCGATCCCCATACTGGCCAATACTTCGTTAATTTTACTCTTCTGACTCGATTTTTCACGCAAATCTGCTAGTTTTTGTAACAAACCACACGAAAGCAAAAAAAAGTACAAAATACCGATCATCTAGATATTTAATTTGATGGAGAATCTGAATAATTTTAATAAGTCTCTGTTCAGTTTGAAATACTTCTTATACTGTGTTATATATACTCGGACAAATTTTTGTAAACTTTTTGTATGTTATGTATCGGCCGGTTAGCTCAGTTGGTTAGAGCGTCGTGCTAATAACGCGAATGTCGTGGGTTCGATCCCCATACTGGCCAATACTTCGTTAATTTTACTCTTCTGACTCGATTTTTCACGCAAATCTGCTTGTTTTTGTAACAAACCACACGAAAGCAAAAAAAAGTACAAAATATTGATCATCTAGATATTTAATTTCTGGAGAATCTGAATAATTGTACTAAGTCTCTGTTCAGTTTGAAATACTTCTTATACTGTGTTATATATACTCGGACAAATTTTTGTAAACTTTTTGTATGTTATGTATCGGCCGGTTAGCTCAGTTGGTTAGAGCGTCGTGCTAATAACGCGAATGTCGTCGGTTCGATCCCCATACTGGCCAATACTTCGTTAATTTTACTCTTCTGACTCGATTTTTCACGCAAATCTGCTTGTTTTTGTAACAAACCACAAGAAAGCAAAAAAAAGTACAAAATACCGATCATCTAGATATTTAATTTCTGGAAAATCTTAATAATTTTAATAAGTCTCTGTTCAGTTTGAAATACTTCTTATACTGTGTTATATATACTCGGACAAATTTTTGTAAACTTTTTGTATGTTATGTATCGGCCGGTGAGCTCAGTTGGTTAGAGCGTCGTGCTAATAACGCGAATGTCGTGGGTTCGATCCCCATACTGGCCAATACTTCGTTAATTTTACTCTTCTGACTCGATTTTTCACGCAAATCTGCTTGTTTTTGTAACAAACCACAAGAAAGCAAAAAAAAGTACAACATACCGATCATCTAGATATTTAATTTCTAGAAAATCTTAATAATTTTAATAAGTCTCTGTTCAGTTTGAAATACTTCTTATACTGTGTTATATATACTCGGACAAATTTTTGTAAACTTTTTGTATGTTATGTATCGGCCAGTTAGCTCAGTTAGTTAGAGCGTCGTACTAATAACGCGAATGTCGTGGGTTCGATCCCCATACTTGCCAATACTTCGTTAATTTTACTCTTCTGACTCGATTTTTCACGCAAATCTGCTTGTTTTGTAACAAACCACACGAAAGCAAAAAAAAGTACAAAATACCGATCATCTAGATATTTAATTTCTGGAAAATCTTAATAATTTTAATAAGTCTCTGTTCAGTTTGAAATACTTCTTATACTGTGTTATATATACTCGGACAAATTTTTGTAAACTTTTTGTATGTTATATATCGGCCGGTTAGCTCAGTTGGTTAGAGCGTCGTGCTAATAACGCGAATGTCGTGGGTTCGATCCCCATACTGGCCAATACTTCGTTAATTTTACTCTTCTGACTCGATTTTTCACGCAAATCTGCTTGTTTTTGTAAGAAATCACACGAAAGCAAAAAAAGTACAAAATACCGATCATCTAGATATTTAATTTCTGGAAAATCTTAATAATTTTAATAAGTCTCTGTTCAGTTTGAAATACTTCTTATACTGTGTTATATATACTAGGACAAATTTTTGTAAACTTTTTGTATGTTATGTATCGGCCGGTTAGCTCAGTTGGTTAGAGCGTCGTGCTAATAACGCGAATGTCGTGGGTTCGATCCCCATACTGACCAATACTTCGTTAATTTTACTCTTCTGACTCGATTTTTCACGCAAATCTGCTTGTTTTTGTAACAAACCACAAGAAAGCAAAAAAAAGTACAACATACCGATCATCTAGATATTTAATTTCTAGAAAAATCTGAATAATTTTAATAAGTCTCTGTTCAGTTTGAAATACTTCTTATACTGTGTTATATATACTCGGACAAATTTTTGTAAACTTTTTGTATGTTATGTATCGGCCGGTTAGCTCAGTTGGTTAGAGCGTCGTGATAATAACGCGAATGTCGTGGGTTCGATCCCCATACTGGCCAATACTTCGTTAATTTTACTCTTCTGACTCGATTTTTCATGTAAATCTTCCTGTTTTTGTTATAAACCACAAGAAAGCAAGAAAATGTACAAGATACCGATCATCTAGATATTTAATTTCTGGAAAATCTGAATAATTTTACGAAGTCTCTGTTCAGTTTGAAATACTTCTTATACTGTGTTATATATACTCGGACAAATTTTTGTAAACTTTTCGTATCTTATGTATCGGCCGGTTAGCTCAGTTGGTTAGAGCGTCGTGCTAATAACGCGAATGTCGTGGGTTCGATCCCCATACTGGCCAATACTTCGTTAATTTTACTTTTCTGACTCGATTTTTCACGCAAATCTGCTTATTTTTGTAACAAACCACAAGAAAGCAAAAAAAAGTACAACATACCGATCATCTAGATATTTACTTTCTGGAAAATCTTAATAATTTAATTAAGTCTCTGTTCAGTTTTAAATACTTCTTATACTGTGTTATATATACTCGGACAAATTTTTGTAAAGTTTTTGTATGTTATGTATCGGCCGGTTAGCTCAGTTGGTTAGAGCGTCGTGCTAATAACGCGAATGTCGTGTGTTCGATCCCCATACTGGCCAATACTTCGTTAATTTTACTCTTCTGACTCGATTTTTTACGCAAATCTGCTTGTTTTTGTAACAAATCACACGAAAGCAAAAAAAAGTACAAAATACCGATCATCTAGATATTTAATTTCTGGAAAATCTTAATAATTTTAATAAGTCTCTGTTCAGTTTGAAATACTTCTTATACTGTGTTATATATACTCGGACAAATTTTTGTAAACTTTTTGTATGTTATGTATCGGCCGGTTAGCTCAGTTGGTTAGGGCGTCGTGCTAATAACGCGAATGTCGTGGGTTCGATCCCCATACTGGCCAATACTTCGTTAATTTTACTCTTCTGACTCGATTTTTCACGCAAATCTGCTTGTTTTGTAACAAACCACACGAAAGCAAAAAAAAGTACAAAATACCGATCATCTAGATATTTAATTTCTGGAAAATCTTAATAATTTTAATAAGTCTCTGTTCAGTTTGAAATACTTCTTATACTGTGTTATATATACTCGGACAAATTTTTGTAAACTTTTTGTATGTTATATATCGGCCGGTTAGCTCAGTTGGTTAGAGCGTCGTGCTAATAACGCGAATGTCGTGGGTTCGATCCCCATACTGGCCAATACTTCGTTAATTTTACTCTTCTGACTCGATTTTTCACGCAAATCTGCTTGTTTTTGTAACAAATCACACGAAAGCAAAAAAAGTACAAAATACCGATCATCTAGATATTTAATTTCTGGAAAATCTTAATAATTTTAATAAGTCTCTGTTCAGTTTGAAATACTTCTTATACTGTGTTATATATACTAGGACAAATTTTTGTAAACTTTTTGTATGTTATGTATCGGCCGGTTAGCTCAGTTGGTTAGAGCGTCGTGCTAATAACGCGAATGTCGTGGGTTCGATCCCCATACTGGCCAATACTTCGTTAATTTTACTTTTCTGACTCGATTTTTCACGCAAATCTGCTTATTTTTGTAACAAACCACAAGAAAGCAAAAAAAAGTACAACATACCGATCATCTAGATATTTACTTTCTGGAAAATCTTAATAATTTAATTAAGTCTCTGTTCAGTTTTAAATACTTCTTATACTGTGTTATATATACTCGGACAAATTTTTGTAAAGTTTTTGTATGTTATGTATCGGCCGGTTAGCTCAGTTGGTTAGAGCGTCGTGCTAATAACGCGAATGTCGTGTGTTCGATCCCCATACTGGCCAATACTTCGTTAATTTTACTCTTCTGACTCGATTTTTTACGCAAATCTGCTTGTTTTTGTAACAAATCACACGAAAGCAAAAAAAAGTACAAAATACCGATCATCTAGATATTTAATTTCTGGAAAATCTTAATAATTTTAATAAGTCTCTGTTCAGTTTGAAATACTTCTTATACTGTGTTATATATACTCGGACAAATTTTTGTAAACTTTTTGTATGTTATGTATCGGCCGGTTAGCTCAGTTGGTTAGGGCGTCGTGCTAATAACGCGAATGTCGTGGGTTCGATCCCCATACTGGCCAATACTTCGTTAATTTTACTCTTCTGACTCGATTTTTCACGCAAATCTGCTTGTTTTGTAACAAACCACACGAAAGCAAAAAAAAGTACAAAATACCGATCATCTAGATATTTAATTTCTGGAAAATCTTAATAATTTTAATAAGTCTCTGTTCAGTTTGAAATACTTCTTATACTGTGTTATATATACTCGGACAAATTTTTGTAAACTTTTTGTATGTTATATATCGGCCGGTTAGCTCAGTTGGTTAGAGCGTCGTGCTAATAACGCGAATGTCGTGGGTTCGATCCCCATACTGGCCAATACTTCGTTAATTTTACTCTTCTGACTCGATTTTTCACGCAAATCTGCTTGTTTTTGTAACAAATCACACGAAAGCAAAAAAAGTACAAAATACCGATCATCTAGATATTTAATTTCTGGAAAATCTTAATAATTTTAATAAGTCTCTGTTCAGTTTGAAATACTTCTTATACTGTGTTATATATACTAGGACAAATTTTTGTAAACTTTTTGTATGTTATGTATCGGCCGGTTAGCTCAGTTGGCTAGAGCGTCGTGCTAATAACGCGAATGTCGTGGGTTCGATCCCCATACTGGCCAATACTTCGTTAATTTTACTCTTCTGACTCGATTTTTCACGCAAATCTGCTTGTTTTTGTAACAAACCACAAGAAAGCAAAAAAAAGTACAACATACCGATCATCTAGATATTTAATTTCTAGAAAAATCTGAATAATTTTAATAAGTCTCTGTTCAGTTTGAAATACTTCTTATACTGTGTTATATATACTCGGACAAATTTTTGTAAACTTTTTGTATGTTATGTATCGGCCGGTTAGCTCAGTTGGTTAGAGCGTCGTGCTAATAACGCGAATGTCGTGGGTTCGATCCCCATACTGGCCAATACTTCGTTAATTTTACTCTTCTGACTCGATTTTTCACGCAAATCTGCTTGTTTTTGTAACAAACCACAAGAAAGCAAAAAAAAGTACAAAATACCGATCATCTAGATATTTAATTTCTGGAAAATCTTAATAATTTTAATAAGTCTCTGTTCAGTTTGAAATACTTCTTATACTGTGTTATATATACTCGGACAAATTTTTGTAAACTTTTTGTATGTTATGTATCGGCCGGTTAGCTCAGTTGGTTAGAGCGTCGTGCTAATAACGCGAATGTCGTGGGTTCGATCCCCATACTGGCCAATACTTCGTTAATTTTACTCTTCTGACTCGATTTTTCACGCAAATCTGCTTGTTTTTGTAACAAACCACAAGAAAGCAAAAAAAAGTACAAAATACCGATCATCTAGATATTTAATTTCTGGAAAATCTGAATAATTTTAATAAGTCTCTGTTCAGTTTGAAATACTTCTTATACTGTGTTATATATACTCGGACAAATTTTTGTAAACTTTTTGTATGTTATGTATCGGCCGGTTAGCTCAGTTGGTTAGAGCGTCGTGCTAATAACGCGAATGTCGTGGGTTCGATCCCCATACTGGCCAATACTTCGTTAATTTTACTCTTCTGACTCGATTTTTCACGCAAATCTGCTTGTTTTTGTAACAAACCACAAGAAAGCAAAAAAAAGTACAAAATACCGATCATCTAGATATTTAATTTCTGGAAAATCTTAATAATTTTTTATAAGTCTCTGTTCAGTTTGAAATACTTCTTATACTGTGTTATATATACTCGGACAAATTTTTGTAAACTTTTTGTATCTTATGTATCGGCCGGTTAGCTCAGTTGGTTAGAGCGTCGTGCTAATAACGCGAATGTCGTGGGTTCGATCCCCATACTGGCCAATACTTCGTTAATTTTACTCTTCTGACTCGATTTTTCACGCAAATCTGCTTTTTTTTTAAACAAATCACACGAAAGCAAAAAAAAGTACAAAATACCGATCATCTAGATATTTAATTTCTGGAAAATCTGAATAATTGTACTAAGTCTCTGTTCAGTTTGAAATACTTCTTATACTGTGTTATATATACTCGGACAAATTTTTGTAAACTTTTTGTATGTTATGTATCGGCCGGTTAGCTCAGTTGGTTAGAGCGTCGTGATAATAACGCGAATGTCGTGTGTTCGATCCCCATACTGGCCAATACTTCGTTAATTTTACTCTTCTGACTCGATTTTTCATGTAAATCTGCTTGTTTTTGTAACAAACCACAAGAAAGCAAGAAAATGTACAAGATACCGATCATCTAGATATTTAATTTCTGGAAAATCTGAATAATTTTTATAAGTCTCTGTTCAGTTTGAAATACTTCTTATACTGTGTTATATATACTCGGACAAATTTTTGTAAACTTTTTGTATGTTATGTATCGGCCGGTTAGCTCAGTTGGTTAGAGCGTCGTGCTAATAACGCGAATGTCGTGGGTTCGATCCCCATACTGGCCAATACTTCGTTAATTTTACTCTTCTGACTCGATTTTTCACGCAAATCTGCTTGTTTTTTAAACAAATCACACGAAAGCAAAAAAAAGTACAAAATACCGATCATCTAGATATTTAATTTCTGGAAAATCTTAATAATTTTAATAAGTCTCTGTTCAGTTTGAAATACTTCTTATACTGTGTTATATATAATCGGACAAATTTTTGTAAAGTTTTTGTATGTTATATATCGGCCGGTTAGCTCAGTTGGTTAGAGCGTCGTGCTAATAACGCGAATGTCGTGTGTTCGATCCCCATACTGGCCAATACTTCGTTAATTTTACTCTTCTGACTCGATTTTTCACGCAAATCTGCTTGTTTTTGTAACAAACCACAAGAAAGCAAAAAAAAGTACAACATACCGATCATCTAGATATTTAATTTCTGGAAAATCTTAATAATTTTAATAAGTCTCTGTTCAGTTTGAAATACTTCTTATACTGTGTTATATATACTCGGACAAATTTTTGTAAACTTTTTGTATGTTATGTATCGGCCGGTTAGCTCAGTTAGTTAGAGCGTCGTGCTAATAACGCGAATGTCGTGGGTTCGATCCCCATACTGGCCAATACTGCGTTAATTTTACTCTTCTGACTCGATTTTTCACGCAAATCTGCTTGTTTTTGTAACAAACCACACGAAAGCAAAAAAAAGTACAAAATACCGATCATCTAGATATTTAATTTCTGGAAAATCTGAATAATTTTAATAAGTCTCTGTTCAGTTTGAAATACTTCTTATACTGTGTTTTATATACTCGGACAAATTTTTGTAAACTTTTTGTATGTTATGTATCGGCCGGTTAGCTCAGTTGGTTAGAGCGTCGTGCTAATAACGCGAATGTCGTGGGTTCGATCCCCATACTGGCCAATACTTCGTTAATTTTACTCTTCTGACTCGATTTTTCACGCAAATCTGCTTGTTTTTGTAACAAACCACAGTAAAGCAAAAAAAAGTACAAAATACCGATCATCTAAATATTGAATTTCTGGAGAATCTGAATAATTTTGATAAGTCTCTGTTCAGTTTGAAATACTTCTTATACTGTGTTATATATACTCGCACAAATTTTTGTAAACTTTTTGTATGTTATGTATCGGCCGGTTAGCTCAGTTGGTTAGAGCGTCGTGCTAATAACGCGAATGTCGTGGGTTCGATCCCCATACTGGCCAATACTTTGTTAATTTTACTCTTCTGAGTCGATTTTTCACGCAAATCTGCTTGTTTTTGTAACAAATCACAAGAAAGCAAAAAAAAGTACAAAATACCGATCATCTAGATATTTACTTTCTGGAAAATCTTAATAATTTTAATAAGTCTCTGTTCAGTTGGAAATACTTCTTATACTGTGTTATATATACTCGGACTATTTTTTGTAAATTTTTTGTATGTTATGTATCGGCCGGTTAGCTAAGTTGGTTAGAGCGTCGTGCTAATAACGCGAATGTCGTGGGTTCGATCCCCATACTGGCCAATACTTCGTTAATTTTACTCTTCTGACTCGATTTTTCATGTAAATCTGCTTGTTTTTGTAACAAACCACAAGAAAGCAAGAAAATGTACAAGATACCGATAATCTAGATATTTAATTTCTAGAAAATCTGAATTATTTTAATAAGTCTCTGTTCAGTTTGAAATACTTCTTATACTGTGTTATATATACTCGGACAAATTTTTGTAAACTTTTTGTATGTTATGTATCGGCCGGTTTGCTCAGTTAGTTAGAGCGTCGTGCTAATAACGCGAATGTCGTGGGTTCGATCCCCATACTGGCCAATACTTCGTTAATTTTACTCTTCTGACTCGATTTTTCATGTAAATCTTCCTGTTTTTGTTACAAACCACAAGAAAGCAAGAAAATGTACAAGATACCGATCATTTAGATATTCAATTTCTGGAGAATCTGAATAATTTTAATAAGTGTCTGTTCAGTTTGAAATACTTCTTATACTGTGTTATATATATTCGGACAAATTTTTGTAAACTTTTTGTATCTTATGTATCGGCCGGTTAGCTCAGTTGGTTAGAGCGTCGTGCAAATAACGCGAATGTCGTGGGTTCGATCCCCATACTGGCCAATACTTCGTTAATTTTACTCTTCTGACTCGATTTTTCACGCAAATCTGCTTGTTTTTGTGACAAACGGCAAGAAAGCAAAAAAAAAGTACAAAATACCGATCATCTAGATATTTAATTTCTGGAAAATCTGAATAATTTTAATAAGTCTCTGTTCAGTTTGAAATACTTCTTATACTGTGATATATATACTCGGACAAATTTTTGTAAACTGTTTGTATGTTATGTATCGGCAGGTTAGCTCAGTTGGTTAGAGCGTCGTGCTAATAACGCGAATGTCGTGTGTTCGATCCCCATACTGGCCAATACTTCGTTAATTTTACTCTTCTGACTCGATTTTTCATGTAAATCTTCCTGTTTTTGTTATAAACCACAAGAAAGCAAGAAAATGTACAAGATACCGATCATCTAGATATTTAATTTCTGGAGAATCTGAAAAATTTTAATAAGTCTCTGTTCAGTTTGAAATACTTCTTATACTGCGCTATATATACTCGGACAAATTTTAGTAAACTTTTTGTGTTTAATGTATCGGCCGGTTAGCTCAGTTGGTTAGAGCGTCGTGCTAATAACGCTAATGTCGTGGGTTCGATCCCCATACTGGTTAATACTTCGTTAATTTTACTCTTGTGACTCGATTTTTCACGCAAATCTGCTTGTTTTTGTAACAAACCACAGTAAAGCAAAAAAAAGCACAAAAGACCGATCATCTAAATATTGAATTTCTGGAGAATCTGAATAATTTTGATAAGTCTCTGTTCAGTTTGAAATACTTCTTATACTGTGTTATATATACTCGGACTATTTTTTGTAAATTTTTTGTATGTTATGTATCGGCCGGTTAGCTCAGTTGGTTAGAGCGTCGTGCTAATAACGCGAATGTCGTGGGTTCGATCCCCATACTGGCCAATACTTCGTTAATTTTACTCTTCTGACTCGATTTTTCATGTAAATCTGCTTGTTTTTGTAACAAACCACAAGAAAGCAAGAAAATGTACAAGATACCGATAATCTAGATATTTAATTTCTAGAAAATCTGAATTATTTTAATAAGTCTCTGTTCAGTTTGAAATACTTCTTATACTGTGTTATATATACTCGGACAAATTTTTGTAAACTTTTTGTATCTTATGTATCGGCCGGTTAGCTCAGTTGGTTAGAGCGTCGTGCAAATAACGCGAATGTCGTGGGTTCGATCCCCATACTGACCAATACTTCGTTAATTTTACTCTTCTGACTCGATTTTTCACGCAAATCTGCTTGTTTTTGTGACAAACGGCAAGAAAGCAAAAAAAAAGTACAAAATACCGATCATCTAGATATTTAATTTCTGGAAAATCTGAATAATTTTAATAAGTCTCTGTTCAGTTTGAAATACTTCTTATACTGTGATATATATACTCGGACAAATTTTTGTAAACTTTTTGTATGTTATGTATCGGCCGGTCAGCTCAGTTGGTTAGAGCGTCGTGCTAATAACGTGAATGTCGTGGGTTCGATCCCCATACTGGCCAATACTTCGTTAATTTTACTCTTCTCACTCGATTTTTCATGTAAATCTGCTTGTTTTTGTAACAAACCACAAGAAAGCAAGAAAATGTACAAGATACCGATCATCTAGATATTTAATTTCTGGAGAATCTGAAAAATTTTAATAAGTCTCTGTTCAGTTTGAAATACGTCTTATACTGCGCTATATATACTCGGACAAATTTTTGTAAACTTTTTGTGTGTTATGTATCGGCCGGTTAGCTCAGTTGGTTAGAGCGTCGTGCTAATAACGCGAATGTCGTGGGTTCGATCCCCATACTGGCCAATACCTCGTTAATTTTACTCTTCTGACTCGATTTTTCATGTAAATCTGCTTGTTTTTGTAAAAAACTACAATAAAGCAAGAAAATGTACAAGATACCGATCATCTAGATATTTAATTTCTGGAGAATCTGAAAAATTTTAATAAGTCTCTGTTCAGTTTGAAATACTTCTTATACTGTGTTATCTATACTCGGGCAAATTTTTGTAAACTTTTTGTATCTTATGTATCGGCCGGTTAGCTCAGTTGGTTAGAGCGTCGTGCTAATAACGCGAATGTAATGGGTTCGATCCTCATACTGGCCAATACTTCGTTAATTTTACTCTTCTGACTCGATTTTTCATGTAAATCTTCCTGTTTTTGTTACAAACCACAAGAAAGCAAGAAAATGTACAAGATACCGATCATCTAGATATTCAATTTCTGGAGAATCTGAATAATTTTAATAAGTCTCTGTTCAGTTTGAAATACTTCTTATACTGTGTTATATATATTCGGACAAATTTTTGTAAACTTTTTGTATCTTATGTATCGGCCGGTTAGCTCAGTTGGTTAGAGCGTCGTGCAAATAACGCGAATGTCGTGGGTTCGATCCCCATACTGACCAATACTTCGTCCATTTTACTCTTCTGACTCGATTTTTCACGCAAATCTGCTTGTTTTTGTGACAAACGGCAAGAAAGCAAAAAAAAAGTACAAAATACCGATCATCTAGATATTTAATTTCTGGAAAATCTGAATAATTTTAATAAGTCTCTGTTCAGTTTGAAATACTTCTTATACTGTGATATATATACTCGGACAAATTTTTGTAAACTTTTTGTATGTTATGTATCGGCCGGTTAGCTCAGTTGGTTAGAGCGTCGTGCTAATAACGTGAATGTCGTGGGTTCGATCCCCATACTGGCCAATACTTCGTTAATTTTACTCTTCTGACTCGATTTTTCATGTAAATCTGCTTGTTTTTGTAACAAACCACAAGAAAGCAAGAAAATGTACAAGATACCGATCATCTAGATATTTAATTTCTGGAAAATCTGAATAATTTTACGAAGTCTCTGTTCAGTTTGAAATACTTCTTATACTGTGTTATATATACTCGGACAAATTTTTGTAAACTTTTTGTATGTTATGTATCGGCCGGTTAGCTCAGTTGGTTAGAGCGTCGTGCTAATAACGCGAATGTCGTGGGTTCGATCCCCATACTGGCCAATACTTTGTTAATTTTACTCTTCTGACTCGATTTTTCACGCAAATCTGCTTGTTTTTGTAACAAATCACAAGAAAGCAAAAAAAAGTACAAAATACCGATCATCTAGATATTTACTTTCTGGAAAATCTTAATAATTTTAATAAGTCTCTGTTCAGTTGGAAATACTTCTTATACTGTGTTATATATACTCGGACAAATTTTTGTAAATTTTTTGTATGTTATGTATCGGCCGGTTAGCTCAGTTGGTTAGAGCGTCGTGCTAATAACGCGAATGTCGTGGGTTCGATCCCCATACTGACCAATACTTCGTTAATTTTACTCTTCTGACTCGATTTTTCATGTAAATCTGCTTGTTTTTGTAACAAACCACAAGAAAGCAAGAAAATGTACAAGATACCGATAATCTAGATATTTAATTTCTGGGAAATCTTAATTATTTTAATAAGTCTCTGTTCAGTTTGAAATACTTCTTATACTGTGTTATATATACTCGGACAAATTTTTGTAAACTTTTTGTATGTTATGTATCGGCCGGTTAGCTCAGTTAGTTAGAGCGTCGTGCTAATAACGCGAATGTCGTGGGTTCGATCCCCATACTGGCCAATAATGCGTTAATTTTACTCTTCTGACTCGATTTTTCATGTAAATCTTCCTGTTTTTGTTACAAACCACAAGAAAGCAAGAAAATGTACAAGATACCGATAATCTAGATATTCAATTTCTGGAGAATCTGAATAATTTTAATAAGTCTCTGTTTAGTTTAAAATACTTTTTATATTGTGTTATATATACACGGACAAATTTTTGTAAACTTTTTGTATGTTATGTATCGGCCGGTTAGCTCAGTTAGTTAGAGCGTCGTGCTAATAACGCGAATGTCGTGGGTTCGATCCCCATACTGGCCAATACTTCGTTAATTTTACTCTTCTGACTCGATTTTTGATGTAAATCTTCCTGTTTTTGTTACAAACCACAAGCAAGTAAGAAAATGTACAAGATACCGATAATCTAGATATTCAATTTCTGGAGAATCTGAATAATTTTAATAAGTCTCTGTTTAGTTTGAAATACTTCTTATACTGCGCTATATATTCTCGGACAAATTTTTGTAAACTTATTGTGTGTTATGTATCGGCCGGTTAGCTCAGTTGGTTAGAGCGTCGTGCTAATAACGCGAATGTCGTGGGTTCGATCCCCATACTGGCCAATACTTCGTTAATTTTACTCTTCTGACTCGATTTTTCATGTAAATCTGCTTGTTTTTGTAACAAACCACAAGAAAGCAAGAAAATGTACAAGATACCGATAATCTAGATATTTAATTTCTGGAAAATCTGAATTATTTTAATAAGTCTCTGTTCAGTTTGAAATACTTCTTATACTGTGTTATATATACTCGGACAAATTTTTGTAAACTTTTTGTATGTTATGTATCGGCCGGTTAGCTCAGTTAGTTAGAGCGTCGTGCTAATAACGCGAATGTCGTGGGTTCGATCCCCATACTGGCCAATACTGCGTTAATTTTACTCTTCTGACTCGATTTTTCATGTAAATCTGCTTGTTTTTGTAACAAACCACAAGAAAGCAAGAAAATGTACAAGATACCGATAATCTAGATATTTAATTTCTGGGAAATCTGAATTATTTTAATAAGTCTCTGTTCAGTTTGAAATACTTCTTATACTGTGTTATATATACTCGGACAAATTTTTGTAAACTTTTTGTATGTTATGTATCGGCCGGTTAGCTCAGTTAGTTAGAGCGTCGTGCTAATAACGCGAATGTCGTGGGTTCGATCCCCATACTGGCCAATACTTCGTTAATTTTACTCTTCTGACTCGATTTTTCATGTAAATCTTCCTGTTTTTGTTACAAACCACAAGAAAGCAAGAAAATGTACAAGATACCGATAATCTAGATATTCAATTTCTGGAGAATCTGAATAATTTTAATAAGTCTCTGTTTAGTTTAAAATACTTTTTATATTGTGTTATATATACACGGACAAATTTTTGTAAACTTTTTGTATGTTATGTATCGGCCGGTTAGCTCAGTTGGTTAGAGCGTCGTGCTAATAACGCGAATGTCGTGGGTTCGATCCCCATACTGGCCAATACTTCGTTAATTTTACTCTTCTGACTCGATTTTTGATGTAAATCTTCCTGTTTTTGTTACAAACCACAAGCAAGTAAGAAAATGTACAAGATACCGATAATCTAGATATTCAATTTCTGGAGAATCTGAATAATTTTAATAAGTCTCTGTTTAGTTTGAAATACTTCTTATACTGCGCTATATATACTCGGACAAATTTTTGTAAACTTATTGTGTGATATCTATCGGCCGGTTAGCTCAGTTGGTTAGAGCGTCGTGCTAATAACGCGGATGTCGTGGGTTCGATCCCCATACTGGCCAATAATTCGTTAATTTTACTCTTCTGACTCGATTTTTCATGTAAATCTGCTTGTTTTTGTTACAAACCACAAGAAAGCAAGAAAATGTACAAGATACCGATCATCTAGATATTTAATTTCTGGAGAATCTGAAAAATTTTAATAAGTCTCTGTTCAGTTTGAAATACTTCTTATACTGCGCTATATATACTCGGACAAATTCTTGTAAACTTTTTGTGTGTTATGTATCGGCCGGTTAGCTCAGTTGGTTAGAGCGTCGTGCTAATAACGCGAATATCGTGGGTTCGATCCCCATACTGGCCAATACCTCGTTAATTTTACTCTTCTGACTCGATTTTTCATGTAAATCTGCTTGTTTTTGTAAAAAACCACAAGAAAGCAAGAAAATGTACAAGATACCGATCATCTAGATATTTAATTTCTGGAGAATCTGAAAAATTTTAATAAGTCTCTGTTCAGTTTGAAATACTTCTTATACTGTGTTATATATACTCGGCCAAATTTTTGTAAACTTTTTGTATCTTATGTATCGGCCGGTTAGCTCAGTTGGTTAGAGCGTCGTGCTAATAACGCGAATGTCGTGGGTTCGATCCCCATACTGGCCAATACTTCGTTAATTTTACTCTTCTGACTCGATTTTTTATGTAAATCTGCTTGTTTTTGTAACAAACAAGAAGAAAGCAAGAAAATGTACAAGATACCGATCATCTAGATATTTAATCTGGAAAATCTTAATAATTTTAATAAGTCTCTGTTTAGTTTAAAATACTTCTTATATTGTGTTATATTTACACGGACAAATTTTTGTAAACTTTTTGTGTGTTATGTATCGGCCGGTTAGCTCAGTTGGTTAGAGCGTCGTGCTAATAACGCGAATGTCGTGGGTTCGATCCCCATACTGGCCAATACTTCGTTAATTTTACTCTTCTGACTCGATTTTTCATGTAAATCTTCCTGTTTTTGTTACAAACCACACGAAAGCAAGAAAATGTACAAGATACCGATCATCTAGATATTTAATTTCTGGAAAATCTGAAAATTTTTAATAAGTCTCTGTTCAGTTTGAAATACTTCTTATACTGCGCTATATATACTCGGACAAATTTTTGTAAACTTTTTGTGTGTTATGTATCGGTCGGTTAGCTCAGTTGGTTAGAGCGTCGTGCTAATAACGCGAATGTCGTAGGTTCGATCCCCATACTGGCCAATACTTTGTTAATTTTACTCGTCTGACTCGATTTTTCATGTAAATCTGCTTGTTTTTGTAACAAACCACAAGAAAGCAAGAAAATGTACAAGATACCGATCATCTAGATATTTAATTTCTGGAGAATCTGAAAAATTTTAATAAGTCTCTGTTCAGTTTAAAATACTTCTTATACTGTGTTATATATACTCGGACAAATTTTTGTAAACTTTTTGTATCTTATGTATCGGCCGGTTAGCTCAGTTCATTTAAGCGTCGTGCTAACAACGCGAATGTCGTCGGTTCGATCCCCATACTGGCCAATCCTCCGTTAATTGTACTCTTCTTACTCGATTTTTTATGTAAATCTGCTTGTTTTGTAACAAACCACAAGAAAGCAAGAAAATGTACAAGATACCGATCATCTAGATATTTAATTTCTGGAGAATCTGAATAATTTAAATAAGTGTCTGTTCAGTTTGAAATACATCTTATACTGTGTTATATATACTCGGACAAATTTTTGTAAACTTTTTGTATGTTATGTATCGGCCGGTTAGCTCAGTTGGTTAGAGCGTCGTGCTAACAACGCGAATGTAGTCGGTTCGATCCCCATACTGGCCAATACTTCGTTAATTTTACTCTTCTGACTCGATTTTTTATGTAAATCTGCTTGTTTTTGTAACAAACCACAAGAAAGCAAGAAAATGTACAAGATACCGATCATCTAGATATTTAATTTCTGGAGAATCTGAATAATTTTAATAAGTCTCTGTTCAGTTTGAAATACTTCTTATACTGTGTTATATATACTCGGACAAATTTTTGTAAACTTTGTGTATGTTATGTATCGGCCGGTTAGCTCAGTTAGTTAGAGCGTCGTGCTAATAACGCGAATGTCGTGGGGTCGATCCCCATACTGGCCAATACTTCGTTAATTTTACTTTTCTGACTCGATTTTTCATATGAACTTGCTTGTTTTTGTAACAAACCACAAGAAAGCAAGAAAATGTACAAGATACCGATCATCTAGATATTTAATTTCTGGAGAATCTGAATCATTTTTATAAGTCTCTGTTCAGTTTGAAATACTTCTTATACTGTGTTATATATACTCGGACAAATTTTTTGTAAACTTTTTGTATGTTATGTATCGGCCGGTTAGCTCAGTTGGTTAGAGCGTCGTGCTAATAACGCGAATGTCGTGGGTTCGATCCCCATACTGGCCAATACTGCGTTAATTTTACTCTTCTGACTCGATTTTTCATGTAAATCTGCTTGTTTTTGTAACAAACCACAAGAAAGCAAGAAAATGTACAAAATACCGATCATCTAGATATTTAATTTCTGGAGAATCTGAATAATTTTTATAAGTGTCTGTTCAGTTTGAAATATATTTTATGTTGTGTTATATATACTCGTAGAAATGTTTGTAAACATTTCGTGTATCATGTATCGGCCGGTTAGCTCTATTCGTTAGAGCGTCATGCTAATAACGCGAATATCGTGGGTCCGCTCCCCATACTGGCCAATACTTCGTTTATTTTATTGTCTTGACCAGATTTTTCATGTAAATCTGCTTGTTTTTATAACACACCTCAAGAAAGCAAGAAAATGTACAAGGTACCGATCATCTAGAAATCGTATAAGTTTCATAAATGCTTGTTCGGTTGAAAATACTTTAACAGAGTTATTAATTCTCGGAGAACACTGATGTGTATGATGTGTAAACATTTTGTATATCATGTATCGTCCGGTTAACCAAGTTATTTTAGCGCGTCATGCTGATAACGCGGATGTCGTGCGTTCGATCCCTATACAGGCGAATATATTGTTAAATTTACGTTTCAGACAAACTTTGCCCGTAAATCGTCTTATATTTGCGCACATCTGAAGAAAGCAAGGAAAATGTATAAGATAATTGTTGCCTGGAATTTTCATTACTGAAAAGAAACCAGTATAATTTACATAAATGGTTGTTCAGTTTCAAATTAATTTCTCATTTTCAAGTTATTCATACTGGGATAAATTGTTGTAAACACTGGTGTATAAGCAGCGTGGGCTGGTTAGTTCAGTTGGTTAGAGCTTCGTTCTGATAACGCGAATGACCTGGTTTCGATCCCCATAGAGACAATGTTTTGATGGAAAAGTATTTCCTGGATATACACTGAAGTGGGCCGAGGCAACAGTCGGCGATGTTGCAAAAAAGAAATGCGTTTTAATGTGACCTACCCTACACTGGTCTGGTAACAATGAGCGTCAATCCCAAGAACCAATCTCTTTTCTGGAGAAAAATCGAACGATCTGGTCTCCACATAGCTGAAAAAAAACACTACGTAAGAGAATGGTAGAACCTTATATATATAGGTTTTTGAACTACCTTTACTCCTGAACATAAATATACTTGTCCAACTTCGCTTCTTGAGGTCAACATGGTAAGTAATTCCCTCAGAGATTCTTCTTCAGAATAAAGAGTAATAGAAGGAATATGGTAAGTAATTCCCTCAGAGATTCTTCTTCAGAATAAAGAGTAATAGAAGGAATATGGTAAGTAATTCCCTCAGAGATTCTTCTTCAGAATAAAGAGTAATAGAAGGAATATGGTAAGTAATTCCCTCAGAGATTCTTCTTCAGAATAAAGAGTAATAGAAGGAATATGGTCAGTAAATCCCTCAGAGATTCTTCTTCAGACTAAAGAGTAATAGAAGGAATATAGTAAGTAATTCCCTCAGAGATTCTTCTTTAGAATAAAGAGTAATAGAAGGAATATGGTAAGTAATTCCCTCAGAGATTCTTCTTCAGAATAAAGAGTAATAGAAGGAATATGGTAAGTAATTCCCTCAGAGATTCTTCTTCAGAATAAAGAGTAATAGAAGGAATATGGTAAGTAATTCCCTCAGAGATTCTTCTTCAGAATAAAGAGTAATAGAAGGAATATGGTAAGTAATTCCCTCAGAGATTCTTCTTCAGAATAAAGAGTAATAAAAGGAATATGGTAAGTAATTCCCTTAGAGATTCTTCTTCAGAATAAAGAGTAATAGAAGGAATATGGTAAGTAATTCTCTCAGAGATTCTTCTTCAGACTAAAGAGTAATAGAAGGAATATAGTAAGTAATTCCCTCAGAGATTCTTCTTTAGAATAAAGAGTAATAGAAGGAATGTGGTAAGTAATTCCCTCAGAGATTCTTCTTCAGAATAAAGAGTAATAGAAGGAATATGGTAAGTAATTCCCTCAGAGATTCTTCTTCAGAATAAAGAGTAATAGAAGGAATATGGTAAGTAATTCCCTCAGAGATTCTTCTTCAGAATAAAGAGTAATAGAAGGAATATGGTAAGTAATTCCCTCAGAGATTCTTCTTCAGAATAAAGAGTAATAGAAGGAATATGGTAAGTAATTCCCTCAGAGATTCTTCTTCAGAATAAAGAGTAATAGAAGGAATATGGTAAGTAATTCCCTCAGAGATTCTTCTTCAGAATAAAGAGTAATAGAAGGAATATGGTAAGTAATTCCCTCAGAGATTCTTCTTCAGAATAAAGAGTAATAGAAGGAATATGTTAAGTAATTCCCTTAGAGATTCTCTTTCAGAATAAAGAGTAATAAAAGGAATATGGTAAGTAATTCCCTCAGAGATTCTTCTTCAGAATAAAGAGTAATAGAAGGAATATGTTAAGTAATTCCCTTAGAGATTCTTCTTCAGAATAAAGAGTAATAGAAGGAATATGGTAAGTAATTCCCTTAGAGATTCTCTTTCAGAATAAAGAGTAATAGAAGGAATATGGTAAGTAATTCCCTGAGAGATTCTTCTTCAGAATAAAGAGTAATAGAAGGAATATGGTAAGTAATTCCCTCAGAGATTCTTCTTCAGAATAAAGAGTAATAGAAGGAATATGGTAAGTAATTCCCTCAGAGATTCTTCTTCAGAATAAAGAGTAATAGAAGAAATATGGTAAGTAATTCCCTTAGAGATTCTCTTTCAGAATAAAGAGTAATAAAAGGAATATGGTAAGTAATTCCCTCAGAGATTCTTCTTCAGAATAAAGAGTAATAGAAGGAATATGGTAAGTAATTCCCTGAGAGATTCTTCTTCAGAATAAAGAGTAATAGGAGGAATATGGTAAGTAATTCCCTCAGAGATTCTTCTTAAGAATAAAGAGTAATAGAAGGAATATGGTAAGTAATTCCCTCAGAGATTCTTCTTCAGAATAAAGAGTAATAGAAGGAATATGGTAAGTAATTCCCTTAGAGATTCTCTTTCAGAATAAAGAGTAATAGAAGGAATATGGTAAGTAATTCCCTGAGAGATTCTTCTTCAGAATAAAGAGTAATAGAAGGAATATGGTAAGTAATTCCCTCAGAGATTCTTCTTCAGAATAAAGAGTAATAGAAGGAATATGGTAAGTAATTCCCTTAGAGATTCTCTTTCAGAATAAAGAGTAATAAAAGGAATATGGTAAGTAATTCCCTCAGAGATTCTTCTTCAGAATAAAGAGTAATAGAAGGAATATGGTAAGTAATTCCCTGAGAGATTCTTCTTCAGAATAAAGAGTAATAGGAGGAATATGGTAAGTAATTCCCTCAGAGATTCTTCTTAAGAATAAAGAGTAATAGAAGGAATATGGTAAGTAATTCCCTCAGAGATTCTTCTTAAGAATAAAGAGTAATAGAAGGAATATGGTAAGTAATTCCCTCAGAGATTCTTCTTCAGAATAAAGAGTAATAGAAGGAATATGGTAAGTAATTCCCTCAGAGATTCTTCTTCAGAATAAAGAGTAATAGAAGGAATATGGTAAGTAATTCCCTTAGAGATTCTCTTTCAGAATAAAGAGTAATAAAAGGAATATGGTAAGTAATTCCCTCAGAGATTCTTCTTCAGAATAAAGAGTAATAGAAGGAATATGGTAAGTAATTCCCTGAGAGATTCTCTTTCAGAATAAAGAGTAATAAAAGGAATATGGTAAGTAATTCCCTCAGAGATTCTTCTTCAGAATAAAGAGTAATAAAAGGAATATGGTAAGTAATTCCCTCAGAGATTCTTCTTCAGAATAAAGAGTAATAGAAGGAATATGGTAAGTAATTCCCTTAGAGATTCTCTTTCAGAATAAAGAGTAATAAAAAGAATATGGTAAGTAATTCCCTGAGAGATTCTTCTTCAGAATAAAGAGTAATAAAAGGAATATGGTAAGTAATTCCCTGAGAGATTCTTCTTCAGAATAAAGAGTAATAGAAGGAATATGGTAAGTAATTCCCTGAGAGATTCTCTTTCAGAATAAAGAGTAATAAAAGGAATATGGTAAGTAATTCCCTGAGAGATTCTTCTTCAGAATAAAGAGTAATAGAAGGAATATGGTAAGTAATTCCCTGAGAGATTCTTCTTCAGAATAAAGAGTAATAAAAGGAATATGGTAAGTAATTCCCTGAGAGATTCTTCTTCAGAATAAAGAGTAATAAAAGGAATATGGTAAGTAATTCCCTGAGAGATTCTTCTTCAGAATAAAGAGTAATAGAAGGAATATGGTAAGTAATTCCCTGAGAGATTCTCTTTCAGAATAAAGAGTAATAAAAGGAATATGGTAAGTAATTCCCTCAGAGATTCTTCTTCAGAATAAAGAGTAATAAAAGGAATATGGTAAGTAATTCCCTCAGAGATTCTTCTTCAGAATAAAGAGTAATAGAAGGAATATGGTAAGTAATTCCCTTAGAGATTCTCTTTCAGAATAAAGAGTAATAAAAGGAATATGGTAAGTAATTCCCTGAGAGATTCTTCTTCAGAATAAAGAGTAATAAAAGGAATATGGTAAGTAATTCCCTGAGAGATTCTTCTTCAGAATAAAGAGTAATAGGAGGAATATGGTAAGTAATTCCCTCAGAGATTCTTCTTAAGAATAAAGAGTAATAGAAGGAATATGGTAAGTAATTCCCTCAGAGATTCTTCTTAAGAATAAAGAGTAATAGGAGGAATATGGTAAGTAATTCCCTCAGAGATTCTTCTTCAGAATAAAGAGTAATAGAAGGAATATGGTAAGTAATTCCCTTAGAGATTCTCTTTCAGAATAAAGAGTAATAAAAGGAATATGGTAAGTAATTCCCTCAGAGATTCTTCTTCAGAATAAAGAGTAATAGAAGGAATATGGTAAGTAATTCCCTGAGAGATTCTCTTTCAGAATAAAGAGTAATAAAAGGAATATGGTAAGTAATTCCCTGAGAGATTCTTCTTCAGAATAAAGAGTAATAAAAGGAATATGGTAAGTAATTCCCTCAGAGATTCTTCTTCAGAATAAAGAGTAATAGAAGGAATATGGTAAGTAATTCCCTTAGAGATTCTCTTTCAGAATAAAGAGTAATAAAAGGAATATGGTAAGTAATTCCCTCAGAGATTCTTCTTCAGAATAAAGAGTAATAGAAGGAATATGGTAAGTAATTCCCTGAGAGATTCTCTTTCAGAATAAAGAGTAATAAAAGGAATATGGTAAGTAATTCCCTCAGAGATTCTTCTTCAGAATAAAGAGTAATAAAAGGAATATGGTAAGTAATTCCCTCAGAGATTCTTCTTCAGAATAAAGAGTAATAGAAGGAATATGGTAAGTAATTCCCTTAGAGATTCTCTTTCAGAATAAAGAGTAATAAAAGGAATATGGTAAGTAATTCCCTGAGAGATTCTTCTTCAGAATAAAGAGTAATAGAAGGAATATGGTAAGTAATTCCCTGAGAGATTCTTCTTCAGAATAAAGAGTAATAGGAGGAATATGGTAAGTAATTCCCTGAGAGATTCTTCTTCAGAATAAAGAGTAATAGGAGGAATATGGTAAGTAATTCCCTCAGAGATTCTTCTTCAGAATAAAGAGTAATAGAAGGAATATGGTAAGTAATTCCCTCAGAGATTCTTCTTCAGAATAAAGAGTAATAGAAGGAATATGGTAAGTAATTCCCTCAGAGATTCTTCTTCAGAATAAAGAGTAATAAAAGGAATATGGTAAGTAATTCCCTTAGAGATTCTTCTTCAGAATAAAGAGTAATAGAAGGAATATGGTAAGTAATTCTCTCAGAGATTCTTCTTCAGACTAAAGAGTAATAGAAGGAATATAGTAAGTAATTCCCTCAGAGATTCTTCTTTAGAATAAAGAGTAATAGAAGGAATGTGGTAAGTAATTCCCTCAGAGATTCTTCTTCAGAATAAAGAGTAATAGAAGGAATATGGTAAGTAATTCCCTCAGAGATTCTTCTTCAGAATAAAGAGTAATAGAAGGAATATGTTAAGTAATTCCCTTAGAGATTCTCTTTCAGAATAAAGAGTAATAAAAGGAATATGGTAAGTAATTCCCTCAGAGATTCTTCTTCAGAATAAAGAGTAATAGAAGGAATATGTTAAGTAATTCCCTTAGAGATTCTCTTTCAGAATAAAGAGTAATAGAAGGAATATGGTAAGTAATTCCCTCAGAGATTCTTCTTCAGAATAAAGAGTAATAGAAGGAATATGGTAAGTAATTCCCTGAGAGATTCTTCTTCAGAATAAAGAGTAATAAAAGGAATATGGTAAGTAATTCCCTCAGAGATTCTTCTTCAGAATAAAGAGTAATAGAAGGAATATGGTAAGTAATTCCCTGAGAGATTCTTCTTCAGAATAAAGAGTAATAAAAGGAATATGGTAAGTAATTCCCTCAGAGATTCTTCTTCAGAATAAAGAGTAATAGAAGGAATATGGTAAGTAATTCCCTGAGAGATTCTTCTTCAGAATAAAGAGTAATAGGAGGAATATGGTAAGTAATTCCCTGAGAGATTCTTCTTCAGAATAAAGAGTAATAGGAGGAATATGGTAAGTAATTCCCTCAGAGATTCTTCTTCAGAATAAAGAGTAATAGAAGGAATATGGTAAGTAATTCCCTCAGAGATTCTTCTTCAGAATAAAGAGTAATAGAAGGAATATGGTAAGTAATTCCCTCAGAGATTCTTCTTCAGAATAAAGAGTAATAAAAGGAATATGGTAAGTAATTCCCTTAGAGATTCTTCTTCAGAATAAAGAGTAATAGAAGGAATATGGTAAGTAATTCTCTCAGAGATTCTTCTTCAGACTAAAGAGTAATAGAAGGAATATAGTAAGTAATTCCCTCAGAGATTCTTCTTTAGAATAAAGAGTAATAGAAGGAATGTGGTAAGTAATTCCCTCAGAGATTCTTCTTCAGAATAAAGAGTAATAGAAGGAATATGGTAAGTAATTCCCTCAGAGATTCTTCTTCAGAATAAAGAGTAATAGAAGGAATATGTTAAGTAATTCCCTTAGAGATTCTCTTTCAGAATAAAGAGTAATAAAAGGAATATGGTAAGTAATTCCCTCAGAGATTCTTCTTCAGAATAAAGAGTAATAGAAGGAATATGTTAAGTAATTCCCTTAGAGATTCTCTTTCAGAATAAAGAGTAATAGAAGGAATATGGTAAGTAATTCCCTCAGAGATTCTTCTTCAGAATAAAGAGTAATAGAAGGAATATGGTAAGTAATTCCCTGAGAGATTCTTCTTCAGAATAAAAAGTAATAAAAGGAATATGGTAAGTAATTCCCTCAGAGATTCTTCTTCAGAATAAAGAGTAATAGAAGGAATATGGTAAGTAATTCCCTGAGAGATTCTTCTTCAGAATAAAGAGTAATAAAAGGAATATGGTAAGTAATTCCCTCAGAGATTCTTCTTCAGAATAAAGAGTAATAGAAGGAATATGGTAAGTAATTCCCTGAGAGATTCTTCTTCAGAATAAAGAGTAATAGGAGGAATATGGTAAGTAATTCCCTCAGAGATTCTTCTTCAGAATAAAGAGTAATAGAAGGAATATGGTAAGTAATTCCCTCAGAGATTCTTCTTCAGAATAAAGAGTAATAGAAGGAATGTGGTAAGTAATTCCCTCAGAGATTCTTCTTCAGAATAAAGAGTAATAGAAGGAATATGGTAAGTAATTCCCTCAGAGATTCTTCTTTAGAATAAAGAGTAATCGAAGGAATATGGTAAGTAATTCTCTCAGAGATTCTTCTTCAGAATAAAGAGTAATAAAAGGAATATGGTAAGTAATTCCCTCAGAGATTCTTCTTCAGAATAAAGAGTAATAGAAGGAATATGGTAAATAATTCCCTTAGAGATTCTTCTTCAGAATAAAGAGTAATAGAAAGAAATATGGTAAGTAATTTCCTCAGAGATTCTTCTTCAGAATAAAGAGTAATAGAAGGAATATGGTAAGTAATTCCCTTAGAGATTCTCTTTCAGAATAAAGAGTAATAAAAGGAATATGGTAAGTAATTCCCTTAGAGATTCTTCTTCAGAATAAAGAGTAATAGAAGGAATATGGTAAGTAATTCCCTCAGAGATTCTTCTTTAGAATAAAGAGTAATAGAAGGAATATGGTCAGTAATTCCCTGAGAGATTCTCTTTCAGAATAAAGAGTAATAAAAGGAATATGGTAAGTAATTCCCTCAGAGATTCTTCTTCAGAATAAAGAGTAATAGAAGGAATATGGTAAATAATTCCCTTAGAGATTCTTCTTCAGAATAAAGAGTAATAGAAAGAAATATGGTAAGTAATTTCCTCAGAGATTCTTCTTCAGAATAAAGAGTAATAGAAGGAATATGGTAAGTAATTCTCTCAGAGATTCTTCTTCAGAATAAAGAGTAATAAAAGGAATATGGTAAGTAATTCCCTCAGAGATTCTTCTTCAGAATAAAGAGTAATAGAAGGAATATGGTAAGTAATTCCCTCAGAGATTCTTCTTTAGAATAAAGAGTAATAGAAGGAATGTGGTAAGTAATTCCCTCAGAGATTCTTCTTCAGAATAAAGAGTATATATAGAAAAGTTTATAATTTTTCGGGAGAATAAAAAATAAAAAGCGAAATCTTTTGTTGTTATCGAAAAGTTGTGAATTTTTCGGGAGAATAAAAAATAAAAAGCGAAATCTTTTGCTGTTATAGAAAAGTTTTGAATTTTTCGGGAGAATAAAAAATAAAAAGCGAAATCTTTTGTTGTTATAGAAAAGTTTTGAATTTTTCGGGAGAATAAAAAATAAAAAGCGAAATCTTTTGTTGTTATAGAAAAGTTTTGAATTTTTCGGGCGAATAAAAAATAAAAAGCGAAATCTTTTGTTGTTATAGAAAGGTTTTGAATTTTTCGGGAGAATAAAAAATAAAAAGCGAAATCTTTTGCTGTTATAGAAAAGTTTTGAATTTTTCGGGAGAATAAAAAATAAAAAGCGAAATCTTTTGTTGTTATAAAAAAGTTTTGAATTTTTCGGGAGAATAAAAAATAAAAAGCGAAATCATTTGTTGTTATAGAAAAGTTGTGAATTTTTCGGGAGAATAAAAAATAAAAAGCGAAATCTTTTGCTGTTATAGAAAAGTTTTGAATTTTTCGGGAGAATAAAAAATAAAAAGCGAAATCTTTTGTTGTTATAGAAAAGTTTTGAATTTTTCGGGAGAATAAAAAATAAAAAGCGAAATCTTTTGTTGTTATAGAAAAGTTTTGAATTTTTCGGGAGAATAAAAAATAAAAAGCCGTAACTAATAACAAGATTTTCCATGATTAAAATGAAATTTTAGACTTATTTCAAGTTGAAATAAGTTAACAACGATACATCTCTTCTGGTTCTTTCTCTCATCGTACGACCTATCTAAGATACGACATTCGCAGGTTTCCAGGCGAAGTTTCGCGTTTGTAGAGTTTCGATACCATAGTAGCATTGATGTAGTCAGTTCTCAAGTTCAGGAGATTTATTCTTTCGTCTAATGGCGCCCTGACACCGAAGAGGCCGGCCCGATTTCGTAAATATTGGTTCGCTGGGTGTTAAATGATTAATCCTTGGCTGTTGAGACATTTTGGGTATCCGTTAAATCCGGCATACTTTCTCTTACAGCTTCTTTAATGGCGGACATGTTTTTCCCATCTCGTCTTATGCTTTGCTCTTCAGACATAAACTGCTCAGCGTCATTGGTCATACCGAATTCCTTTTTTAGCTCCAACGGGAAACCCGCTCCCCTATCTCAACAGCTCGGTCTTGGTCCGCAATAAAGTTAAGAATCTAACAAGTTTCCTTTTTTGCAATGTGTTGGAAAAATATTTCCTGGCTATACGCTGAAAACGGCCGAGGCAGCAGTCGGGTAGGGTTGCAAAAAAAAAAAAGAAAAAAAGTGCTATTTAATGCGACCCAGCCAATTAGGGTTTGGTAACAATGAGTATCAATCCCGAGAACGAATCTCTTTCTGGAGAAAAATCGAACGGTCTGGTCTCCACTGAGCCGAAAACACTCTACGTAAGCAAATGTCAGAAGCAAATATATAGGTTTTCGAACTACTTCTCCTACCCCTATTCTTGACCTAATACTTTTATACTCCAACCGCCACTTGTCACTGCCACAATCTATTTGTATCGCTTAATTTGTAGTTATTTTTGCTTAAGCGGCCGCAGGTTCTGAGCCGGCTGCAGCCGGCACCTATCCATTCGAAACAGTTTGTACTTGTCTGATGTTTTCTTCAGACAATCATCCTGAGGAAGTCTTATAATAAAGACGAAACGTTGATGAATACATAAATAATATTTTTTGGTTTTCCTTTTTCAATTATCATTACATCGGAACACTTTCTTCCTTTCTTGATTATATATATATATATATATATATATATATATATATATATATATATATATATATATATATATATATATATATATATGTATCTATATACATATATATATATACATATATATATACATATATTTAAATGTTGAATTAAATTAAATTATACATATATATATATGTATATGTGTGTATGTGTATTACTGATGTTTTTAATGATTAAAAGTTGAAATAAATAATTAAAAAAACAGAAATAGCAATCACCGAATGGATATATATATTGAAACAAAGACACAACGCGTATTTTTATATGACAGATTTACCTATGCAAAGTTGTATCCAATCTGTTGTAATTTTTTAACGAAAGCCCTCACAGCTTTAAATAGCTTTGAGTCTTAGTAAGTCTAAATCAGTTACTGATCATTAATAACAGCTTCCCCCCCCGGGGGGGGGGGTGACATGACTTCATATCAATTTTACGAAACAAAGCAAAAACAACTTGTAAAAACGGTTTTTTTTGTCGTTGTGTTGTTGCTGTTGTTAGCCGTTATGTTTTTGTTGTGTTTTTTTTTTTTTATTATTGAAGGAAAAAAAGGAAACATCGCGGAGACCCTCGATGCTAGGCAACGGTAGGTCTGGGCGGGGGGAGGGGGGAATAGATGCCGGCAATGGTGCCGCATCTTGGTAATTGACAGAACGCCGAAGAAAAGCGGAAGGATATGTAGAAGGGAGAGGAAACGGTAGCGGCCTTCCGATTCTGATCTCTCATACTTTTTCGTCAACTCATTTATTTTCATTTCAAATGTCACATCATTTCTGATTTTTTTTTCGTTATCCTGTTCGGAAAGTATTGTCACATTTTGAATTTTGGAGACACGAATCTGAATGACATGACATGCCCTCCGTTCAGTCTAGAGATACTATGGACACCCCTGTAAGGGGCTGGCTGCGCGTGTAATTGTGAAGCAAGGGTTGCGCAATTCTTAACAACACTTGTCTTGATTCCTATGGCAAGCAATTCAAGACGACTGGAAACAATGCCGAGATAAGCAGAGAGCACACACAGCACCTGGTATTCCCAAATGGTCACCCATTTAGTACTGGCCAGGCTCGACGTCGCTTAACTTCGGTGATCTAACGGGAACCGGTATGTCAACGTGAGTGTGCTATTTAAAACTGAAGCTTGGCAGACTGACAAAAAACGCCATTTCTAACAAGCGTGACAGACTGCGGAAAATGCTATTTAAACTGAAGCGTGACAGACTGACAAAAACGCCATTTCTAACGAGCATGACAGACCGAGGAAAATTCTATTCTAAACTGAAGCATGTAAAATTGCCGAAAATGCTAATTTAATCTGAGGCGTAGCAGGACGAGGAAAATGCTATTTCAAACTGAGGCGACAAAAATACTATTTCGAATGTGTCACACTGGGAATATACCATTGTAAACTTAAGTGGGCCAGACTGACTGATCGTCTTGTGGACAGAACATCTTACACAGATGCTTAGAGCCATTTAAAATGACTTGACAGTATGGATATAGCAGACGCGCAAATTTAGGCACTGGCAATCAGGGCTAAGACATTAGGGAGAATAGTAAATTCATTCTGTCGTATAACAGTAAGCAACAAAAAATTAATTGTGTTTGTTTTATTGAAGGAAATTGTTCTTTTCTCAATAGATTCCCGTAATATAAAGTCATAATGTACTACCGACTCATGTTATAATTTGAAGATGACTTCCGAAATGGCTGTATAATCATTATGGTGACGTCCGAAACAAAGGACCCGGTGCTTTGGGTAGCCGTTAAAGTAGATAATTATAAGTGGGTAAAAAATGTTTGAAAGGTTTATTTGTGAGTGTCAGATTTTTCGGATAAAATATAACAAATACTGAAAGGATGGGAAAGTTATGCATACTCTTTGGAAACACGCATGAGGACGTAGGCTGATTGCTTAGCGCAACAGTTAATCGTAACAAGTGGTCAGTTATTTTTCTATGATAGCTGGAGTTGCACGGAAAAATCAACATTATTTTAGTATATAGATTAGCCGCACGTGCAGGCGTTGCGTGATACTTCCTATTTACTTTCCTTCCCACGAGGGCAGAGTTAGACTCAATGTCAGTTTTTAATGGGGGACAAATCCGGATCCCCACAAAAGGGGGGCCCTCTGGATTGAGACAAAATTTTAAAAATTGCCTCAGTCTCAAAGGATTCCTCCTTTGCTTACTAAGGACAGAAAGATGAAGTGTAGTATCAGAACAGATACTACACTTTGCAATATTTATTTTCTAGTAAAGATAAAAATAGATTACATGTTATAAAAAAGTTAGGCACAAGACCCACAAAATCAGGGGCATACCGGGTCGGTGGTCGATTCTCTCTATCCTACTCTTAACTAAACACATTCGGACCCATTCGTGCAAGTAACTTTACTTTCATTCTTTCACCATTTGTCCGCCTTATGTATCTTACAGTCCCAAAATACCACATTTACTGTATTGACTTCATTATATTTCAAATATTCCCAATTGTTTAAAATTAAATTTTATTCACAAAAATATATTTATAATAATATGAAACATGACGGTGAGTGGGACAAAAACACTCCAAAATAATGAAAAATAAAGAAACCAAATAAAATCAGAGGACAGATTAGTAAGAACCTTCCCACCCTTGCGTTGTATAGACTGTCCACTGTTTTCCGTTTTTTGCAGAACCGAAAACAAGCAGGTCGATCTCTAAGTGGGAGTGAGATCTAAGTGAGAGATAAAAAGGAGAATTAGGGATGGAATTTGGGAGTCGATGGTGTCCAACCATGATAAACCCCATTTAGGGGAGGCCAAGGCCCAAACAAATGCGATGTAGTGAGCATCTTGGAGGAGCTCTAATACCAGAAAAATAAAACAGGGCCATGAATCACTCACTCAACTAGTTAAAAGTTATAGCATGACCGGGATGGCTTAAAAAAACAGAACTGCATGCGCCATGCTCAAGCAGGAAACACGTACTCATACCATGTGGATCTCCTAATGCACACACTAGCGGTGCGTACTCATCTCCGGCTTAACTCGATCGGATGTAATCTTATCCTAACACATTTTCATCTTAAGTTTGTACTCGAAAAATAAAAACAGATCGTGATCAGAAAAGGAATCAACCCCGTTGATTATCCTAAGACATGTCGTCCACGCCACTAGTCTAGCTCCGACTAGGATCGCGAGAAACACCATTCGTTACTTCCTGTTCCACGACGGATCTATATTGTCGATAACGTATGCTTATCCAACTGCTCTGGATCGATGCGAGCTGTTACATCGTTGACATACATACAGAACTGTCGAAGTTAAGGAGAGACGAGAAAGGCGTGCTCGGCCGTTTCGATTTCATCTGTCTGGCACTGTGGACAAAAAGATGTATCTGGCCAGTAGGCATGTGTTTTTCGCCATTGAGGGGTAGTGCGTTTCGAACTAGTCGCTTAGGATTGTTGAGATATACCCGGCCTGGGACACATCTCCACTGAGAGCGGATCTCCTTCATCGACCATCCCAGCCGTTCAACAAGCGGATCCTCTGCGGAGTCCCCCACTAAATCACGATACAGCATCCTTCAAGACCGTATGAAGTCACTGGACCGAGGAAGTCTTTTAGCGTAGCTCGGCACTCCTTGAAGAATTTCGATCCACCCCTTTAGTCCAGGCAAAATAAGGTTCGACTTGGAACAAATTGCAACAGAATTTTTTTCACCACCAGGCCTTCCCATGAGGTGTCTAGAACATCATACTAAAAGTCCTAAGAAATCAACGTTGAGGAAATATGTCTAATTTTCATAAATCCAAGATGGCCGCCAATTTTCGATAATTTGCCACATCTCCGCATTTAGATGTCATAATTGAGTGATTTG
Source organism: Sepiola atlantica (assembly GCA_963556195.1). Classification (NCBI taxonomy): domain Eukaryota; kingdom Metazoa; phylum Mollusca; class Cephalopoda; order Sepiida; family Sepiolidae; genus Sepiola; species Sepiola atlantica. The sequence goes on along the minus strand of OY744532.1, from coordinate 8,935,096 downwards.
AAGTGCTAAAATGGTGTTTTTGAACACAAGGATTTACGTGGAATAGGTTACATTTTTATTGGATAAAGAATTTATAGCCAAAAATCCAATATGGGCAAAAAATATTGAAAAATGTTCATATGCGTGGTATCCGAAACATAGGCAAACTGAAATGTGACTGTTTTGCTGCCTCATGTGACTAACTCTTGACTAACTTTATATTATAACTTTATTATAACTTACTAACTCTTGACTAACTTTATATTATAACTTTTTATATTTAACTATTTATTTTATAACTTTATATATTATTTTTGTTTCTATTCCAGGGTAATTAATCTGAGATTCAGCAAACATTGACAATGGAGAAGTGTCGAATCTGTAATGAATCAATCTCTGACGGAAAGGCGACAGTTGTTCTTCGAACAAAAGGCAGCGATGGCGTGAATCGTGCAAGTAGTCAACGTGGTAGCGATTTGGTAGTGAATCCAGGAGAGACACTACACGTAGAATGTCGCCGCAACTATTGCAAAGCAGAAAACATTGCACGTGACCTAGCAAGACAACAACAACCACCAAAACCCCGCTGTGAGCTCCGTTCTGAACTACACTTCAATTTTCAAGAACACTGTTTGTTGTGTGGACAGTCAGCTAAAACTGGTAGGAAGCAAAGAGAACTGGGTGTTTTCCCAGTTAGGACAGAAGACTTTCAGAAGAGTATCCTTCAGGTTTATCATTCTAGAAATGACGAATGGTCTGCAACAGTATTAGGCAGAATAGCATCGGTGAATGACCTACACGCAGCGGATGCAATGTATCACCAGCAGTGCAGTAGCAACTTTAGGACAGGGAAAAACATTCCTACTAAGCACTCTTTAGACACCAGTAGTACTGGAGACAAATCAAAGAGGCTCAAACTCGGAAGGCCTGAGATAGACGAGAGAACGTCAGCGTTCCTGGAAGTGGCTCAGTTCTTAGAGGAAAATGACGAGGAGCAAACCACCATACATGACCTTGTTCTCAAAATGTCAGAGTTTCTTCAGAGCACAGAGCATGAACCTTACAGTGCTAAATACATGAAAACTAAAATAAAGGAGCACTTTGGCGAGAGGGTTTTAATGACTGTGCTGAGCACCAAAGAATGTGTGGTCACATTGCGAGATACAACAAGCTCAATCCTCTATGCATTCCACAAGGAACAGAAAGCTGAAAATATTGAAGATGACAAGTTGAATATTATTGAAGCTGCTGCAAAACTCATTGCCAGTGATGTAAAGTCCATGGAAACCCCAAAGGATTTCTATCCAGACACGGGCGACATTGCTGATTCTGCTAGCTACATTCCAAACTCATTGCAATTACTGCTTAGGACTATGTTTGCTGGCAAAAATGTTGGTGTAAAACTTGCTTCGATTGGGGCAGGCCATAATGCAAGCCATACAACCAAGGGCAATAATAACCCCTCTTCAGCTTGGCCTCGGTATCCAGATGCACCACCATTTTGCGTCACGTTTTTTGGTGGACACGCTTCACGGGCATGGGTTTTCATCTTCCTATGCTGAGGTCATGAAATATGAACGGAGTGCAGCTGTTGTACAAAGTACTGAGATCCCTGGGTATTCCGAAGAGCACCACATAGAGTATATTGCCGATAATGTGGACCATAATGTGGCAACAATTGATGGCACAGGGACATTCCATGGAATGGGCATTATAGCTACTGTTACACCAGAAACAAAAACAAGCAAGGCTATCCCCACAGTCCATGTGACGGCTAAAGAGATTGCTGCCATTGGTCGCATCAGCATTCAGTACTTCAAAATTCCTCCAGCATTGGAACCTATCATCTACAATCCACTGGTTCGCACGACAGAAGAGGATCCAACATCAGAGTTAGATATACTGTGGAAGACATCATTACTTCTCCACTCTCCAAGGCCATCATGGTCTGGAATGATGCAGTTCCTGCATCGAGGTCAACACCCAGGAAAAGCTTCTGTGACATTCCTTCCAATGATTGACCTTGATCCCAGTCATGCTTCATGTATCTACTCTACAATGAAGTTTGTGTCTACCCAAGCTCAACTATACGACGTTACTCCAATCCTCACATTCGACCAACCCTTGTACTGGAAAGCTTTAACGATTATAATGTCTCAACCAAATGACAGTGATCTCAAGCGCATAGTCCTCAGGCTTGGGGTATTTCACATGCAGATGAGCTTTCTTGGGAGCATAGGTCACCTAATGGCAGGCTCGGGACTGCAAGAGTTGCTCGAAGTGGTATATGCTGGAAACACAGTGCCCCACATGATGACAGGCAAAGCTGTTTCCAGAGCAGTGCGGGGACATATGCTGGTAGATGCTGCACTGAACACCATTTTGGTCGCTGATGCCTACAATGTGCCTGTGCCAACCAAAGACACAGTTCAGGAACCACAAGTGGCAACTGCTGATACTGAGACAGATAATGTAGAACCACAAGATATTCCTTCAGATACAGTGACGACTGACATAACTACAGCAAGTGAATTGTATGACAGAGCAATGTCCTCTTCCCTCTCAGTGGAAGAAGTTTGCTCTGCAAAAGTGTTGCAAAGAATCCAGGCTGAACTTGACAACAAAAAGGAAATGATGACTAGGCCAACAGCAAAACTCTGGTTGCAGTATCTCAACATGGTGGACATCTTGCGGAAATTTATTAAAGCTGAAAGAACAGGGAACTGGAGCTTACACCTCCAATGTGTGCACGATATGCTTCCCTACCTTGCCGCTTCTGGACACCGACTGTATACAAAGTCTGCATATGTTTACCTGCAAATGATGACCGAACTACCAAATACACATCCGGATGTGTATAAGAAGTTCCAAGAGGGATACCACGTTGTGCGGCGCAGTGATAGATACTGGGCAGGGCTCTCCACAGATCTGATCATCGAACAAGTTTTGATGAGAAGTATAAAGACGCATGGGGGCCTAACTCGAGGAAAAGGGATGACAGAGACTCAGCGCTTACTGTGGGTCCTATCCATGCCAGCATGCGCAAACATCAACGATGCAATGCAGAAGTTCAGCGGGGTCTCCTACGAAACCAGCGACCAACACAAAGATATTTCGAAGGCTAGACAGGCCAGAGATGTCAAGGACACCCTCGATCTTATCAGCTATCTGAAGGAAAGAGATCCATTCAAGGAGAATACCTCACTTCACAACATTGATAATGGCATGGCCGCTCAGGACGGAGTCAATGTTGACCAAACAAAAGAAATTGGAGAAAAGATTCTTGTGAGCATGGCAGGGAAATCTGTGGAAGAGTTCACCTTCCGAAAAGCCGATGAAGCAATGACACTTGCATCCAGATCAACTGTCAAAGTCAGAGGGGAATCTGTAGTAGTGGATCCACAATTGGTGTTCCAGCGACTGGTAATTGTAGGTGAACGGTGCAAAGACTTGTCAACGTTATTCAAGTTCGAACTTTGTAGCCACCCTCCTGCCTTATTTGACTCGTCATCCCTTCCCTTGCAGGCCAATAAGGCAGTCCTTGCTGATGTTCTGTGGAAGTCTATAGATGAAGAACAACGTGAGCCGAGTGTAGACCAAGTCCAATATGTCCTTGATGGCGGCGCGCTACTCCATCGGATTCCCTGGCCAAGAGGTTCCACATATAATAGTGTGTGTCAGATTTATGTCAGATATGTGACACAGAAATATGGAGCTGCTGTCATTGTTTTCGATGGCTACAAAGATGAACCCACAACTAAAGATGCCACACAACAAAGAAGAACAGGAACCTGCTCTAGTTTGACCGTAAGCTTTGCTGGTGATATGATCATCCAATCCAAGAAGGAGGACTTCCTGAACAACAAGGCAAACAAACAGCGCTTCATACATTTTCTCAGCGACAAACTAGAAAGGGCTGGATGCAGCACAGAACACGCAAAGCATGATGCTGATGTCCTCATTGTTCAAACAGCCCTTGCCTCTGCCAGAACAAGAGATACGGTTCTCATTGGTGACGACACAGATTTGTTGGTCCTCCTGTTGTATCACGCTGATATGACCGAAAACGAACTGTTTCTGGTATCAGAGTCAAAGCAAGCCACCAAATCGAGAAGGGTGTGATGCATAAAGCAGTCGAAAGAGTTGCTGGGTCCTCAGATTTGCGACCATCTGCTCTTTGTCCATGCTATTCTTGGCTGCGATACCACTAGTCGCCTGTTTGGATTGGGAAAAGGTTTGGCAGTGAAGAAGGTGAAGACTGATTCCCTGTTTCGTGAGCAATCAGAGATGTTCCACAAATCAGGGCAAACACCGGAGGACATAACTGCTGCAGGAGAGAAAGCTCTGGTATCACTGTACGGTGGTACCAAAGAGGAAGGACTGGACAGCTTAAGATACAAACGGTTCTGTGACAAGATTTCCAAGAACACATCTTCCGTGGAACAACAAGCTCTACCCCCAACATCAGCAGCTGCAAGATTCCATAGCCTCCGTGTCTATTACCAGGTAATGGAGTGGAAAGGAACATGTGTCAACATGAAGCCACAAGATTGGGGATGGCACCTTGTGGACAGAAGGTGCATGCCTATACAGACAGATCAGCCCGCAGCACCACCGGAGATACTGGATGTCATCTGTTGTAGCTGCAAGAAAAACTGCAAAACAAGGAGGTGCACATGCCAAAAATATGGTCTCCATTGCACTGCCGTGTGTAGAGAATGTCGTGGTACAAGTTGCTCTAACTCACAGGTGCCAGATTTGTCAGATGATGTAGACGACGATGCTTAAGCCGGATACCGCAAAGTGGCACAACTGGAATTGACACTCTTGAAATTAATATTGATGATCTGTTGTTGAAACACAGGCTTACTGTTGTTCATGAGTATGATAAAAAACTTATCTATGGCTACAATTGTGTTTTCCTACATTTCAGTAGGCCCTAGGTTAAAAAATGTACCGAAAAAAATAAAATGTTGAGCAAATACATTCTAAAAATAGACATTCTTTCCAGCATATTGGATTTTTGGCTATAAATTCTTTATCCAATAAAAATGTAACCTACTCCACGTAAATCTTTGTGTTCAAAAACCCCATTTTAGCACTTCAAATCACTCAATTATGACATCTAAATGCGGAGATATGGCAAATTATCGAAAATTGGCGGCCATTTTGGATTTATGCAAATTGGACATATTTCCTCAACGTTGATTTCTTAGGACTTTTAGTATGATGTTCTAGACACCTCATGGGAATGCCTGGTGGTGAAAAAAATTCTGTTGCAATTTGTTCCAAGTTGGGCCCTAAAATGTGCTATATTGCCTGGACTACTTGGTCTACAACGACCCTCGACCGATGGGCTCTCGATAAGGTCGGGAAAGACGCTCTCAAACGCAGGGCCACAGGCAAGTTCTTCTATCAAAGTTCAACTCAGTAAAACCTGTCTCTCGGCATGTTGATATCTTGCCAAGTCAGGCATCTCCAAGTCTCTCGCACACAGACGTTGAGTACAGACCTCTTTCTTCCAAAGTAACGAGAAGAGAAGACGCGTAAAAACCGTCAAGCAGTTTGCAGACAAGGGAAGTACAGCAAGTCGGTAAAGAATGAGAAGAAAGACGTAAGTGGCGCACACTTTACCCTTTAAGCAAAGATTCCTTCGAAGCCAAGTCCTAATAGACGCTTCTACCTTTGTCTATACTTCCGACCAATTCTTTTCAAGTTGTAGACCCGGTCCGAGCTAAACGCCAACAATTTTTATTGGGCTATCCGACTAGTTGAAAAGGCCCGGCAGCGTAGTCTCGCGGCTCCAGGCTCCCAACCGTGTGCCACTGGACTTGCTGCGGTTGATAACGGTCCCTGTAACTTCTTCGTAACGTACAAGCGCTTTAATCACCACTTCAATGTCTCGAAAGCTCGGCACAGAGACAGTGACATCATCAGAGTACGCTGAAATCTGGCTCGTCTTGCGCCAGGCAAAGCGATTTCACGCAGGACCAGATTTGTCGCCCTGTCCCTTAAGCCGTGAAGGAAAGGTTCCAACGCTAGAACGCAAAGCAGGAGTGAGAGCGGGCAACCGTGACGAACAGATCGAGAAACCGTAAACGACTCCGTTCGCTTTCCATTCACCTGCACCACTACCGTCGGCTGGAGATATAAAATTGAGATCAATTTGCGGAAGTCCCAGAAAACGATAATCTACCCTGTTAAAATATTTGGATTGATCTAAATTTATCAGCGCGGCTTCTGTGTCGTCTTCTCAACCTCTATGATCATGAAAACCAGATTCAAATTGTTCTCAATTGATCTCCCCTTCATAGCCTAGTTCGGGTCAGATTCGACCAATCCACCAACAACAACCTGCAAACGGTTCTAAAGAACTGTTGCTAAAAGTGTTAACTATGTGTTAAGAATAGGAACACAGATGGGTGACAGCCTCTAAAACATTTCGTAGGGCAAACCTCAAGTTTTGCTTCAGCACAGCCAAGACCTTACACTCTGTAATCCTGCCATCACAACTGGCTGCTCCAGCCGCATCAAGGTGCCGAGAATCAACTAAATAGATGCCAAACCACTTGGACGCGGAGGCTGGGCAGTTGGGTCAAGCGCTCTTTAAAATGCGTCTGAAATCCCTCGCAAATCTCTAGAGTTCACTCCAGGGTGTGTCCATTCGGGCTCTTGATTTTTGGAATGTACCTATCCGAACAACGACGAAGTTCTTCCTTACTCTGAACAGCGTCAAAATTCACTGCTTGTTATATACTTTCTTTAGCCTAGCCCTTACTACTTGACCTTCATAACGCTCACTAGCCTCGCATTTGAGGTCTCACTTAACTAGTTCTATGGTTAGGGAATGCCCCCTCCCCAGCCACCGCAACAATTTAGTTTCTAAGCGTGTTTTCGTCTTTGCATTATCTAGAGCGAGGCGTTGGTCATATCTGACGAAAAAACTTCTAACCTTAGCTTTTAAGTTAACTCACCACTTACTCCCGGTAACCTACACCCACTGAATCAAGGATGCTAGCAAAGAGGTATCCAACTTCCAGTAACCGGCTTGCCTAGGCTTATCACTTAACTTCAACCGGGCAATAACAAATGTATGGTCTGATTGTCTTCACTAGTGGAACGTGGGACACAATATAAAATCTACATCGCCCCTTCAAATTAACAACCTATCCAGATAAGTATTTGGATAGGATAGGATAGCACACCACTAGTCCACGTCAACATCTTCCGCCCTGGATGATCTAGTCGAAATAAGTCGACAAGATCGCATCTAGACATCAGGTCACACTTATCTGACCCACTAGCCCCTCTCCCCCGGCCTGATCTATCTTGAGATCAAGGATGACATTCCAATAAACAATTAAATTATCCGCTTCGAACCCGTAACATACACGTCCAACCGCCGAGCGGTTTTCAGCGCATAAACCGCGATAATCCGAAACTCACATTTTTGAACGACAACATCGGCAACGATTAGCTTGCCAAGCGTATCCGTATGAACAACGGTTACCGACGAATGAAGACACGACAACTCCGATAATTGCAATATGCTGAAAAGACATCAAAATCTCTAGACATCACACGACAATCAACAGACGAAACGAAGTGGGTTTCTTTGAGCGCATCCATATCTATAGTGAGGGGCAAGATGTCTCTCCTGACACAGGGGCCTCTGCTCTGAGACCTCAGCCCGTTATATTAAGATTCGCCAGATATAAGGCCATAATGCTTAATCACTGTCGACCACGGGTCTGTAATCCTCTGGAGTGAGGACGCCAAAAGTCTGTCCGATACATCCAGTTAAGCGTTCCGTCGTAACTCGCCCGCCCGGGGCAGCATCTCCGACATCTATCGGAAACGTTAATTTTATCGTCCTATAGAAAGAAGAGTTAACATAAATTGGGAGCCGTCCCTCGCATTTAACAGAGGGTTGTTTTAATGATGGATGATCTTCCCCGACTAATTTTAGATTCGGGATCGCCCCCCCCCCTTGGGACTGCCACGATCTCCCATAAAAACTTTGTGTAACCGCACTGCTTTGGTTTCAAGAATGTAGTGAGTAAAGGAGTTGTAAATATTTAGATCCCTCACCTGAATAAATTGTTGTAACGGTGTTAGGTGTATCCTCTGACTCGCGGTAAGATCTACCATCGACTGCAGAGAATCAGCTTCGCATATATGTTCCCCGGGCAAGAACGAGAGCTTTCTAGCATTTTCAGTTCTATGACACAACCATATATGGGAGACCTTCGAAGAGCATAAATGAAAAAGATCTTTCTCATGCTCTCTCTTCCGAACTGATTCACGTTGTTCAATGAGAAAAAAAGTGGCTGGTTAATTTTAGTACATCTAAAACTAACGATCGGATCCTGACTTTGACCCAATTGAAATGGATTAAGCTGACCCCTGTTTTGATAAACTTCTAGTACTGACATTCCCCCTAGATCTGAAATAGAAGACTTACATAAGATATGTTGCTAAGGTATGATCTTTCTGCCGCCCTAGAAAGTATCTCACTTCTGATGCAACCCTCTACCTGTATAAGACCCAAATGCGACCCTAGATAGAGTACTGTCGCCACATCTGGGGAAGTACCGCTCAGAGCACTTTCTCCTGCATTGACAAAATACAAAATAGACTTCGGAATCTAGTGGGGATGTCTTCTTCTTTTCCCTGCAGATTCTTTCTCACAGAAGAGACGTTGCTAGTCTTTCTCTACTCTATCGTTATTTTTATGGTAGGTGCTCGACTGAGCTCCAATCTCTGGTTCCTTCAGTAAAACATTCACAGCAAAAACACGTCTAGCTACAACCATTGTAAATAATGTTTCGTTCTTCCTCTGTGTATCTAAAACTAAACGGTACTTACACGAGCAGTTTCCTTCCAATAACTGGCCGTCTGTGGAAAGCAGTACCACCGGGCTGCTTCCCAGTTGACTACAGCAGGGTCCTTTTCAAGTCCAATGTTAACAAATTCTTGTTCAGCCGTCCCATTAAGTAATCAATTTCAGCCCAGATCCAACCATGTTCTACAATCCTCATGGTGTTAATCTCACCATCTACTTAACACAAACCATTACCCTTGTCCTCGAGTGGCCTTCTGGCCCTGATGAGCGATGACTCGTTAGTAAAAAAAACCTGCTTAGGTTCTTTTAATATTTTTAATTGAGAGCGAGGACAAGATGAGGGAGTATTAAACAGAAAAGGGGTATTTTTCTGGGCCGGAGTAATTGAGGGGGCTGGGCAGTATGGATTGTGTCTTCTATTACTCTGTTTCTTCAATATTTTCTTGGGGTGTTTTTTTTTCACTTGTTTTTCAGTTTGTTCTTGCTGTCTTCTACCACAGAGCCGGAGTCATCGACTTCCATAGTTGTCTCCTCCCCGTTGCTCTTGATTTTACCCCCAGATTCGGATGAAGGGACTACAAGTTTTCTCTTCGGAGTGGCTGTCGTCTTTGATGTTAACTGTTGTGGCTGCATCTTTGGTTTGGACGGCTCTTCGGGGGAACAGTCGCCTTTCTTTCAAAGAGAGCTGATTTTTTAGTTTATCTTTGGGTTGGAGGGGACAATTCGTACCGGTTTGATCTTTTCGGCAACCGTGTTCCAGCCCTCTTTTTAGGGTTTGTGCTGCTGCAGGAGACGATCGTATATCTGTGGCAACATGTTGTTTCCGGTTAGGGAGCAGCACCAGGGGTCTTCTTTGGAACTTTCTTGGGGCAGAACTTTGCCATGTGCCTCTGCTGCTGGCTGTGCCAACAATGTGGCTTACTTCCTGTTACTATAACGGATAGTGTGCATATTTGAGTAAGACAGAAATCTTGTTGAAGCCAGCGTGTTTCAAACGCATTTTGATTTGATGATTTCCAAACATGACGTTGCGTGAAACACGCACTGGAACAACAGCATCGACATCCCCATATTGACTCATTGACTCATTAAAGTGCCCAGCTGATAGGCTTCGATGTAACAAGGGACGCAAAAAATTGAAACAGTTGTCCGCCCCTTGCTTAAATATTCAGGTTTAATCTTCAAATTCTTCAATTTTGAGTCTGAATTAGCTAACTTTTCAGCTTCTTTATTGTTTGGGAGTAAAATATCACACATGACGATACTCCTTCTGACAATACATTTCTATAGAGACTTTTAAATCTCAGAGAAGCTCCGCCATGGTATCGATTGAGACCCTAGTCAGGCCTTTTCTCCTGGTGTCTGTGGTCACCAGAGACACTGTACATTTTTGGGGACACCATCTGTGTAGGAAGCATGCTTGTTATCGAAGAGCTCCCTATAGGCTTCCGGTGACAATTAGGACTGGGTCACCCACACTGTTCCTGATGTTGTTGGAACAGCTGTTGCTGAAACGTATGATGCTGGAACGGATGTCGCTGGAACGGATGATGCTGGAACGATTTTACGACCGTTTTTGTTTCAACCTTTCTATATATTTTTTAATAGGATTTTCAAAGTTAAATTTAATTATTATGGTATTATTTGGTCATGAAATTATTTATTGAAACAAAATTGTCATAAAAGTATAATTATTTTTAAGTTAGTGTTGTTTTCATCTCTATTTATGAGAATACGTTTTTAAAACGTTATTTTGGGAGTAACACAAAAAACATCTTTTTGCGAGGAGGGGGGGGGGTGAGATATTTATCTCAAATATTATAAACCTACCTTTCGTCTAACTTTGTCCTCGTGGGGGTGGCAAGTAAATAGTAAATACATAATTCATGATTTCATTTAAAAAATAGAAGTTTTAATGTAATGCTCAACGTCAATGCATTATGTTCTTTTTTTTAATTATATGTCCTGAAACTAAAACACCGGTCAGATATTATCCGATAATAAACAATAATACAGTGTTTAATTTAAATATAAATCTGCCGGGGAGCGATCATTATTTCGGAATACGCCAACACTTGCGATTTATCGTAAAATGGTTTTAAAACTACATATTAAATATTCTTCTATATTTAAAATTAATTTACAAAAGAAATATTTATATAAATTAAATAAATTGTTTATCTATATGCAAACTTGTCTTTTTTTACTACAAGTAGTCACCACTTATCAAGGCCAGATGCATCTCGAGGATAAAGGTTAATGAGATGTAATGGTTGTCAGGATCCAGCCCGAATATCTGTGGTGTCCTTTACTAGATAGGCATCTGTTGACATTGGCTTCAAGGCGACTAATTTATAATCTGCGGAGAAGTTTCGCAGCAATGTGTTCCAAAGATAGGAAGACCCCGTGAAGAAGATCTGTTCCTGGAAATGTTGCTTGACGCTGGCCACACTGAGGTAGAAAGGAAAGTTTTTCTTCGATGTGTTTACGAGTTCTTGCTGTGAATGTCTTACAAGAAAGAACCAGAGATTTGAGCTCGATCTAGCACCTTCCATGGAAATAACAATAGAGTAGAGAGAGACTAGCAACGTCTTTTCGTGTGAGAAAGGGCTTGTAAGAAACGGGAAAGATCGTTACCCCACAAGATTTCGAAATCTATTCTAAATTCTGTTACGGCAACGAAGAGTGCCCTGAGTACCACCTCCCCAGATGTGGCAGAAGTACTACATTTTTCTAAGACGACATACCATTACTTGCGGATTTGAGTCATTCTCCAATAAAAGACAATAATAATAACTAGGCACCCTCTCTCCCGTAAAAAATCCACGGTGCCTTCTAAATCAATCTGTAAAAATATATTGGGTACTTTTTCAGATTAGGACCCGAGCTACCTTTGACCTTAACTTTGACCCTAACCCTGACCCTAACTCTGACCCTAACCCTAACGACGGGGTCAACGTTAGCTCGGGTCCGTATCTGCAGAAGCACCATTTACTGTTAATAATTATAGTCTTTTTGAAATGATAAAGGTCTGTCAGGGTCAATACTACTAATAAAGAAATACTTTCTTCTTCCGTAAAAATAATTGTCATTGTAAGTTAAATATTTTTTAGATACAACGAATGTGTTGCGTCTTTCTTTATTTCTTTAAAATTGTAGCAATTTAGTTTGTTTCTAAAACAAGAAATAATCTCTGTGTTCTTACCGTAAAAATAATCGTCTTCAAATCAATAAAAAGAAGTGTCACTTTTTTAAATCAATTTATTTATAAAAATTGCATAATTTTAGTCGACATGAGCACATAATTTGATTTTAGAACAATTCATTTTAAAATGGGTAAAGTCACCATCTGATTTAATTTATTTTTAATTTGTATGGCCTGTAGAGAGGATTGAACCTTAGACCCTCGGAAGACTGTTAGTTAGAAGTGATTGTCGCTAAACGCCTTTATCCGTTGGACCATTTGTCCATGTTGAAAATCATATTATTAATTTGGGGAGTTTTAAATCTAATCTTGTTTTAGACAAATAGAAGCCCAAATCATCAAAATAATCAATTCTAATATAAAAAAAAATCCAAGCAGTTTCTTTCTCTTCGCTACCCCTCCCCCACTCTCTCTCTCTCTCTCTCTCTCTCTCTCTCTCTCTCTCTCTCTCTCTCTCTCTCTCTCTCTCTCTCTCTCTATCCATCTATCTATCTATCTATCTTTCTTTTGTTTTTTCTTGGCTTTTTGGCTAAGATCAAAGTGTAGTATCTGTTCCGATGGATACTGCACCCCATCTTGGCCTTCGGGTCTTGATTTACGGCGGTCAATAGGTCTGTCCTGTGCAGTTCTGGGAGGTCCACCTTCCCAGGCTTTGCCCCCCCCCCCTCTTTGTGGAGGAGTAAGTTTATTGCTTACTGCCTGAGGCGCCCCTACCGGGAAATGCCGACGGGGCTGCCCAGGCAATTTTTAAACCCCACTTTCCCGACCCGACCTTGGGTCACATCTTACTTGTGGCAGTAAGATAAAAACTGGCCTTGTGCCTAACTCATGGAGAGGAGTAAATCAATACTCGTTCTTTGGTGATATTCCCTATTGTTTATAATGGACTATTCCAATATTTTTTACAGTTAGTTTTATTACCATTAACTGTTAATAAAAGAAGAGAGAGAGAGAGAGAGAGAGAGCGAGAGCGAGCGAGAGCGATAGAGAGAGTATAAAATAAGTCAAAAGTAGTTTTCAGATGCTACAAGTGCGTTCACGAGACGGTACGGTGACTTTTTATACGCCCGTTTTTTTTTGTTGTTTTCGCTTGATGACTATTATCATCTTTATTTTCTCAATTCTTTCCTTCTTTCTTTCATTCTTTCTTTCATTCTGTCTTTTCTTCTTTCTTAACTTAGTCAGCTTTTCTTTTTTAGTTTTTCTTTATTTAATTCATTTGTTTCTTTTTATCTTTCTTTCTTAACTTGCACTTTTCGTTCTTTCTTTTTTTTCTTAGTTTTTCTTTTCTATTCTATTCCCTTTCTTTCTTATTCTTTTTTCTTTTTTATGTCTCTCTTCTTTTGTTCTTTTCTTCTTTCTTAACTGGGTCAGCCTTTCTTTCTTATTTTTCTTGATTTCGTTCGTTTCTTTTTATCTTACCATCTATTTTTTTACTTTCTTTTTTTCTGTTTTCCTTTCTTCCTTCCTCGTTTCCATCCTTCCATCCTTCCCTCCTTCCTTCTTTTCTTGTTTTTAACTTGATCACCACTCTATCCAAATTACTGCGTTATTGGCGTTGATGTAAAGTTGGGGTTGGAGAGCGTGGGAGGTGGGAAAGGTTTGATCCCGATGACAGAGTCTAGGGTATTGACTTCCGGTAACATGGGAAATGGGAAAACTCCATCGCTTGCTGGTTTGATATTACGATAACGATGCAAGTACTTCATAAGATTTGTCTGACGAGTCTACTAAGGATACGGTTGGCAAGGGACATTGGAAAAGGCCGAAAATAAGGCGCCGATGCGGTAGTGATTGGGGTTACAGTGGTGGGAGTAAAGCGGTTATGATAAAAGCCAAGTCAAGGGGATATGGGGGAGGGATTGCGTGCAATATTTTTCAAAGAATCAAACAATAAACGAGAGTGTTAATATAAAAAACGAAATGAGAAGAAGAAATAGTCGTGACACCGAAAGGAGGAAAGAATGATAGATGGCGATGAGGTGAAAGAAAGAATGAAAGAAAGAAAGAAGGAAGAAATAAAAGGACATAAAAGTGCTGATCAAGATAACGGAATACGGAAAAAAGAGAGGGAGGAAAGAAAGAAAAAGTGAAGGAAAATAATCATTAAGTTATAAAGAAAGTAAAAATGGAAGAAAGTTTTAAAAGAAAGGACAGAAAAGATAGAAAAAAGAAAAAAAACTACGTTCAAGGTAAAGAAAAAAAATTGACATCAAGAAAGAGAGAATGAGAGCGAGAGAGAGAGAAAGAGAGAGAGAGAGGGGGGAGTGATCAAATCTTCGGATACCTGGACCACTTCACAACTGTGGACCGGATAATAAACCGCTGACCACAAACACTAACCACCGAATGACCAACGTGGCCAAATTGAATATTTGGATAATCGCATTGGGCTGCTTTCTGAGAATACGGCAAACATTTGGAGCAAGATATGCATCGAGACTTCATAACGTCTCGCGAGAATTAACGTATTTAGGAGAGAATTTTAAGTCTGTTATGAGGAGTTCTATTGGGACGCATCGAAGTTAAATCATGGCTGTGCACTTGACTCTGTAGTGGTCACTTTCAATCGGGATTGTAGATTCACTTTCCTTAATACCATTAAAAAAGGTATGAATCCATAGCCCACCTCAGCTATGGACGAAATAGTAGGAGAAACTGGACCATAAAGCCTTTGTAACGCAAGCAGTCATGGGGAAGGGGGGCCGTTGAAATAACAACTATTGCAATGTAGAGATTTAACATATTTCACATTGTGTATGTGTAAATAAGTTACTTACCTGATGGAAAGTGTTTCTTATCTACAATGCAGGATATACGATGATCAAACGCATCCGTGTAGGTCGTTCGATAATATATCGTTGTCGACGAGAAAAGTTCCAGATTAAAAAGTCAAACTCCCGAGAAGCAAGTGAGTTATATAACGAGACATTACAGTTCATAATGAGAATACATATCATCCATTTACTTAAGAAACAAAATGCGCGCACTTTTTGTTTAAATATATAATGTTCTCGAGTTACGGCGGAAATGCGTTAGTAACGGCGCGTTGTAACCCGATTTTCTATATAAGTCGGAGCATATCTACGTAGTTCGTAGCGTTGGCCACAATGTCTAGTTTAACCTCCGTTTGGCTTCTATTTTCTTACTAGAATCGCCATCGAAAGGGTCACTTTTAGGATTGGGATGCATGATTAATGGCACGGCTGAAACATAAAGATTAACAGAAGAAAAAAAAAACACAATTGATTGTCTGAAGAAACCCAAACGGCTTATGAATTCAATATAAACATGGCACCAACCTCGGGGCAACGCCAGATGACGACGTATTCTTTCGTCACGTTCAACAAACCAGTTGATAAAAACGTTGAAAGCTGAAACAAAAAAATTAGTTTGTAACCACGAAACATTATCGAAACAGTCGTAGCGCGAAGATCAACTGTATATATAAACAAGCTATAAACCCCCCCGCCCAAAAGATAAATATTATCCCCTTTTCGAAATCCACATACGGTAGAGGATCGTTCCTACTAGATTCCAAGTTCGTAGTTAGCAGCACACAAATAGGCACGTACTTTAATACACTATTGTATTAGTTGGATTAACTTGGATGGTATTCTCACAACGTTTCGGCCGATATAACCTCCGACCTTCTCCAGGTTCATCTTGTCGAACTCGGGAATCTGTACGGAATTTCGAACGGAATCCTTTATCAAATCCACGGGGGTGGATTGTCTTCATCCCGACGGTCATGGCCGAGTAAAAGTCTTAAGTAATTCTTAATTGTATTCTTACTTAAGACTTCTACCCGGTCATGGCCGAGTAAAAGTTTTAAGTAATTCTTAATTGTATTCTTACTTAAGACTTCTACCCGGTCATGGCCGAGTAAAAGTCTTAAGTAATTCTTAATTGTATTCTTACTTAAGACTTCTACCCGGTCATGGCTGCCGGAATGATAATGAGCAACGTCCGGACAGGGTTCCGTTCGAAATTCCGACTAAAAAAAAATAAAAAATCCAATATTCATTTAATTAATACATATTTAATTTCTGTATTCCTTTTTTCCCTACGTTTAATAACTCCAAACAAAGAAAAACATTCCTTAAACTCTGTTATTTCTTTTGTATTTAAGTTTGCATAATACATTATGTGAACCATATTTGTTTTTTTCCTTCCGTTCTGCGATGTGTTATACACTGATGAAGCCTCTTTGCGAATGTTTCGAAATCTTGCATACCATAAATGTGTATATTTACGAAATGAACAGAAGAAACAATTGTTTGTAAATTAAATGTTTTTTTTTAATAAACTATGATGATATCATGTTATATATATATATATATATATATATATATATATAAATATATATATACATATATATATACATATATATATATATATATATATATATATATATATATATATATTATCTAGATCTATAAAACATGTCAGTCGGATATATATATATATATAAATATATACATATATATATAAATATATACATATATATATATGAATATATATACATATATATATAAATATATACATATATATATATGAATATATATATATATATATATATATAAATATATACATATATATATATACATATATATATATATATATATATATATATATATATATATATTATCTAGATCTATAAAACATGTCAGTCGGATATATATAAATATAAATATATACATATATATATGAATATATATATATATATACATATATATATATAAAATATATACATATATATATATATAAATATATACATATATATATATGAATATATATATATATATACATATATATATATAAAATATATACATATATATATATATATATATAAATATATACATACATATATATATATGAATATATATATATATATACATATATATATATAAAATATATACATATATATATATATATATATAAATATATACATATATATATATATGAATATATATATATACATATATATATATATAAAATATATATATATATATATATATATATATATATTATCTAGATCTATAAAACATGTCAGTCGGATTTCCGAAGTCAGGTCTAACTAGCATTGAATCAGCCAAATCGATGTTTAATTCTGTCTAGTCAGTCATTATTTTCATATTTATTTGTATGATTGGCCAGAAAAATTGAATTCTCAATCGCTTTTATCGTTTATATACCTTGCCCTTTCAGTAATAGAAACCTACGGAGATTCACCGTTTGTTACCAAAAACCAATACAAAATGGCGCCTAAATTTCATGGGAAGGTATTTATTCTTTTAGCAACTTAGCGACTACGTAACGTCATTAAATGGTACCGCAATCACGTAAAAGTTCTATCTTCGTCCCATCTCTAAATAATTACATTTATTTTTTATTGATTCCCTGAATAAAAAAAACAACAAATTAAGTCGCTCTTTTTTAAAATGTAATTTAAAAATAAAACCGTCACAGATGCATCTGTAGACTACGAGAAAGGAGAGTACTTTTGTTTTTACTATTTTCATACTTTACACGATAACATTACTATTGCGCACTATACCTTTAAATGTTAAATTGCCTAAAACTTCATACATATATATTTTTCATGGGAATGAAGAAAATTTTTCTTACTTTCTGTCTGACTGATTGAAATTAATACACGGCATATAATAATATAATAATGATGATAATAATAATATTCGTACTATTAATACTTGTACCATTAATGATACTTCTACTAATAATCTGGTGATACCAGATCAGGCTGCCCTGTAGCTCCCTGAGACGAAATTCACCTACATTGACGTTTTTTTTTGTTTTTGTTTTTTGTAAAACTTAATTATGTTCTACAAAACCAAAAACAAAAACAACAGCCCCTCTCCCTTTCTCCCTCCCCTTTTTTATTTTATTTTTCCTACCCTACTCCCGGTCCTGGATATGACCTTAAACTACATCCGATGGTGAGATCCGGCTTACGGACTTTGGGGAATGTGGAGCCTCCTCTTAATTACCATTGCTCCCAGGTCCACCCTGACCCGGAGTGGTAGTACCTGTTAGGGTCCCAACTATGGGTTAAATAGAAACAGATATTAAAAGGGGAAGAAGAAAACAAATTTACTTTAACAACCAAACCAAACACCATCAATAAATATTTGAACATATAAAGAACTTGAAGCATAAAAACTTTCACCAAAATGACTGCATTCGGCATTAAATAACCTGAAAAGGGTTGATATGCCGTAAAACAAAACAACCAAACTACTAATAATAATATTTATATTAACAATATTAATCACAATAAAAACTATAATGATAATAATGACAACGTTACTGAGATTACTCAAATGGATATAAAATTCAAATACTAATTCCTGATGAAATTGCGTCCGATGTGATGATACCACGCTCTATTCTCGTCATGTGGGCAAAGCGAAGGCACACATATCTAAGACAATAGTGGGATCCTTACAAAATGACCTCCAGCCTGTAGTCAAATGGAGCCAAAGATTGAAGTTTACGTTTAATGCTACTAAGACAAAGCTTCGTTTCTTTAAAAAATTATAAGAAACCTTTCCAACCATCGATTGCCATAGCTAATAGCTCCCTACCTGACAGCCCAACATTCAAATCATTGGCCTAACATTAATAGGTAACATAAACTGAAATAAAAAGCCGCGCATGCGTGGTCCCCCTCTGTATGTGACTCGATGTGGCGAGTGTAAAATGCAATAAATTTGGGCAATTTGGGGCATTTTTTACCCCCTTTGACCTCCTGGGGGCGAGAACCAGAATTTTTCTGAGGTCAAGGATGCTCATTTTATATCTAGAACAATTGCCTCTACATTTTGGCCAAGTTTCATAAAAATTGAATGGATGGATCAAACGTTATGAGAGAAAAGGGTCATTTTTTGCCATTTTAGGAGGCTTTTGGCACCCTGGTGGCGCGAACCAGATTTTTTCCAAAGTCAGCGATACTTATTTTCTATTAGGAACAATTGCCTCCACATTTTGGTCAAGTTTCAGAGAAATTGAATGGATGGATGAAAAGTTATGGGGCAAAAAAATGTCATTTTTTGCCATTTCGGGGCCTGGGGACCCCCTGGGGGGCTAACCAGATTTTTTTTCAAAAATCGGAGAATGTCACTTTCTAACCTGACCAAAGTTACAACTTTATGCAAAATTTCAGAGAAATTCAATGGATGGCTGCGGAGAAAAATCCGGACGGACGGACGGACACACGGACGGACAGACACACGGACGGACGGAAATGCCTCAAAACATAGGTCCCCCGATTTTATAAATCGGGGGACCAATTACATAGAAGATACTGAAAGGGCTACAGAAATCTGGGGTCTTAGCCCGTTAATTTATAATCAATTCTTAAGTCATTTCTTTACACGTACTATCCGCTACAAAAGTCTCAACGGATTCCTATTTCTCTCGCTCACTCTCTCCTCAACCATGTGACATCACGTCCGTTTCCAGCAACAGCAGGTCGAGGTGACATTTGAGTTCATACACTGACTCCATGACCCCTATTTCTTGTGTAGTGTTAACGTTGCGGTTCCGAAAACAGTAAAAAAAAACGAAAAAAAAAACAGCAACAACAAAAAAACAAATACTTTTATCACGCAATTAAATCCAACAGAGCGGATTTCGGATTATTCGTGGGCAGTATTTATATTTTTTATCTTTTGTTCAAATTAAAAAGAAATTGGGGAGAACCTGAATTGACGATTAATAATCTACTCGTATCCAATACATAATTAAATAGTTCAAGGTTGGAGCTAAGAGTTTGTTGGGTTACTATATTTTCCTGAGCAAAGCCAATACATGAGTTGTTAGTCTAATATATAAAATTAAGTTGGTCGGATTTCCGAAATTACACCTAAATAGCTTCCGTCCTAAATTATCAATAATTAATTATGAATATCCATTTTCTTTTCCTTTAGCGTTGGTCCAAATTATTTAGAAGAAAAAAAAATGGAAACTGATTAATTATTTTGCTCATATACTACATCCTGTTCGGATTATTTTGCTGCAGGAAACCATCTATTTTGTCAGCAGCAAATTCACATTTAATATAGCCATTATCTTTGCTACTAGTTGCAAATTCCACTACCAGTACGAATTACTGACAATAGTGCAATATTACATTTGCTACTAATAAATAATACTTACGTAATAAAATAGTATTTTGGCTATGGAAATAGACTTACAAAATGCTCGTGACCCTCTGGAGGTTTTCCAAATTTACTGCCTTAACATGTGACGTCATACGGTGTCTAGACTAAAGAATTACTTGCTATATTGGCTTACTGATTCTCTTCAGTAATTCGCAAATGGTACCGTTCGTACTTAAGAGGATCTTTTTTTAATTTTAGACAGCTGAATCGTTAATTTTTATAACCTTGAACCGTTTGTGGAATGTGTTCGATATATATCTAGTAACATGTGTCATTTCAAATTTTCCCTTCTCTTTGACTGCCTGTCTTATTAAGGCTTGATAGTTCAGTCTATCCTACTATTTTATCCATAGCTGGGGTGAGTAAATAGTGATTCATACCTTTTCCAATGTTATCAATGAAAGTGAATCTACAGCCCCGACAGAAACTGACCACTGCAGAGCAAAGTGCACAGCCAGCGTTCAAATTACACCATTTCCACTTCGATGGATCTGAATAGAACATCTCGTGACGGACTTAAAATTCTCTCCTAAGTACGTTAATTCTCGCGAGACGTCGTGAAGTCTCGTTTCATATCATCCTTCATATTTTTTATGTATCTTTAGACTTTTAAATCGTTGTTACAAAACCAGTCGTATACACTCTTACAGTTACGTCATGCTCTTTGAAATGATGCTTACACATATTTCACACAGAAGGAATTATTTTACATTGCAAATAAACACACACACACACACACAAATTACATGCTTTAAAACTAAACTTTTCCATGGTTAATTACGAACATAATGCTTTCATGTTATAAAAACAAAACAAAAGCAAATAATAAATAAGCACATTTTCTTCGTAAAAAAACAAAAAAAAACTTTCATCCATTTTGTTTTTTTCCTTACTTTTACATGATTGAATTAAGTAATATTTACAACCTGAATTAAAGTTTAGATAAAATGGCAAACAGAATTATGGTCCAAGTGTTATCCGAAACTAAAGATTAACCATACTTGTTGCACGTGTTATTAATAAACCCATATGAGTTTTCATAAGAAATCCATCGTCTTAGTACGTGATCAATCTACATATTTGCAGCAGCAGCAGCAGCAGCAGCAGCAGCAGCAGCAGCAGCAGCAGCAGCAGCAGCAACAACAACAACAACAACAACAACAACAACAACAACAACAACAACAACAACAACAACAACAACAACAACAACAACAACAACAACAACAACAACAACAACAACAACAACAACAACAACAACAACAACAACAACAACAACAACAACAACAACAACAACAACAACAACAACAACAACAACAACAACAACAACAACAACAACAACAACAACAACAACAACAACTGTTACATACAGGGGGGGGAGAGAGCTTCTTTATCACTTCAGGTAGTGATCCTTCCGGACTGAGGCATTTCTCCAAAATCACCTCAGCCGTTCGGATCTCATCCTCTCCGGACGAAAACAACGCGAAACGTTCACGAGAGGATTAATGGTGATTTCAATCTCTCCCCCCAACACTTCTGACGATACAATCTACTCTATATCATTTTCATTAAACGTTTTCATAGTCATTTTACTCTATAACATTCGTTCTTATTTTTCTCTTTCTTTTTCTATAAATTCGGACCACAGTCTTAAAACTTCACTCATCAACTTACGGCATCTCAGCCTTTTTTCAATTACAAATCTTTTAACGGCATCTCAAGCCTTTTTTCATTTACAAATCTTTTACGGCATCTCAGCCCTTTTTCAATTACGGCCTCTTTAAAACCACTGCCGTTTACGGCATCTCAGGCCTTTTTCCATTACGAATATTTTCACGGCATCTCAAGCCTTTTTTCATTAAACGTCTCTTAGAATTACACGTATCTTAACGTCTTTAAAACAGTTCTCAAACAAATCTCAAATGAATCTCAAAGGTTACCTTGATTTCTTCTGTTCTTTTCCCTTTGGCCCGTGATTCGTCTAGTTTCCGCTGGATCGTCTCGATCAAAGGAAGAAACATGTCTCAGACAAAAGGAACAAACGAGACATTGATTTTCTTGAGGGGATTTTTCACACATTTTTATTTAATCTCAACACACCATTTTCTTACTGCTCGGTTCGGTTGTCGTTAGGAGGATTCCGGCTTCAACTTTCTCACACTCGGGCTGTTTTCTTTTCTTCTGGGGATATCTTTAGGCCCCCCCACAGTGGGGCCCTGCCCGTTTACCCGGCTACATTTTCGCAACCGATCTGAACACTCTTGCTTCCAGGTACAGACTCATTTCTAAAACTAAGTTGTTGTTTTTCTGTGGTCACGTGATTCTCGTTCCCACGCGCAATCTGGGGACAAAACGACTGACTGATCTCTGACTCAAAAGGTCACGTCAGGTTTCTCCAGATTTGTTATGACTGCTCCTAGATCAAACACTTCTATGACTCATTTCTGAGTCCAGAAACAAAGCCTATTTTTCGAATAACCAAACTAGCTATTTGTTACTAGTTAATCTACCCGTTTGAAATACAGGGCCCGTCATAATATAACACTCCTCTCCACCTTATCTTTCAAAATTTCTTCCCGGAAGAAATTTACACAAATATCCAAATCTATCACCAACATTTTTTTTTTTTTTTTAAATACACACGCACATATTCATCTAATCATCGGTACACGACCGATTGTTGATCGGGCGTATTGCCGCGATATGGGGGCACAAAAACAGAAACCCCTTTCCTTAACCTGTAAACATAAATGGTCAGCCTCTCAAAATTACAAAAGGTACCGTTTTCCTACCACTGTCTAATTTGGACCATATACTTCGAACATCCCAGTGCCCCGGCGCAAACGTCCGCGAACAATCGCCCATGTCTCTAGCTCCCAGCCCTGTTCATTAAACGTGGAGGACCCCATCCCATGGATCTATCTAGTCGATACGGTATTGAGCGAAATGTCACATCGAATCATCTCTGCTCCCGGAACACGCCGAATGACCAAAAACTAGGCCCAACCTATAATCTTACAATTAAATCCAATTAACACCCGGTACCTCTTTTTTTTTTTAAATCGATCCCCATGGTTCTATCCGCCCGACGCGCGCACCCGAGTCACACCACACCCCAGCTTAACTCCATCCCCACTGGTGTTGAGCAGACACCAATTCTATGCGTTCCCTTCCCGTGTCCTTATCTATGCGGTGAGGGGGTGGGGTATCTTCGCAGCACACTCGTCGGCAAACATCCAAAATCCACAAAAAAAATTGGGACCACAATTTCAAAGCTTAACATTTCACACAACTTTCGCACACTCTATCGGCGCAGTTGGGCACACCTGGGTCACAAAAACAACAATTTCCATAACTGACCACCTTCCTTTTCTCGTGGTCCCACAGAATGACCATATCACCGTCATTACTCCCGTTCGCAATTTTAACGTATGCAGGCTTTACCAAAAGCCTCGCCACTAACCCATGGGTACCCTATAAAAGAGAGCATACGAGCAAACGCCGGGAATCCCTCATTGACTTTCCAAGCCTGTACATACTCTGTACACGGGGATTTTTCCCGATAAAATCAACCCTGTCCAAGGGTTTCCGCGATCCGACCCAAACCCACTCTAGCTGCCACCAGCTGCCCGAACCTAATCAACTCAATTCGCCCGGCTGACCCACGTAACATTCAATTTAAGAACTGTTTTTTTTTTTTTTTTTTTAATTACATTTTTAAATTTCTCCATCCTCTAAATAGTAAAATCTCATTCACTCAAGCATTGAAGACCCGGAATCCTCCATGTAACAAATACATCAAAATACATCAAAAAACATCAAAAAAAAAAAACAAAATAAAATTCATTCCACCCAACAACAACAAAAAAATAAAACCAAAACCGACAGAACCAATGGAGAACATATCTCCACAACACAATACAATACAATTCACCACAGCGGGTCGACATGCCGCCAAGCTCCGGCCCGGACGGCACCAGATCACCCGTCGCCGCTGTCGTCGCCATTTTTCTGCCACCTTCATAGCAGTTTTCAAGGCCCACGGGCGCCCTCTTTCTCTCTCTCTCTCTCTTCCTTTCTAACAAGCATATTCTGACCTCGTGCGCCCATTTTTTTTTTTTTAAACAATCTCTTTTACATTTCACTTCTTCCTCTCTCTCTCTTTTTAAGAAGCATATACATTCTTTCTTTTTTCTAAACACGC